>OX104118.1:47548853-47923923 GCA_944474755.1 Limnoperna fortunei | reverse complement strand
ACTAGATCTTCTCATAACTGGCGTCATGGTCATATGAAGGATATGTATGCACCAATATGTGCCCATCAAAAACTTCATTTAATTGTAAAGAATTTCTAACATCACAAGACTATTAACATTGATAAAATATACATGTATTGGTTATTTTTAAGTCTGATGAGTGTAAAAGGCATTATTGTAAACAATATTTATCTGTTATAGACTTTGCAAGAGGAAACAGTTTAGCAATAGTGTTGTAAGGTTGGTATAGTGCACAATCACACAATGAATCTTGCTGTTTGATTTCAACTGGTTCAATAGTTTTGGATAATAAGCTATTTTAACATCTGATAAATACTAGTGATAAGTTTGATTCAAATGGTTGAGTGGTTTCAGAGAAGAAGCCTTTTTAAACAATTTCCCTTAAAGTCCTATGTTAAACAAAGTCCTGCAATGGTGGCCATTTTGAATTTTCAATTGGCATAAAAACACAAACATTATATAGGACCATCCAAGCATTATTGCTACTAAGTTTGTTTCTTATTCTATTGGTTTTTAACTGAGCTAGCAAAGTATTGAGAGTTGGGTAAACACAAAAGAATTCTGACATTTTTACAGCTTTACCTAATTAATGTACAAAAGCAGTGTTTCATGCCAGGAGTGTGGCTTCTCTACAATTAAGGTTCCTAGCTTGTCAGGCATTCTAAATATAACATGACAACCCTTTGAGGTGTTCACATATTCAGTTATGTTGGTCTAGTCCAAGGCACTGTCTTTTGTATTAATATTTGACAAGAAGGTAATTTAACTATTGCAAATTATGTCTTGCTGTAAATGTGCTAGCAAAGACATAAAAACAAACATTTAATGTACTAAATCTTATGATGACATTTTAAATTAACAAAAAATTATCTTCTTCCATTCTAAGGCAAAAACTTAAAAAAAAGGAAGCATGATCTGTCGTTTTGATGGTAGAATATATATGTTTTACACAACTTGAGGCCCAATAGGATCAAATGTTACATTTTCAAAAATTGTGGCCCAATCAGATTTATAGTTGTTACATTTTTCCAACTTACATCAATGTAACATTCCAATTCTGTCCAACCAAGGGCTTTATGTTGTCAGTGAAGGACGTTAAAAACTCTCCCAGGTCAACATTCCAATAAATGTACTAATTATAGATACCTTGCTGTACTGAAAAAGTGTCATTAGGAAAGGGCTGCCCTCTGGTGAATGGGATTTTTCTGTTAAAGGAGCATATATTACATAAATTGGCCCTTGGTGATAGGTGTCCGCTGATGTCAGAGTCTGAACAATAGGGGGACTACAGTATTTTGGATGTAGAGACACAGAACTGTAGAACTTAAGCAGGCAAAACAAGACTTACCCAACAACTGACAGAAGATTGTTATTTGGTACTGAGCTGACAAACTCTTGTAATGAGGGCCTTGGGTTCTTGGGTTCTCCTTCTCGAGATCTTCGCTTTTTCAGAGATTTGGGTAGAGTGGAGTTCTGCTGAGCATAATGTTTGTTCATCTGTTTTCGTTTGTTGGGTACTTGACCGTAAGGGTTTATATGATGGGGTCGTTTCTTTAGCAGCAATGTGACTTCTTTTGGTTTTTCCTTCAGGATGTTTACTAGTGATTTTAATTGCCAACCAACCTTGAAAACAAAACAATTTTAAAGTTGGTTTCTATGTGACACTACAATTATAAACTTCGGTCATACCATCCTTCATACCGTTTAAAGGACTTGAGTATTTAAGGGCAGAAAATTGATAATGAAAATAAACAATCATTGGATAACTCTTCCATTTTTCAAGGACAAAGTAGCATAACTGGGACTTGTTGAGTTTAAGGAAAAACATATACAAAATGATCTCTATTTTTTAACTCGTGTTAATGACTATTCTATTCATGCATTCTGTGTTCAGGTCTTTACTTAATTCATGTCATATTTAACAAAATTTTCACATAAATTTCAAGTGAGAAATTTGAACTGCTTGATAACATTTTGTAAAATCCAAGCCTTAATTACAGGTTAATAGTGTGGAGTCGCTCTGTACAAGGATCAGTGGCTCAGTACAAGGATCAGTGGCTCTGTACAAGGATCAATGGGTCAGTACAAGGATCAGTGGCACAGAACAAGGATCAGTGGCTCAGTACAAGGATCAGTGGCTCACAAATTAAACATTGAATGGTGTTTTAACGCCACTTTAAGCAATTTTTTAGCTATATCATGGCGTCCAGTTTTTATTGGGGGAGAAAGCTGGAGTACCTGCAGAGAACCCCAGACCTGCGGTAGGAAAACTGATAAATTAAGACTGGAGTCGAGTACACCCTGCCTGCAGTGAGAATCTAACCCACAATCTCAGTGTTGACAGACCATGTGATCAATAGAAGAGGAACTACCTTAATCACTCGGCCACCGAGGCCCCAATTAATTAAACATAGAAGACACTACTGTAACAATGTAGACAAGTGTGTACTTACGACAGTTCGATTGTTAACCTGAATTACTTCATCTCCTTTTTCAATCTTTCCACATAAATCAGCAGGGGACTGAAAAGAAAACAAAAAGAATTTAGCTGCATTCTGCATTAATTGCATTGTTTGTTGGAATGGGAGTTAATGCCCCTTATATCGATTTTTCATAGTAAACAGTTTTTATTAGGGAAAGATGCTTAATTAAGAACTGGTGAAACCAAACCTTCAACAGCAAAACTGACAATCTTTATTAATAAAGGTTGAAGCGAGCACACCTAGAAAAAAGTCA
The DNA here is from genome assembly GCA_944474755.1 of Limnoperna fortunei. Classification (NCBI taxonomy): domain Eukaryota; kingdom Metazoa; phylum Mollusca; class Bivalvia; order Mytilida; family Modiolidae; genus Limnoperna; species Limnoperna fortunei. The sequence goes on along the minus strand of OX104118.1, from coordinate 47,921,166 downwards.
TTCTAAAACTTACAACCTAAGTGTATGCAACCAATGAAGTTTCGTCCAGTTTTCGATAGTAAAATCTGATGACTTTGTTTAACGAAATAAGTACGAGAATTTGAGCAGCTTTTGTGGCAAAGAATATTTTTAAAAAACTACTCGGTTCATCTTAAACTTCACAGGTACAAAATAACTAGATAAGAACTCTTTAAAGTATCATGTGCCATATTTGCCATTAGTTTTTGGGACTCAAAATGAGGTAAATTATTGTGTCCATTTGGATTTTAACACAAAACAGTTACCACTTGTACTATACAGTCAAACCTGTCTTAAGCGACCTTTGAAGGGAAATTGTAAAAAAGGTCACATAAGACAGGGGGTCTTTATACACAGGTCATGATGTTTGCAGACCAATCAACAAAGTCATGTTGTCAGCTTGTGAAACAGTGAATTGAAGACCTGTATTGTTTGTTTTATTAAGTAAACAATAAAATATGACATTTATTTCATGTAAATAATGTAAGTACAAAATATACAACAATAATGAGCGTTTTGATTTAGGATTGTTTTAACACAGGTCAACTTTATTCCCCCATTTAGTTGTTGTATTTTTCTTTGTACCGGTTTTACTGGTTTCCTTGTGTTTAAACAATAGGCTCTATGTAGAAAGTGCAAGTCGGTTTAGAACCAGCGTACACCGGTTATGTATTGATTATTTCTCTTTGTAAAACAAAATGGCGTGATTATACAATAAACACGACGTTATGAGAAACATCATCATTTCCAACCCGAATGGCAACAAAATCAAATAACGACATTGACAACTATTCAAATTTTACAGGGTAATCTGAACATCGCTACTAAGATAATAAAACAGTTTTTGATCGCTTCATACTTTAGTTTTCAGTTTCGAAGAACCTTGATAATTGACAACAATGCCAATGGTCTACGAATCTTCTTTCTGTCAGACAGGGTTTATTTATTGTTTAATAATTTTCTTGGTCAAAACGAATGGGAAACACGGTCGTTAGTCGCGCAAGACAGGGAGTCATTATATAAGGTAAAATGAATGGGAAAATGATCGGGAGAAATAAATACGGTCGCATAACACAGGAAGTAGTTATATGGAGGGGGTCGCTAAGACAGGTTTGACTGTATATTAAACACTTGTTGATACCAACATGCCTGCAATAAAAAATTACAATATAACCGTTGGTAGGTAATACACACTATTTCTGCAATATGCAGGATGATAAACAATAAATCCATTGGAACTAGTAGAAAATTAGGACTGCCACTAGAAAATTTGTATGGTGAGTTGGGTATTGACAGAGAAAGTTTGTAGAGGATGCAATGTGCTAACTCCTTTTTGAAATCCATGAAAGGGTTTTTATAATACAAGGAGTGAGTCTCGGAACACATTTAATTCATCATTGTCCATAGCCAGGCTTTCTGTACAATAACTCAACAGCCCGTCAAAAATACATCATGCCCTACCTCTAGATGAGTTGAGCAGTTCAGTGGATCTAACCAATGTAACTATATAATAACCCATAACGATGAGGATAAAATGACTTACCATTTCTTTTATACCTCCAACAACATGGATTCCATAGTATGCTGACTGTATTGTGATTCCCTGTAAAATTGTGTTGAATACAAATGAAATATTATTTTTGTCAGATTACAGGTTAAACTTTTTAATGTTTTTTAATTATGATAATGACCGTATGGAGACAAAGGCAATTAGGACTTAAGTCTAGAACATTCTTGAGCAAAACTAAACAGAATTATCATTGTTATAAAGAATAATAATACACTGGGAAAGCCTTAAAAATTTGTTGGACTGATTTTTCCCAACAACCACAATTATTTTACAAGTATGTAGGAAATCCAAAATGACTGTATTAACATATGGTATACATTTTTTAATTTTGGGTGGATTGGATTGGGTCTTCTAAGAACAGCAACCCAACATTTTTTATGGATGCTTCCCCAAACATATCAATGTACTTTGGAAACTTTTGGAGGCTAGTAATTCATTAAATAATAAAAAAAACTAACAAATTCAGTAAATATGGTTTGTAAATACAATAAGCATTGGGATCAAACTGGAATTAATGCTCCAAAACTTAACAAAATGAAGAACAATTTAGTGTCTTTATAACCCTCCATATGTCCCTCCTGTTGTTATAATCTGTTCCCATCTTGACTTTAGCAAAACAACAAATGACATAAAAGCCAAGCAGTGTGAAATGAGAACATTTGTAAATGAACAAGTACTGTAGATTTAGTATTTACACAGTTAAGAAGAGTTTCTTCAGGAAATGGTTTAAATATTACTTTATCAACTACTTTGCCTAACATACATGTATAACATGAAAACACTTTGATCAAAGACAGAAATGGCCGGATTTCGTTAAAAATTAACTAATTCGGTTAACAGGAAGTAGGTGAGCGACAGACCTGAAATCGAATCCCATGTTATGGGAGGCCATGCTGATGCTGCATACCAAATTTCAAGAGATGTAATAGAAGATGCTGAGAAAACTGTTACGAAAATTTTCCCCACCCACCCGCCCGCCCGCCCAACATTCACCATACTATAACCCGGATTTTCACTCCGTGAAATTCTGCCAAAAATCATCATGTGAAACAATGCTTTGAGAATTGTCAAGATTTCCCAGGGTATTGAATGAAATCATGTAAAAAGCTTGTTCTTGTGCATTTATTCACCAATCCTTTTGCTCTATAAATTTCTGGTAAAAAGAGTCCACAACCTATCACTTTGACTGACTAATATATAATTAATGTATTTATTTTATCAATGACTCTAACCAATTCTTCTCCAGGTTTCTTCCTAATGATGGCAATTTCCAATGAGGCTGGCTGTATCACTAACGGATCTCTGTTTTTAATAACTAACTCATCACAGACTTTAGAAAGGTTGTCACACTGAAAAAAAGATTCAATATAGTACGAACAAGACTAACTTTACGCACTTCGCTGATGTTATTCTATGGTTATGAAAGAGTAACAAAATATTAAAACTTAATTACAGTTATACATTTAAACATAGACCAACCTGAGAATATTGGTGACAATTATACAAACATGTAAATTGAAAAATGTTTCCACATGAGCACTTGGTTTTTTTTGTTTTTTCCCTGATAATTCTTTTTTTTTTTTTAGTTTGTACTCGATTCATTTGTCCACAAAACAAGTCAATAGAACTGTTTGTCACTTCTTTTGTCAGCATGAACAAGAGTAATGCTTCCCTAATGATACAAACACTCTATAACTTCAGGGAATTCTGAAAATAAATCCCACCATACGGCATGATCATACAAAGCTAATGACAAAACTTCAGTATTGTATCATTTGTTCTAGCTGAGAAAAATGTTACGAAAATTGGTTATGTTATAACATGGTTATCGACTGACACACATTAACACACAAAACACAGTAAACCCTTATCCACTATGGGGTGTGGGGTATAATAAAATTCTTTAGTAAACAAGAACTCAGACCCTAGGATTCATATTACTTTTCAAAATAAATAATACATACAGATTTGATTATGTTGTTTTCAATATCTGTCAGGCAGCTGTCATTTTTCTGAGAGTTTGACACCAGTTCTAAACCTATTTTTACAATGCTGTTTCTTACTAAGCATAGCTCATAGATAGCTTCAAATGGGGCTCTGAAACAACAAATTAAAAAAAACTAATAGCAACTTAATGTATAATTTTTACTTTACATTGACAGGAACAGATTAATATTTAGACGTTCTTAGAAGGAAATAATATACCAAAATTTATTTAATGTGCCTGCATATCAATACTTAGTGGATAGGGTCTGTTTTAAGGTTCCACTGTTTATTAGACCAAATCAGACAAACTGCATAGTAGAAGATTTAATCATTGTTTGCTTGCTTGTTTTAATGGGGTTTAACACCACTTTAAGCTACTTTTTAGTCATATCTTGGTGTCTAGTTTTTATTGTTGTAGGAAGTTGTAGTGCCCGAGAATACCTGACAATCAGCATGAAAACGGCCATCCTTGTCAAAATAGCTGCTACTAAACTATTTTTTTACTTTTTGAATTTTTTTATTGTACAAGTAAAATCTACAGCCTCAGAAGACAATATCAAATACTCGTGTAACAGTACAATGCTTGTTAAGCACATCTTACATACCTGTCCAACCAGTTAACAATGCTCTTTAGACTTGTAATAAGGTCAGATATAGATGACAGTATGTTAACAGAAAGTCTGTCCTGATGGCCACCACGTCTTGAAACATTGGCAGCATTTGGGTTGTTTTCTGAAGAACTAGCCTGTACTTCTCTCTGTAAACTTTTTGCTTTACAACCAAGCTGGAGTGCCAGGTACTGCAAGTTTTCTGTGTCATAGCCATATCTCTGTAATCATTTATACATAATTACTAAGCAGCAACATAAATTTGTAAGTTTCCCTTTCAATTTTTCTTTATGTTTATATTGTATTTTTGTTTATGGCACAGGTACTATAGTATCCAAAGTTGTTTCAAGGAAATTTAATAATTTAGTTTTAAATTGGATTAATAATCCTATTTTTAAAACTTAATTAATAAATTTTCTTTTTTTTCAATCAGGTATTTTTTGTTCATAATCATTATAATCATTACCTGTTTGAAAGTACACTTTATAGAATGATTGACTTTGACATAGGTTGACAGCTATTTTTATGCAGGTTGACAAATATTGATGCCAAACCATGTTAAGGTCAATAAATGTTTTATTATATGAATAAATTTCATATGAAAGAAATGATATCAAGGTCAAAGTTAATTCAGACAACAGCTCATCATACATATTTATTTTAAGACACTACCATGGTTCTGGAATCTATACTCCAGAGGGTAATATAACTTTACAGCAGATTTGGATCGAGTGCTTGTGCTATTTTAGCAAATTTCAGGTTGTTGTCACTATAAATATACTTGTGATGGCACTTTAAGCCAATCAAATAAAAGAATGTTTATACAAAAGCAGTCAAATAATAATAATAAAAAGCTCAATACAGGTTTTTTGGTAATACCCCTTCAAAAGATAATGTTTGTGTTTAATTACACTAAATATCTATTGAGTTGAATATAAAAATAAGGCTTGTATATAGAATTAATGGAATATATTAAAAATAATTTAAATCCAGGAAGGATGTTTACATTTACATGTAATCCAAAATAAAAAAAACAGTTTATCATTTAACATGATTGAGATGATCGAATCATGACAATTTTGAGCTTATAACTTTGATTTATTAGTAACGTAAACTTTGTACACAATCAAGAGAAAATATATTCTAGCAAATAAACAAAAACAGAGAAAAATGAAGTAATTTTCAAACAATCGTGAACATGCATATATTGTGCCAATACAAGGAATTATCAGTCACCAGATAATACATGTATGAGGCAATAATGGTCTGCTTTGTTTATTTACCAAAGACTTAAGAAGATCAACAGCTTCTAAGATTAGTTCCTGATGTCCAAGTTTGTTAATTCCAATCTTCTCCAAGTCATAGTGCGTCAACATCAACAATTTTCTGCCATCAATACCATGTTCTATTATAAGATCTGCATACTGTGGAATGGATTCATCTAAACCTAAAATAAGGAAAAAAGCTTCATGGTCAGCTGTCGACGGTTTGCTTTTTTCTAATTTACATCCAGAAAATAAGCCCTGCCAAAAATTTTTACTTTGTGTTGGTGTTTGAACCTTTTAACTTTCGTTTGGAGGTTATTGTTAAAATGTATCAAACATAAATTGCCTACTTACCTAAACATCACCCAAATTGCAGGTAGGAAAACAGAAAACAAGCTCTTTTTAATAGATGGCCTAAAGTGATCAAAGAGATGACTCAAATATACTACACATATATAACAATAACATTAAACCTAGCTACATTATTGCAGTTTTATTAAAAAAGCGAAAAGCATTAGTCACTCTTGTTTTCTGACTACTGCGGTCATAATAAAATAATATCCAGGTTCTTGGTTTCGATAGAAACAACAAACTGTACTACATATCAATGGAGTTTGGCAGATGGAACAAATATATTTACTCTAGAAATGGCTGTTTATGTTCCCATTGTAAATAGTCAATGATATGTACTGATGTAATCCTTTTTTTTAGTTATATCTGGTAAGAGATCACAGCTTTTTTGTCAGAAAATAAACAAACTTCTTGATTGCTGGTTTGTTTCTGTTGTTTAACATCACTTTTAGCAATTTTTCATCTGTATTCTGGTGTCCTGTTTTTATTTGAAGAGGAAACAGGAGTACCCAGAGATAACCCTTGACTTTTGGTAGGAAAACTGACTATCCTTGCCAATTAAGATTGGAGTCAAGTACACCCTGCCTGAAGAGAGACTTGAACCCACAATAGTATACGCTAAAAATATAGAAATACATGTCAATATAAGGAACAATTAAATCCTCTTCTGAAACCTTTATTAGTTCAGTTTTCCAAGCATAGTTTTGATGAATAGCATTTGAATTGTACACAAATAAAGTTAGCCAAATTATTTCCCTTTATAACAATAAAGCTTAACAAATTACCTTGAGATTTGTAGAAATTTATTAAATACTTCCCAGGTCTTAACTACTGATTTTATCTCACATTCTATTTATCCAAAATATTATCAAAGTATTATTATAAACAGGACATTTTATTTATAAAGGAAACAGTACAAAGAAGTCACAAAGAATTTGAAACAGGAAAAAAATGAATTTGAAACAGTAAATACGTTGATTTTGTTTTATTTCAGTTTAATGCCAGGTACTAGTATACAATTTTCATGTGTTGTGGTCTTTGTGTGTCTGTTTGTTTGAATAGGGTTTTATGTTACTTTCAGCAATTTTTCAGCTTTATAGTGGCATTTAGTTTTTATTGGGGGAGAAGCCGAAATTTCATTTTCTTTGTATAAATGTGTTGTTTGTTCATTTGTTTTGAATGGGGTGCAATGCCACTTTCTGCAATTTTTTAGCATTATAGTGGCATTCAGTTAAATTATTGGCGAGAAGCCAAAATTTCATTTTCTTTGTATAAATGTGTTGTTTGTTCATTAGTTTGAATGGGGTGCAATGCCACTTTCAACAATTTTTCAGCTATATAGCGGCATTCAGTTTTTATTGCGGGATAAGCCGAAATTTCGTTTCTTTGTATAAATGTCTTGTTTAATTTGTTCATTTGTTTGAATGGGGTGTAATGCCACTTTCAGTAATTTTTCAGCTTTATAATGGCATTCAGTTTTTATTGGGGGAGAAGCCGAAATTTCATTCTCTTTGTTTAAATGTCTCATTTGTTCATTTGTTTGAATGGGGTTTAATGCCAGTTTCGGCAATTTTTCAGCTATATCCAGTTTTTGGGAGGAGAAGGAAGCTGGATTACACTGGCAAACCCTAACCTTCAGTAGGAAAACCAGTAATCCTTGTCAAATAAGAATAATGTCTAGTATATCTGGTCTGCAGTTAGACTCGAACCTAGTCCACAATGAGACTCGATCCCACAATCTCAGTGTTGACAGACCAGGTCGTCAATAGTAGATGACTAACTACCTTAACAACTCTGCTATTAAGGTCACTCTTTTGTGAATAAAATGTTCATTTCAATAAAATATTTAATTAATTAATATTTGCCTAAACCTTGCGCCAGAAAAATAATTTTAGTGACCATGGACCCTACAAGTACGTTATTAGAATAAACGAACATACACTCACTTTTTTTAAATCACTCCTGACAAAAATCTGTTGCATATAAAATCTGCCATGTACAATCTTGACATAAATTGCTCATTATTGATACATAATGATAATTATTGATGTTTTTAATTATACCTGCTGTGCATCATGCTTAAACTGACATTCGTGTCAATGTTAAGTTACGTTATTAATTTGTACAACATCAAGAATCCTGAATGGTGTGTTGAATCTTAGGAATGTGTTGTATGTGGAAATTATGTTCCGTAATAGTTATTCCTATAATGGAATGTTTGTTGTAGAATGTAAATTAGCACGATTTTACTACAATTAGGTAACAATTATCTACATTGTACATACAGTATGGTGAACAGAACAACGACTCATTTTATCATGGCAGCAACAAACAGTATCTTGACAGACAAAAAACAAATTATACCTTAATACTGGTCATTCCCAAATATTTGCCAATTTCTGCAGCATAAACTGATAAATAACGTAAAAGAGATGTTTATCATGTTTAAATTTGTATAAAACGAAAGTTAGAAGTTTTTACTTGCTACTAGTACATTACGAGTAACCAGACCAAATTCTGCTGTTAATCTGATAAAAACACAAAACTAAAATCAGATTATTTTGGCAGTAAAATTCAGCCTTCTACTTTATATAATGCATTTTCAACATTTGTGAATTTTTTTCAATGAAGCATTAGAAATCTGATTACTTCCAATTGTAAATTTGCCGAATTTTCTACTGTAACATTGTTTGCAAATAAAATGAATTCAAACAGTGAAACTTTTTCGTCTGGTCCAATTTACTAGTTTTTTTTTTGAATGGTGTTTTTTACACAACTTTTCACAATTTTTCAGCAATTCAAGGCAGGGGAGAAAGCAAGAGTAACAAGAGAGAACTTACCTTTGACAGTGATACTTGTAGGATTTTTTTATGGTGAGTCCTGGACTCATCACTTTTGAAAGTGGTGAGTCCCAAAAAATTTTCATGAGTCCCATATATCGCAGATGAGTCCAGCTAAGTGCTTAAATACAACCGTTTTCTTTGATGACTGACCCATTAAATGTCTTTTCATAAAAAAGATATAATATGGCTCGTAGAATGTTTATCCATTGCTATTTTATATCATTAGTAGCTGTTTTTAAGTCATTTAAGTTTTTTGCACTCATGACTTGAAACATGCTGATGTTTGCCCAATAAAGAGAGACTTTTGTCTTACCTGGATATAATATCCATAATATTTCTTCCAAACAACTATTACCCACCCAACCCCCTTTTATCATATCCTAGTCTATAGCAGATCTTATTGATATATACAAAAAATAAAAGTTTATTAGATAACTAATAAACGTTCATATTGAAGATATCTTTGTACCGGTCAAGAATTCTTACTTTTAAAAAAATCGTAAGGAGTGCAATTGCAAGGTTCCGACCGTGTATAAAAATTTGAAACGAGTGTATTGTCAACGCTTAATTTTAACCATAAAAAGTGTCCATCAACACTGCATGTTTATTGTTCAATAAACATCTTAATTAAAGCTTATTTGCCGCCCGAGTGATTGCTACCTGCTGAGAATCGGACGAAACAGGTAAAAATCGATCGCCATTTGTAAGAATATGTAATCACGCATCGGAGACGGAACTGACATGACGGAAATTCGTACGCGTCTGACAACAACACGGACGCATACTGGGACGCGTTAGATGTTGATAAGGTGCGTCCAGAACTGCAAAGACGCGTACAATACGCATCTAGACGCGTTGCGAGGATCCCTGCTTTGATGTAAAAAACTGGTATTCATTGTATAAGTGGGAGTTCAGCACATTTTGCTGGAAGTTGGCCACAAACTTACAAACTCAGTATTCAATGCCAGCCATCAATATATATAGCAGATGGCTAACTATATGCCTGAGGCCCTGAATTGTGATCAATAGCAGATGGCTAACTACCTGAGGCCCTGAATTGGAAAGATGCATTTTCTCCACAGTAATAATAATTGATGGTAATCTTGTCAATGCGATGAAATGTTTTGTACAGGACATGTATACAGACCACAGACTAATAAAGGAACCAAAAAATTCCTGTACTTACTAGTATACAGTGGCAACATAATGAGTGTTACAAAAGGCACTGCAAATTTGCACAGTCAATGCTTTCATATGTCAATGAAACTTCAAAATAATGCATTTAATGCTTATATTTAGATTTTATTTCATTAAAAAAATTGCCAGCATTCGGATATAAATCTTTTGCAGTGTATTTTATGGGTTTCATTAAGAAATGCAAAGAATGATTCTACATAATCCGTAATGGTTTGAACCAATAAAAATTTATGAAAGACATACATATAATGACTTGATATCTTTAATATGCGAGCGAAGCAAAGCTCACTAATGTACAGAGTCTGCCAAATTGCACGAGACCCAAAATATGATCATTGAAAAAAAACCTGGGCTACTCGGAATGCATTGGGTATTTTCGCTTTTTTTTTTTTACAAATGGCTAAAATTAAAGTGCTTATTTTTGAAATTACCATAAAAATGCCAGACAAATTTTTTCAATCTGAAACGCTGTATTTGAAATTGAGTTTTGTGACGTCAACAACACATTATTACTTCACGTCATCAATGGAATGTAGAGGCACTGTTAGGGGATGAACAATGTGCGATGCTCGCATTTTTAGATACGCATTTTAGGCTGCCCCTACATTCATATTATTTAAGATAAAAACTGTGTATAACAAGTTTAGTCATTTCACTTATAACTTTGTTTGTCTATAAACTTTTAAAAATTGTAAACATCATAAGCACTAGAAGAAGACTTCTTATTTGTTCAGGTACTTAACGCTAAGCAGTATTTCAACTCTCTTCAAACTGACTTGTACAGTGTATAGTATAGTGAATCCGAGGAATTTAGGGAAAATTGCTATTTCAGGCACCATGACATGCAGGTTATATTAACTTTTAAGAGATTGTGAATCATAAATAATACTAGAATAACCTTTTATCCAATCAGAAACTAATGCTGGGCTCCAATTTTCATACAAAATATGACTGACAAATGTCATCGCCATTTCTTCTAAACATTAGCATAAACTTTTCTAGGTTTATCGTTGTTTTTACGAACCGTATTCACTATTCCGAAATGAAATCAGAGGGAGATAACAATTTTCCCGCAATAACAGATAAGTTTCGACGATTGTAATATTTAATGTCATATTTGAATGTAGATAAGTTTTCACACTGTTGCTACCTAACATACCCTAGGGGAGGTGTCTTTATTGTATTTAAATGTCTTATGTCATTTAATCAATAATATGAGTATGAATTGAAAATAATATGAGCATGAATTGTATTTTAACATAAGCTAAATGCGTTATATAGATACATTTAAACTTAAATATAAAAACCTTTCTGAACTTAATGATGAAAACATGTTTATATGTGTCCTCTCCTCTGAGGATGAGGAAGTCTACCACACTCTCACACGTATGCTTATGGACTTATTTGATAAACGATCAAGGCTTTTAAAGTTAAGTTAACTAAAAGACCCTGCTCTCCTTTATATAAAAATAGTAAATGGTATACTTTCCTAATGGCAGTGGAATCATTTGGGTTTTTTTTTACCTATTGCTAATTTAATCATTATCTTCATATTTAGTTTATAGCTTCATTTTATCTATTGTTCATTGTAAATGCTGATAAATAATCACTTTTTAATAATGCCTTAATTTGATATGTTTTTATTTAAAATGATTATAAATTTTGATTGATTAGCTCAGTATTGGGCACCATGATTGGTTTCATAAAATTATCTTGTCATGTCTATCCAGTCCATAAGCAAAAGTTCTTATTCTCGAAAAACAAAGACAAATTCAAAAGTTCTTATACTCAATAAAAAAGACAAATAAACAAAACCAACAACAACAGCGATCGGTTAAAACAGAAAAAGAATTAAAAATAAATGTTAGTAGCTTCCAAATATCAAGAAGTGAATCTTCGATCAGTCTATTAAACAGATCCTAGTTTAAAACATATTACGCAACATAGCTTTTACAAATCCGTCTCTTGAATGGGTGCAGTTAAGGAACCTGGAATAACCTGGAATGTGAGACTCGCTAGGTAGGATTCTACTAACCGGAAGGATACTCCATAGGTTAATTGTACGCGGGAAAAAGGTTGAATACAACGCCTAATGTTGTCGAGCGGACGCTGTTGAAGTTCACTGGTAAAATAGTTATGGAGGTCAGACAGTCTATCCGGCAATAGATTGCACAAATTCTCAGGAGTCTATCCGTTAACTATATACATAATAATAAGTGTACGCCGTACTCTTCGCTCAGCAATCATATATAAGCCCGTTTTGTTAAGTTTTTTAAACGATTTTCTTCGTCCCTCCGTTACTATACGCATTGCGTCAATCTGAACACGCCCGAGTTTATCCATAAACAGAGGCTGTCGTGGTCGGTATTTTAAAACACACTATATCTCTAAGTGTTTATGGATACCCCATGCAGACTGCACCATTGTTCATTTCCAAGGAATGCAGGGCCGTAGGCAGGATGGGGTGCATTTTCCTTACGGCGAGGGATCTGAGAACCGCTGAAGGTCCCCATCAGCACCTTGGGAGAGGGAAGCTACATACCTTTCGTATTTTAATCTACTCATAACATTAGGTCATTAAATCTTGTCCCTTTTTCTTTAGTCAGTTTTGTTTGTGTGTTTTTGTTTTGGCAAAATGGTAGTTGCACGTCCAACCAGTGCGCTTTCTCTGGCTACTTATAGGTAGATGTGTCGAATTTTATTCAAATGACTGGGATTTCTTCTTAATCTGTCCTTATCGTCAATTTCTAGTGTAAGTGAAAGGGTCAGATATGAAGCAGAACTTAGAATGCCTGTTGTTATGAGATACTTATGAATTTGTTTGTATGTTTGTATTTTATATTGTCTGCTCTTATATAAGTATTTTTAGTTGTTAACAAGAAAAATTGCAAGGCCGAATAACAAGAGCCGAAAGCCAACCGACAGTTAAGATGAAGGTAGTAACAAAACACCAGGGAACTGTTAAAAAAGACAATGCACACATACAATGTTCGAGAAACCGGTTAATAAAATGTCATTAAAGATACCAAGGTTAACAGAATTTACTACGACAGACGCGCGTTGTCTTATCAAGACACACCAATGGCGCTCAAACCCAAACAATATTTAAGGCTATATACACCATGAAAATAGAAAAAACATAGAAATACAAAAATTTTCAAAACTTTAGGGCATTAAATTTAGGCAATGACTATATCTCAAAGAATCATTTATATTTCTGTCAGCACTAAAGTGTGACTACTAGGCTCGTGATATCCCCAAAAGTAACAACTGCAATGGTCCTAACTTGGTACATGCATTTCAAAGAAATAGTGGTTAAAGCCAGGTTTTTCGGCATGCCAAACCTCAGCTTCCCTTACTGTAGAATGTGTGTTGGTTTGTTAATTAAAATGGATTGGTATCATATACCACTGGTCAGTAATAGGTGTATCCAATAATCATAGTAGCATACTCACTGTACAATTAATTCAAAAATTGGGAAAACTATCTGCAACAATCCAGATTTATACAAACATATACACCACACAACTAACAACAAAAACACAAGGCAGACAGTGAGTAACCCGAACCCAATACAAACCATGGGTGCACAAAGCAGACAGTGAGTAACCCGAATCCAATACAAACCATGGGTGCACAAAGCAGACAGTGAGTAACCCGAACCCAATACAAACCATTGGTGCACAAAGCAGACAGTGAGTAACCCGAACCCAATACAAACCATGGGTGCACAAAGCAGACAGTGAGTAACCCGAACCCAATACAAACCATGGGTGCACAAAGCAGACAGTGAGTAACCCGAACCCAATACAAACCATGGGTGCACAAAGCAGACAGTGAGTAACCCGAACCCAATACAAACCATGGGTGCACAAAGCAGACAGTGAGTAACCCGAACCCGATACAAACCATGGGTGCACAAAGCAGACAGTGAGTAACCCGAACCCAATACAAACCATGGGTGCACTCAGTATGAAATCTTTATATACATATACAACGAAGGACTGGATTATACATTGATTTATCTGTGTATAGCATTTGTACTGGACAAATGGATTTAACAAGTCGTATATGTGGACTTATTAATTTCGAAATGTTTAGGAATTCAACTTGTTGCACGTGTCTAGGATTAACTTTTGGAACTACATTTATTGATTGAACATTTCACCAGTATTTTTGGACACTGATTGAAACATAAAAAAACCCAGCCAACTTGCTATTTGTTAAGTTAATTAACTAATAAATAGTAAATAATTATAAATTGTTTTTGTCTTTTGTTGGTATATTTAAATGTTAACACTGTGATATCATAAGTGTAGCTAATGAATAGATACGATCAAATTAAGAAGTCTTAAACCCTTGAATTATTTAAAGATACAACTTCTATGCAGCGAAAGTTGAAATAAATTGATTGCGGTAACTTCTACTCAATTCTTAAAAGTAAACATTTGTCAACAAATTTTTAAATTCAAATTATAAAGCGTTTTACAAAGGTTACATTACCATGGCAAAACGCATTTGTATTAAAATCTTTTATAACAGATAAATCACCCGAAAGAAATGCTGGTGTTCTACATCTATGCACGGTCGCTTGTTTATTACCCTAACAGCTTTCATTCATATTTTAAGAATTTGTCAGCTAGCCGGTGACTTATTGGATTGACACGTACACACTGAAAGGAAATTACACAATTACATGTATTTGCGACATCACACGACTTTTGTGACTTATACTGCTTTTACAAAAATTCCTTTTTTAAAATGGTTTCCTTAACATTTGTCTTTATTGGTTGCCTTTAAAACAACAAGAACGTCTGAAGTGCGCTTAAAAAGTCCTTCACTATCGTTCAGTACGATCATCTGCCCAGATGAAATAAGATAATTTAAGTGATACACGAAACTCTTTTCTGGTCTACAAAATATTCTGGAAATTAGTAAAAATTTGTTGATATCAGACGTTACAATTTCTGAAAAAAAACATTGTGACGGCAGGTATCCAACGTTAGTTGTGCGATAATTTAGTTTGAAAAACTGAAAAACAACATATACCTGCGAAATAATGAATGATACTAGTAGATTGGTTAAAATCAACCAAAATCGTTGAAAACCAATATTTAAATATGAATAAACACAAAGGCATTGTCCAGGAGTGAAAAACCCTGACAAAGTAATAAACTTCATACAACACAATTATATATTAGCTACATCTTGTTTAACAGTATCAGAACAAAAGCAGGTTGCTGTGGCGGCCATCTAGAATGTCCGATTATAGACTTCTAATAAACAAAGACGTACGCTATGACCTTAATCAGCTTTGCAGTTCATGATAATGGGCACATTTCCCAATGTGTCCTATATTTATGAAGTCACGCGTTGGTGGCCACATCGAATTTCGGATCGACATGCGAAACTTCGTAGAGGACACAGAAACATGTCTTTTATTTTGAAAGGTATACGGGGAGACTAGTGAAGACTTGGATCTCAAAATGATTTTAGCTGCAATGCAAGTCTTGTTCTCAATATTCCCAAACAATACGGCTTCTAAAAACGTTTTAGAACACTAATTTCTGCCTGGTAGCCATTTTGAGATTTCATGATGTCATAAAAACTATGTAAAAGACGTATTAAATCAAAGACCTAATTTACTTTCAACTGGTAAAGTGGTTACAGAGGAAAAGATTGAAATATAAAACGGTACGAATAAAACCGAGAAAACGACTGATGTAAAGTAATGCCCAAAGTTCAAACGAGAAAAATACTATCTTGGAATAAATATATTTAAACACATAAATACTAAAACACATTTCTATTTTGTTCTATTTCCATTTAATTTTGTTCGTGTTGTATGTTGTAAACTAACATGTTAAAAGTCATAGTAAATGATCCAAACATACGACATAATAATTGAAACGACGGCCATTGTCAGTTGAATGGTTTAAGAGTCTTTATTCATGGTCTCTTTGTCATACATATATTCACCAAGACCACTTCCAACACGTTTAAGCTGAGTTATATGATCAGAAATTTTCTTGATGGTATCTACTTGTTCTTCCAAGTACTCGTTTTCGATGAAATCACACATCTAAAATAAAAAGCATAACTTGTAAATTGCATGATTTTGTAGGATGGGTAATGTATTTTACTGCGAAAGTTTGGGCAAAATGTATTAGATAATTAAAATTTAAATATTTTGTTAAAATACAAGTATTATTCGTGGGAACAGATAGTTGTTTCTGACAAAGAGTAGGCTTTATAAAATCCATGTCTGTTCGTACAAGTACAAATGTGACTGTATATTAGGCTTGCCTGAGCATCATTATGGGATTCGGCTATTTTATGAAGGTCCAGAAGAGCCTGGTTGACACTCTTCTCCAATGACAGAGCTACCTGCATGGCATCCAGGGCAGTCCCCCATTCATCTCTGTCAGGTTTCTGAAATTAAATGGAAAACCAAAACTATTGTAAGAACTGAGGAAATTTAGAACCATATCATTGTAATAAGTACAAAAATTAGACACCAAATGATATGGAACCAAATCCTAAAAGAAAGTTAAAGAAAGAGGGACCTAAATCCTACTACAGAACTAAGAACTATAAACTAACACCTACTATGAAACTTATATTTTAAATATCTAAAAATTGTTAGCCAACATTTAATCAAGATCCAAATTCTTCTACAGAACTATATAGAAATTAGAATCTTAATCCTACTATAGAACTAAAGACATTGGAAACTAATTCCTACTTTGGAAATTGAAAACCAACTCCTACAGATATAAATGTTCATAAATAGGGAATTGGCTTCACGCATAACACTGTATATGAAAAATACCTTAACGTCTTGAAGAACGATTCTTCCTCCTCTCATATTCTGATACTTCATGAGCTTTTCAGCATGTTCACGCTCCTCTTCTGCTGACTTCATGAAAAATTTACTGAAGCCAGGTAATGCTACATCATCACGATCAAAGTAGAATGCCTAAAAATGATATCAATATTGACAAATAGGCGAAAATCTAATTCTAAAGAGTCATCATGACCTTCATGGTGTTTCACGATTAAAACAAACACAATAAAACATACTGTTGGTTCACTTTAGAGTTCAATTAAGTTTTTATTGGGGAGGAAGTCGTCTTACCCGACCTTTCTTCGGTAAGAAAACTAGTAATCCATATGGATTAAAATTGAAGTCGAGTACTACCTGCCCACAGAGAGACTAACACGCAACCTCAGTTTTCGCATCCACGTGATCAATAGTAGAACTACCTTAACCACTTGTTCACTAAGGTACCGAGCATTATATGACCAATTATATAATAAGAAAATGTTAAGTTTTTAAATAAATATTATAAGGGACAATGCACACGATATTAAAAATCATGTAGTAACAAATGTATTTAATAAAAAATTGTAAAGGAAGTGACTGATGACTAAAGGTCAATCGATGTTTGGCAAATTTCCGGTATACACAGGTTGCAAGATTTTTTTGACAAACAACACTGTAGTACATATAAGGTTTCCGCCTTGCACTTAACACATATTGTGTATAAAATGCACCCCTTAGGTTTTAAGAGCCCCCTTTTCTGTGGATGACCCTGAACTCTTACACTTTCCTGGCTGAACTAAAATGGCCATAGGTCAATTAAACATGCAAATACTTTTATTGGCACAAACACAATTTTTATTGGCAAAGAACCAATGTATGTATTTGAAACGAGAAAGAAATAAAAATCACTCAAATTAAAGAAGAAATTATATTGATCATACACCATAGTTCTATTTATTTAAATACCATAACTAATATATCTTATAAGACTACCATTTTTTTGCATCTTGTATGCTATGTTTTGGTCATTAGGTTGCTGTTATTCTTTGCACATGCTACTTATTATGCATGTTTACGTTAAGTGTACAATTTAATTTCAGACCGGATTCTCTCACTTTTTGGAAGATCTCACGATGTTGTTTAAATCAAGCATATAATAGCCAGTTAAGTTGTAACACATAATATCTTGATTAAAAGTATAAAAGTATAATCAAAATAATGAAGAAAAAAATTCAAATTTTTGTCCACATTTTTTATTTTAACAAATTAATTTCTAATAGACAATAATTACACTCAGTTTAGTTGTAATTTGTTTTACAAAAGACACAAACACAAAACATCTTGATTAAAAGTATAATCAAAATAATGAAAACACATTTTCAAAGTTTTGTCCTAAAATTCAGATTGGTATTATATTTTGACAAATTAATTTCTAATAGACAAAATTAAGTTCAGAGACCTCTTTTTTACCTGTCCTAAACTGTGTAATATATTACTTAACTGTATTGCTGCTTATCCACTCCAAAATAAGCTCGGAGACCACTTATGTTTATTTTAAATACTTGTTAGAAAAACAAATATATTGCTGGTTAGGAGAAAATGTATTATTTTCAGTGCTTGAACGATGTACGTTAGTATATCTATTTATTTCGTTGGACGCGGACATGGACGAAGCAACCTTTTCAGCTGACAGTTAAACAGATAAGATTTTTCTTGTTTAAGAGTATGGTAGTACATAAAAGGTTTTCTATACCATGCACCCAATAGGTTCCTTAGTGTCCCTTTTTTGTGGTTGAACTTGAACTCATACACTTTCCTGACTGAACTAAAATGATTTATTACAAATTCGAATACTTTATCGGCATACACACATAATTTTATTGACAAAGCCCCAATACACATATTTATATCAGGAAGGAATACAAACGATTAACTTTAAACAAGAAATTATATTGCTCAAACATCATATAGAGCTACTTATATTTATTAGACTCTTGTTTTGCATTTTGCATGTTATTATTGTTCATCAAGAAGTTGTTACATCTTTGCCGCTATGTAATTATATTTTGAATATGCTACTTTAGGTGTATAAGTTAATTTCAAACCGGATTCTCTCTGGTCTACTCTACCCTACTAATATTTGGAAGATCTCGTGATGTTGTTTAAATCAAGCTTATAATAGCCAGTTTATTTGTAATTTGTTTAACAAAGACACAAACACATAATTTCTTGATTAAAAGTTTAAAGTATAATCAAAATAATGAAAACACATTTTCAAATTTTTGTCCACAAAATTTTGATTGGTATTATATTTTTCACAAATTAATTTTTAATAAACAAACATTAAACTCAGAGACCTCTATTTTTCTACTCCTAAACTGTAATATATATTATTCATTATATATAACTGTATTGCTGCTTGTATCCTCCAAAATAAGCTCCGAGACCACTTATTTTTATTTGTAAAAAAACAAACAAATATATTGCTAGTTGGAAGGAAGTTCGTCTAATTGTCTTTAGTGCTTGAACCATGTATAGTAAACGACTACGTGTTTTATGGAGGCTCTTTGCTATCAAAATGAAAAAAGTGCTGCATTTCAAAATGCTTAGTATTTTGAGGAAATGATTGTTGATTTCAAATTATAATTTATCAGATCTTAAAAAAGGAGCATTAGCTCGACCATTATTTGTCAGTTAAAGCCTCCATCAAAACACGCCGACGTTTACTATACGAAAGTATATCTATTTATTTCTTTGTACGCGGACCTCAACGAAAACAACCTTTCCAGCAGATACGATCAGAACATTCAAAACACTTCTTAATAAATTATACTAAAAATGTTGACGATGAGGAAGTAGTATGCATATTTTTTCATGTATAAACATTTCTTGTCTGGATTACAAGGAAGTGAATGATTGACCCAGGGATGTGATAAATTACCATGTTTTGTATATACAATTCATGAAGTAAATCCTTTTATTCAATTCATGAAGTAATCCTTTGTATTAATAGCAATATACTTACCATTGATTGATAGCAGTAGTCCGCATATAGCTCCATGTTTATTTGGCGGTTAATTCCTGCCTCACTCTCAATGTGGTAGTTCTGTCGAGGTTGACTTTGAGCCATCTTTTTTAATGGTCTTTACTGATTAGAATTGTAGATTTTGATGTACCTTGCTTTTACGTACACTGACGTAGCAACACAAGTTATTTCCGGGTTGTAGCATTCGTTATATACCCATTAGACGCATAGGTATTGACCAATCGAGTAAGAGAATTTCTCCTTAACATACGTTTTTAGATCCTTAGCCAACTTTTAATTGCTAGTTTAATCAAGAATAAATGTGGTAAGATTTGATCATACAAACTTATGAAATGTAAAATTGTATTAATTACCCTTAGCGTGATTCGAAATGCTCAGGGTCTCCCCTATCCGCCAAATAGAAACGCGCGGGGCCGCTCTGTGGGTCGAGCACTGAGAACCATCCCAGTATGGTCCCAGAAGACAGAGAAATTGACGTTGTTGTTATGTTTTTGTTATCTAGTAACGTAACGTCACAGTATTACTGATAAATTATTTGATTGATTGATTAATTTTGTTACATCCAGTGAGCAATAATTTAGCTACAACCAGAACAAGTAAACAAACAAAATATCAACTAGAGAAAAAAGCGTTGGGATATCGATGACAAAACTTTGACTACGGCTGCAATAGTATGAATTATTGGGTTCGGGCGTCGAAGTTAGCATTTCCTAGCAGCTACGTTGAGCATGCTCTTGTTTGAAAACTACGGAAGGGGTGACTATCGAATAAGCGCGGCATATTCTAAACACTTTGCCCACAGTGGTACGTACGTAGTTAAGCTTTCCGTATTATAACCTGACAACCCAAATAGACGGTCTCCAAAATCCTCCACCTGGGGACGCGCTGAACAGCTCTGTAGGTCGAACACTCACTGGGAACCCTCCAAGTATAGCCACATTACAATCCACTAAACGCATTTAATTCATACATATTCTTTAATGATTAACGATACCACTTATTGTGTAACTTACACATTCTGAACCATATGAAATTAGAGGAGGCAACATGTTGCCTTGTCGATGACAAATTGCTTGCATTTAATAATCTGCCAGTTATTAAATTTTGGCTGCCCAAGAGAATCGGCTGAATAAACTTATAAAGCAAGAGTCTGTACTAAAATTCATTTGAAGAAACATATTGATGAAGCCTATATGTATTTGTCGCCGCCAGTATGTAAACCTAGCATCATGTCAAACCCTTGGTCAATGTCATCAACAAGGCCATATACTTCAGAAGTCACTCGTTTTGTTTTATTTGTAAAAACCTAGGACCAAACTTGATGTGACATTACAAGAATTTCTGCATTTCGTCTAAAAGAGGTTAATAAAGATACAGAAGCTGTTGTAAAAATTTACAGTGTTCCCAGAGAAGTCAAAGGTACTCAATATCAACTGGGTGCAATTATATCGTTCAAAAATTGGTTAAATTGACGTTCAAGTTAAAACACTTTAAACAAACAAATTAACAAATATTAAATGTACTTCAAACGGCGTTATAAAGAACAATGTCTCGTATCTGACTCCTACAAAAACATAAGGCTTTGTTGCATATCATGTTATGATAATCTTTACGTCATAGAATGTGCTAAGAAATGCAACTATACATGCTAAAACATCTATAGGCTTTTATGTGTTTAAAATAGTTTAGAAATGTAAGCACAGTTTTATCAGCCATTTGCAATTTTTTGACGATAGAGCTTACTGAGCGCAATAAAATCAGTAAAAGAAAATTATTTGGCAAACTCAATAATTTTGAGTTTCAAAAAAGCTAAAGATTTCATAAAGTATGACATCTAATAAAACATTTGGTTGCAGTCACATTCTGCTGATGACTTTATGGCTTTCATATTAGTAACGTTTAACGTTTTTATTAGAAAAAAAATGAACATTACAAATTGATTGATTTGCAAACTTAAAAGCATGATTAAAAAAAAAATTTGTAACTAATCTACTTTATAAAAAAAGATTTACCTGACAATATCCCTTAAAAAATAAAATGAAGTTCATTGTAGTTGTTAGTAAAAACACTTGTAGGCGGAACTGTTTAGATAACAAAAGACCCAAAAGACTGCACTATGCTCAGATGCAATTTGAATGAAATTCCTCGTTATAAGATTACTTGATAAGTTAATTTGCCCAAGACCGTCTAAAAATGTTTAAATGATTTTAAACTAGATTTACACTTCATCCTCTTCTACCTTACGTTTGGCCATTAGAACAAGAGGAGGCGTCCTGGCAATCTCTTGCAAATCATAACATATAGAATCTGCAGGAACTGCAGTACATACTTCTGCAAGAAATAAGAATGATTTATTTTCTCTCTATTTTGTCCTCAATTAGTTTATTCGTTATGTAGTTACTGGAAGAATTAAAAGACATTAATATAAAAAATAGCTTTTAATTATGAAATGGTGTAACTATTGCCAATTATTATTAAATATACTTGAATTGATTAATTAATATTGTATATTCTTTGTGTGGAACGTGACATCGGAAACTTACATATATATATATATATATGATTATTCAGGCTGGTAATAAACAATAATGGTTAAGTTATATTTGTGTGAATAGCAATCCGTTAGCTATAACGTTCCGTGCAGTTTTCATTTGAGGAGGATGCATAGTACCAAGAGAAAATCACACGGGCATTAAGCAGGAAATTTATAACCATTGTCATGTACGGTTGTTGTCGAGTCTCACGTAGGAATCCAACAATCATAAGTGACTGACAAAGTGGTGATTACTAGTAAATGACTATCCTACTTACTCTACCACTTATGTCCAAAAATTATGCAGAAAATTCACTGGCACATCTTAATTAAGGAGAATCTTGCGATATATTAATCCAATAAAACGCAGTTCAAAAGCTCAAAAGAAAGAAAGAAAATAACGAATACATGTGCAATATAATTAAATGTAATTTTAGAATAAGATATCCCACGTGAATGAACAAGTAATATACATATTATACAGAAGCAATAAGCTAATTTGTATAAATTGAAAACTACTTTAACGCCATTGGGTTTGTCCTGCCATAAGTCACCATTATAGCTTGCGAATTCTTTAAAACTAAGTCAAATAAGTGAATCACCAGCATTATTTATACACACTTGTTTACACCAGCTAAGGTCAATGAATAGTTTTCTCCCTTACGTTTATATATGTCTTTTAACGTCCAACCAAACAAACTTAATCAGAATATAATATCAACATTTTTCTATTACTTCCCGATTTATAACCTCCAAAAGTAACAAAGTAAATTAGGCTAAATATTAAAAGATTAACAACCGTAAAAGTAACATTATAAAACCGAGGTAAAATACAAAGGTAAAAGGTAAAGTGTGATTATAGAGATGTCAATCTGTCATCATGTTGCCATTTGTTTGAAGGTTTTTTTTTAAATGTTTGGCTGCATGCTATGTGCAAATTTTAATAGTTTTATATATCTTATACCATGCAATAACTGTTATATTGTTAGACAGTGTTCATATAATGTTTTGCCTAGTTTGAATAAATTAATCAAAAGTACATCTTTTCTAAAAGAAGACAACCATAAATGCAGTACACATTTATTTTTTCATGTTCTCCGTTCATTTTACACACACAAATATAATAAAACAACACAATTTTATTTCATAGAAGAAACTCTTCCTTCTTTTCACTCGTATACAATTACATCGATAATTTTCGTATATTTTGTTCTTTAATCCCTAGGATAAGTTCATCAAATACCAGATTGAACTGAAGTTTCCATTTGTTGTTCTTATCAATGAAATGGGGATTTCTAGTTTGATAAAAATATTTTATACCTATATATCAACATATACTATTTTAATAAAATTTTATTAAATGAAAAACAGTAAGGGATCACTAGAACATAAGACCAATGGAGATATTTTAATCCTAGAGACCCCACAAAAACAAGAGCAATATAAGTTGTTCCTTAATCAATTAAAACTTAACTTGAAAACTTCAAACAGATGATGACCACTAAATTGTTCCTTAACGTAAACACATAAAAGACAATGAGGGAGAAGAAAGTAATATGAATCAATCTATGCCGGTTGTAAAGGTTGTGCAATTTTTCCATGAACAAATATCCCGTCAGTCTAATGACTGCTACTAACATTACTGACATTTTTCGCAGATGAAAGTGACATATGACTTTCAGGGATCAATCAACCCGTCTTTTTCACACATTATGAATACATACCAATCAATGGTTTTTTGTTCGCTTACATATTCTTATACTGAAGAAAGCTTGACATAATCAATATATACAGACTTCTGTTAATTCATGAATTAGTCATTTTGTCAAATTCATAAGTATAACAATTAAAACCGGGTACGGAGGGCTAGTCTGTATAGTTTCTATTGTGTTTACCTGAAACATCATTTTATAATATCTGCTATTTTATAGAACTAGCATACCGTAATATCCGTCTGCAATTAGATATGCACGTCACCCGATTTTAGTACTTTTGTTCCATTGTTTTCGTACAGTGGATTATTTCACAGCCGGACTTGAAAGCAATGATATAGCTGAAAAATTGCTGACAGAGGAGTAAAATCTCAAACAAACCAAGAAAACAACGTTCTGACTTCTTTCTATAAATAATGTTGTATTATTTCGGCAGACATTACTTACGAAATGTGTTTTTGTAAGTCTAACCTTGGATTATTTCAATGATCTACATGACGACCAAAAGATCTGAAATAATGAAATGATGGTATACGATGTACTTTCAATAAAATTTTAGCTTGTTTATAACAGCAATATTCAGGCTGTTAGTTTTTTACAATACCGATTTGTTTACATTTACTTGCTGTTTTCTAGTACTTAAATAAGTCCCAAAACTATACCACGTTAGTCCTAAACTTCATATTTAAATTGATAAAATAAATATGATGCAATATTCTATTCGTTATTTTAAAAGCTTTTGTGTTATCAGACTAAGTGTACCAAATAATATCAGAAAACGATGCAAAAGCCACTAAAACATAAACACGTGAAATGAGGTCAGATTTTTCGTATATTCATCACACTTTCCCACCCAACATATTGGCCCTACGAAAACAAAAGATACGATAAAAGGTTACGTATTAATCAATCCATAAAGTCAACCACAGGATTGGGACATCATAGAATAGCAACAACTATTTTACTATAACAGTAAGCATGGATAACAAAATGCATCGACTATTAAAGAACTACTAATTGAGAATTTATAACGTGGGACCTTTTTAAGAAAAGAATTACTGAATTAATGGCCCCCCATCCATCTAGAAGTTTTTCTAATATTAATCCTTTTTCTTTATATATTAACTGTTTATGGTACATTAAGCTACCATCATACTTGTGAGAAGGGCTTTATCCCCTTCCCTTCAACGAGACGATAAGAGTAAAGACGAATCTGCTTAGAACACAATATTGTTCCATTTGTATGTCTAAAGTAACATATTAAAAAAAAACTAAATTGTAGAAACTGTAATGTGTCCAGTTTTTAATAATATATTTTAAAAGTTGTTACAGACTTAAATACCTAAGTTTCTATCATGCTATCATCTGGCGTTAATGTATAATTTGAACATGAATCTCCAAGAATAAATCTCTTGTAGACGATATACCTTTCTACTCATTTGTTCGTAGTAAAAATAATTCTAAGTTGATACTTTGCAGCTGTGGTTAGTTGGTGTATATATTTATTACCTTTAAAAAATATGCCAAACAAAAAAATTATTTTATAAATATTTTCTTCAACAAATATTAGACAAGTATACTAGAAAATAAAATAGACCCTCAACAACTACAGACCTTGCTATGGGAAAGTTATAATAGTTTTCGGTACGTTGACTTAAAGGTATTATAATCTGGTCCAATTAATTGCAAGAACACATTGTAGGTCTGGTGTCAAAATGTCTGCAAGTTCTTTGTTGCAAACAATCACGAATTAAAAAAAACATCAATTTACGTAATCAATTTCAAGAAATGGTGGCATGAAATATGCTAAGTACGACCCTTTTCTGGTCAGAACAGAAGACTGCTGATATATTTTTCTTAAATTATGTGAGTACCTAAAGGGATTTAATGTAAATCTTAAATACATGGACATGTTTTAACTACTGACATAAAACAAAAGATTGATGAATTATGCATCCTTAACAATATTATGTACGGAAAGCGCAAATGAGAATTTCGTAAAATATGCTTTACAGTAAAGACTTTTTGCCAAGCCAATATTCTGTGTAGACAGCCAAATCCTTCCTCGTATTTAATCAAAGTCCGGTCAAACGAAATTTTCAAATTTATAAGCCTCTGAAAAACCTAGCAGGTACATGTAATGTAAACAATGGAATTATTCTGGACCGGATTAAGCTAGATAATGCGAGACTTGCGTACACAAACTTATATATATAACATATTGATCTTAAACTTTCTCACTCCAACTGAATCCCAAAACTTTTTTTATAGTTGCTTTCCAGTCCGCCACCCGCGGACGTGCCGTGCTGTTACTTGGCTTTACTCAAATATTCCAACAAGATGTAATCAAATTACCAAGGTGACAAATTCAATACGCCAGACACGCGTTTCGTGTACTTAAGACTCATCAGTTGCGCTTAACTGTAAATGATATTCCTCTTGGGAGATAGAATAATTTTTTTTTCATTGGTAGATGGAATATGTCCACTGGGATCGTGTAAATACACAATACAGGCAGTTCAAAATATTATATAAAGAGTCTAAAGAAAGCTGCTAAACCAGTACACTTATTTAGTATCGGATCGACAAACATGACGATATAGTTGAGGTTACTGTGCTCGTAATTCTGTGTAGAAAAAAGTAACAATTTCCCGTCTTTATTTGTTATTTAAAAAGAAATTTAAGAAAATAATAGAGGAAAAGGATGATACAACAAAGTGTCCAGTCTAATAATTTCATTTATAGCAAATGTCACTGAACATTTAGAGTTCCACTAAAAAAGCTGCTGAAATATGAAAATGTCGTCAAAATTGCTTGATCGGGGTTTGATATATTACTTAGCTTATCATGGTACAGAAGTGTTTGTACAGACTTTGTATAATTTGAGTATCCAGCTTAAAGATAAGAGATCACTGTCGTCGACCTAGATAAGGTGACTAAAGAATGCCACAACCGATTTATAATGTTCAAGAAACAGCGCATCTTAAAGCCCTGGGCAGGCGTAGGTATAATTGTGAAGTGATGTATTCATACCTTGTTTTTTATTTAATAAATCTAGTATTTCTTGAGAGAAAGATCTTTTTGGTAGCGACTTTATCTTCTGGAACAACATTATTTTTTTTTTGAATACCCAACGACGCATCGTAAGCAGCATATTTGATGACTGATGATATTTTTGTACTTAAGAAACTGAATTGGATTTTATTTAATGACCTCGAGGCTTTATTTATTCAGATAAGGTATCATGATTGTAAATTCTATTAACCTTGGTATCTGATTGATAACATATTTTTAGTATCTACCTCGTGGTCCTCTTGTTTAAGCCTGTAGCTGAAACATCGTCTGCTATATTTTAACGTTGTAATTGAGTTTACGGATTTAGGTTTACTTTGTTTTCTTTACTTGAGCAATGTATTACAGAGACTTTCAATTTATATGCATACAGTTATCATGTGATATGAAGGAATATATACAAATGGGTTGATGCATTAACAGCAGTTTCAGTTTAAAGGCATTGATTAAAAGATGCTGTAACTGCAGGTTTGTAATTAAATAGGCAATAGTCGAAATATAATTATAAGGAATATTTAAAACATATTTCTATTTGAACATTTGGAACAAAAACACAATTGTTGACAGCTCTTTTTCCCTCTTTGTTTATATAAACATAAAGTCAATTAAAAAAAATTCCACCTTCGTTTCTGGAACGCCATTTGGGGGTCTGAAAGTTCCATACCTCTTCTAAACTATATCCAAAATTCAGAAAACTGTAATACCTCAAACTTTTTTTAAAGCTCTGGAAGCATCCCTATCTTCATGGATGAAGTCCGAGAGACCCTGAAAACAGGAAATTGGCAATTATTCCACTAAACTAAATTACTCCTAATCCATTATATTTCATCAAATGTTTAATTTTAAAATTTTTTTCAAAGATCCTCCTTTCCAATGAGCCCAAAAACAAGAACCAAAACAAGAAAAAGGCCAAAGAAAAAAATTACAAAGAAATATACCATTTTATGGGGAACTACATTCGTGGACAACGAGGTGCAAAGGTCATCAATTGTGTTGTCGTTCCTAAATGTAAGCTGAAAATTGCTCGATTTCAATAAAAGTTACCCTATGCCTTGTTTGATCTAATACGAGTCATTCTTCCAAATTTTATGTCGGTCTGACCGATACTTTTTGAGATATTTGGTATCACATGGACCTACCTTTAACTCAGTAAAACATCACCATTTTCTCCCAACTTTACCAAATTCTGTAACTTCACCTCTCGCACTAAAGTAGCTGTAACTTTCTTGTTTTTTTAGATATCTACAAAAAATAAAATGTGTCTGAAAGTGAAAAGGTACAAATAATTTATAAAAGAAAAAAATGTTGAGAATGTTGACTTTTAAATACCTAAAATGTTAAAATAATTTAAATATTTGAAATAAACGAGGAAAAATGAGAGAAAAAAAACATTCATAATTCCATTTGAAAGTTAAAGAATAACTTTAAAATTTAAACTTTTAGGGAAAAAATAGGCTAAAACATTATACAATAAAAAACCAACCTCTTTGTGTGGCTGAGAGGCACACAAAAGGTGGCAGAAATTATAAACTGAATATACCTATACCTGTAATTAAGCCCAGGGTAAAAGGAAGATCAATTAAACTTCAAAAGATTGTTAATTGCAAATAAATTTTAAATAACTCAAAAACTAATTATGTTTTTACTTAATTGATACTATGCTGAAGATAAATTTCCCAGAAATAAACATTTTTATGCTTTAGTCTGATTTTAACCAGCCATTCTTTGGATGTAGGGCAAAAAGTTAAAAAAAAAACTTTAAAAAAACTTTAAAAATTTTAAATCCTAAATTTAGCCTGAAAAATGAATAAGTTTTATTTTAAACATAAAATATAATGAAAAACTTTTAATCTTAACTTAAGCAATAACAAAAAAAAGTTACCAATTGGCGAAAAATGTTGACACTGTGAGGTGACACCTGTGTGTATTGTGCAATAAACATGTTGGCCAGACTCACAGGTGTCACTGCTGTCAAGTAGTTGGGTGGCAAACTCAGCATCATGGTGTGTATTACTGTGGTAATTGTCAGTTGCCATAGCAAAAAGTATAAAAACCTGCAGTTCTGTGGTCCTGTCATCACTTCTGTGTGGATGTTGTAAGACTACGCCAGAAAGCTATTGAAGATGTTTACCAAAGGTTACACTCACCCGTACAAAGATCTGTCTGGACTGCAGAAAGGGAAGGTTCCCCGTGTTGGTAGATTCAAGAAGGGTCATGCATTTTTTGGAAATAAACCTGATGCACCTACATCTTGTGATGAAGATACCACCACCTCAAGCAATCACATGGACTCCAGACTGGATGTTAATGAACACAGTCAAGATGAACATGGAATGATAGAGATGACGGCTGACTCCAATGAATTCCATCTCGCACTCCGCTCCTCTGATGGTAAATCCAGCAGCCTGAAAATAGAACAAGAAGAGAATAATGAACTTGCAGGCATGAGATTTGTTGACAGTGAATCTATGATGTACATGTTAAATACAGTCAATCGGCAACACAGAGAGGTATCCCCTGCATGCACAGACCCTGAAATGGATGCTTACAAGCAGAAAAAATGGGGAGTTTGTTGGATTTACTACCTGAGATGTCTGCATTGCAGTTTCCATAGTCAGCCATTTAAACTTTACAAGGAAATTCCAACCAAGAAACCTGGTCCTAATCCTGGAGCACCAAATGTTGCCCTAGCCACAGTGTTACAAGATGCACCAATTGGGAACAGCAAGACACAAGAGATATTAGCCTGGATGAACTGTCCACCACCATGCCTTACCAGTATGAATAGAACTTCAAACAGAGTTGCAAAAGAGATGGTAGAACTGAATAAAAAAGACATGACAGAAAAGATGGAGATAGTAAAAACTGAAAACAGAAAGCGAGGCAAACCAGAAAACGAAATTAACATCACAGTGGATGGTCGTTATGGAAGCCAGACCATTACCAGCAAGAAGAAGCCAGGTCAAAATGCTTCCCAGGCATTTTCCCTTGCAATAGAGACAGTGACAGACAGGAAATACATTATAGCAGCAGTCCACCAGAATCAACTTTGTTGGAAGGGAGCTTGGTTAAGAGGCAAGGGCTTTGACGTAGAGTGTCCAGGTGGACATGAAGACTGTACGGCCAACCTGTATAGAGCTGCACCTCTGTCAGAGTACACCATGGGAAAGGAAATAGGCACCCAGCTTGCACTCCAGGGGATACTAGTGAAGTATGCAACCACTGATGGTGATGGAAGATCAGCCAGTGGAATAGATGATGGAATGAGAGCCCTGCACCCACTGTGGAAAGTTGAAAGACTTGCTGACCATGTGCACCTTGGACAGACACAGTTCAGAACAGCAATGAGAGCCCAGTTCAGTGAAAATATGTCCCATGGCAGGACCAAAGAACAGAGAAGTGATCAGAAAAAAAACTTTTGTCTTGACCTAAAGTGCAGAAGTTCCATGGTTGTGAAGAAGCTGATGGAAACATACAACAAAGATGTGAATGAAGTGTGTAAACACTTACCTGCAACACTCGAGGCAACTGTGAGATGTTACAGTGGCGACTGCAGTCTGTGTGCTGAACACTCCATGGTCTGTCCAGGTACTGATTCTTCCAACTGGTGGCTGAGGTCCAAATATCTGTCAACATCCAGGATCACTGTGCTGCAAATGAATGAAAAGGATGTAATGTTACTGCAAGAACTATTGAAAATGAAGTTAAGTGAAGATGCAATAAACAGTATGAAGTTGTTGGACATTACAAACAAGAACGAAGTAGTTCACAGAGCACGGAGTGTAAATTTACCGAAGAATGTAAACTTTTCCAGAAACATGGAAGGAAGACTGGCTTCTGGTGTCCACAGAAACAACAATGGCCCAGGGACTTCATCAATCAAGAAAAGTCAGCACTTTGGCATTGACCTCAGTGAAGGTAGCACCAAGTACCTAAAGAATATTGACAAGAGAGCTGACTACCACAAAGAATATGAGAAAAGGCCACAAGTCATCAAAAGAAGACTAAAGCAAAGTGTTGACAGACTAGAAGAGCACAAGACATATAAAGAACTCCACTGTAAACAACCAGAATACAAGAAAGGACAGTTAGACATACCACCAGCACTTGTCCACCACAGTGATTACTGTAAGAAGAAGCTACCCAGAGAAGCCTGTTGATTGCTGATAAAAGGCCCTTTTCAGGGCCACCAACATTCTCCAAAAAGAATCTATAATGTTGTTGAACTCAAAATATTAAATAAAAACAAATAAACTATTGAAATATAATAGACCACCTGCTCCTTTTTGCCATTAATAAAATTCAAAAGTTACCCCTCCCCCCACCTTTCCAAACTACTTTAATTTAAAGTAAAAAATGAAAACACTACCAAGGTTGTTGTTTTCCATCTTAAGATCAATTTTGCAATCAGGCAAAGGAGCAGGGTTGGCCTAAACAGTGGCCACACGAAACGCATGTTTGTCTACTGTTGTTGAACCCATGCGGCTCCAACACCAAATGATTGACATTCACACATTTCGTGTTGTGGCACAGATGTGAGACATCAGCATTAGGAAACTGAAGTATCCCATGCTGCATCATGTATGCCAATCTGTGCACATGCATTTGTCTCCACCCTCTGGCATCTGGCAGTTTGCAATTTAAAACCCCATATTTGCCATTGGGTGTGCAAGCTCCTTGCCAAATTAAACACTCTCCATTGAGACCCATGGCACTGTTTTCTTCTATTTTCTGCCTGTATTTAAGAACAAAGGCCTCCATTTTTTTATCCTAGAACTTTTTTTTCTCTAAAAATGAGTATTAATTCTGTTAACTAATAGATGGGGGTCCATAGGAGCCCCCAGTTAGGAAATAATATAGAAAAGTAGTAATTTTGAACCAAATTTTTAAAAAAGACCCTAAAAAACAATAAAACTGTTAAATTTTCATACATTTCTTGTATTTCTATTGTTTTTTCATTAAAAATTACAAAAATATTGCCTTTGGTCTCAATATAGAGTGAAAAATCTAACTTTCTTACTCACCTCATTCTGGCTCCTAGGAACAAAAACACAATTGTTGACAGCTCTTTTTCCCTCTTTGTTTATATTAACATAAAGTCAATTAAAAAAAATTCCACCTTCGTTTCTGGAACGCCATTTGGGGGTCTGAAAGTTCCATACCTCTTATAAACTATATCCAAAATTCAGAAAACTGTAATACCTCAAACTTTTTTTAAAGCTCTGGAAGCATCCCTATCTTCATGGATGAAGTCCGAGAGACCCTGAAAACAGGAAATTGGCAATTATTCCACTATACTAAATTACTCCTAATCCATTATATTTCATCAAATGTTTAATTTTAAAATTTTTTTCAAAGATCCTCCTTTCCAATGAGCCCAAAAACAAGAACCAAAACAAGAAAAAGGCCAAAGAAAAAAAATTACAAGGAAATATACCATTTTATGGGGAACTACATTCGTGGACAACGAGGTGCAAAGGTCATCAATTGTGTTGTCGTTCCATTTGGTCGAATCGTTACAACAGAGAGAAAGGAACGGAGTTTAACTTATTCCATAATACTACGTCAATTTATGTGAGTGTTATTTGCCAATATTCTATATCTAGATTCCTTTTGTTGTTTTTGCTTTAAAGGATTTTCATAAATTAGTTAGTTTAATTTTTCATTTGTCGTGTAAAAGGTCGTGTTAAAAGAGTTCCAATCAACATCAGAATAAAATGTTTTTGCAGTCACATCTGTGAAGGAGAGAACAAAAAAAAACAAATCTTAAAATATTTTATGCACCAAATAATAAAATAGGGCATAAGAGATAGATAAATGGATCGTGTGAAAACATCAGGAGACCCCAAGTTTCTATTTCTGTATTTTGTAACTGAATACAACCTTAATATTGATAAATTTATTATTCAATACCTATTATCTGCCATTATTTTTAACAATGTTTGTACTGTACTGATCTTTAAACGTTGGGAGGACAGAGATATTGTTCATCCTAATGTCGGTGGCAGTGCTTGGTCTTCAGGAGCAATTGTTGTTGTAGTCAGATCTGGTCTAAGCCTTGTATTTATTGTTTTAGGTATACTTGGTTCAAGCGTTCCATTCGTTGTATTAAATGCAAATATAGAAATATAATTAATTCTAATATAAAAAGAAATATATTTTTTACTACTTGTTTTCAAAGCCTATAGAACACGGCAGTTAAAGTTATTTATGTATTAAGCAAACAATTCAAACAGATTCAATTTAAGCATCTAGGAGGGAGGTAACGTAAAGATAAACTGTCTTCCAGATTATTTAATTTGTTGCAGGACAATTTTAGCTATAGATCCTAGAGTCTAGCTTTAATCTGGAGAATAAGATGGATTACAAGTTAAAAATTCTGTCGTGAACTTTGGTACAAAATGAGAAATTCTTGATTCATTTTAAAGGTTAGGACACCTTGCAGTGGACATAATTTAACTCTCAACCATACCCAACACTAATAGAGTTTGCTTGATTTATTTTGTTGCTTTTTAAAGACCACGTATTGGTCTTGCGAATCAAGTCAGCGAGACATTAACAAACAATAAATCAGCTGTTTAAAGATGAAAAACTAATATAAACAAAAATTTAGACTAACATTAATTATTATTGCCATAATAACGCGCATACGTTGTTTCTTAATCCGCACAATTTGTCTGCAAAGTACAAGAAGTGTGGCACTTCCCCAACACGAAATCTACTATCTTTCCTTTCATTATTTAGCTGGATATAATCTGGTAGAGTGGAGTAGATTTGTAGGTCGAACCACGACATCAACTGTGACAGTTTATGTTCAAATCTACAACAGGTCAAGACTTGTTCAATTTGTAATCAGTTGCCCATTAAGAACATGTCACGTTAAGAAGGCATCTAGCCTGAACATTGTTCACACACACCAGATGTCCGCTTTTCCAGCCTTTCTATTTGTGCAGCTAAAATTAAAACAATGTTTCAAGCTTTGGATACTTTATATTTTATCCTTAGTTTTATTCTTATTCCGATTGTATTGCAAGTATTAGTAATCTACACTATTTCTTAGCAATTATTTTGTCGTAATTAAATGCCCTCGTTCGTTTGTTTTTCAACAAATTACATCTTTGTATTCGATAAAATACCCAGTGTAGCTTTTCATTAACTTGGAACAATAATATATTGCAAACAAGTTATTAATTGAATATCACAGTATAGATCACAATCAGTCTTATAATTCACTATGATTCAGAGTTGTCCTTACTTCTACATTACAAGGTTGTGATTACACATCTATAGAAACGGTTCATTATCATACCCTTTCAAATTGGACATCAAACACAATTTACATTAATTTACAAAACAACGGTAAGTCTCCAGGTAGATGTTGCATATGTTATTGTTTGTAAGTTCTGTAATTTGACTTTTTAACGTGTACACAATGTATTCATTTGTTTGTAGAATAATTTACTAAATTCTTTAATTCAAATGTTTAAAGAATACATGTACAATGGCAATGGGGGTAATGTTGTAATTGGAAGGATGGATGATAGATAGATAGATAGATAGATAGATAGATAGATAGATAGATAGATAGATAGATGTAACATTTGCATCTTCATACTAAAGTATTCGAACTCACACTGTTCTGACATAGTGGCACCCATTCGCCTGCACTTTGTCTAGAAAGTCGGCCTAATATGTGATATTTAAAATATAGCTTTATTAACCGAGGTGAATTGTAAAGATAGACATAGTACTAGCGTTTGACGATGGAATCTGGATCTGACAGTAGTCTAACTCAGCATGTTTGTACATGTATTTATTATATAGGATAACAAAGTTATTTGTCATATAGTCACAGTAAGTAAATTATATGCAAACGTCTAAGTATTGTGACAACCATAAAATATATCTATGAAGCGGAATTCTGAAGCATTCGAAATTCAGGGTTAACACCAAATATTTTTTATACATATACAAATTAAGCATAACACTGTTAGAAGTAGAATTTAATAATGTCAAAATATTTGAACAAAAACCAAGTGAATATATACAATCATATTGCTGATATTAAAACAATACAACGTTCAAGTTCAGTTATAGCTATGAGAAAGTTCAAGATGTAAGTGAATATATGTGTTGTCGTCATGTCATTTTTTATATTGACACCGAAGATGGTCATTAATTGATCGAACTGTCTTTAAGTTTGACAAACCATCGTCAATTTTATTGTTGCATAACCCCTTAGACTTGTATCAACAAGAGATAACTGTATAAAAAAGCGGGTTGAGCTTATATTTTTTTCAAGTTACATATACATACTTAATTATGCTGGTACTCTACTAAGCTTTCTTTTATTCAAAGTAGTCTCTCTCGTTCGACACAAAACAAAAAATGTTAATGTGTCTTTATTAATCAGTGATATTTTAATAAATAAAAGAGAGAAATAGGAGAAGTGTGGATATCAATCCTTAAGGGAAAACATTAAGTAAGAGGAAACAATTAGAAATTGTTTGGCCCCAAACAGAAATAAACGAATTGATGTCCAATCTTTATTAGAGTAGTCAATAACACAAAATAATGGAAAACACAAACGTACATTTAATATAGCAAACAGTTGTAATAGATGGCAGGACTGGCCTTTTTTTAAGATGAAAATATACTATCAAAGCTTTTTATAGCAGTTGTGAACTTTAAAACGTTTTAACGATCAATTTGATACCGTAAATGTTGCTAAAAATTATGTAACATTATTTCGCTCATTTTAGCAACATGATGCAGTATTACTAAAAACATAAATGGCAAATTTTCATATCTGTCTGTAAAACTATTAAAAACAATAGCAACATGATGACTATAACTATAAATAAACAAACGGTCGTCAAAACTTGGTACATTTCGAAAAGGTAAAATAAAAAGTCAGATATTTTGCGGTAATTTTACACGTTTACAATACAAATCGTCTGTTACATCTAACGAAGTGGCAAACAAAACTATTGAAGTAAACAAAACAATAGATTAAATATAAATATTGCTATCTGGGAGCCTTTGACGATTTTTTATAACTTGTACCATGACAATACGCAGTATTTCCATCATTTGATTGTGTGAAGAAATTTTTTTTTACACATTATACATATGAAAGAAAGCACTATTAGTTGATCTATTAACTGTTTTTCAAATCGTCTGCGTAGACGTTTCTGAAATATGGGGAGGGTTAAATGTTATGCGATTCTAAATAGAGAAAGTAAAAAGACACGTATATACTTATGTTCTTTTACAATCCCAGAATAAAAACTACATCCTTTGAAGAACACGAAATGAACTGTAATGCATGAGTTTATTTCTTCCTCGTGACATTTCTAATGTTTCCTTATATATGTATTTCTTATAATCAGGTAGCGCTATGCCGAATAACAAAATCAGAAAGTCATATTGGTGTTAATAGTTGTGTTTCGGGTTACATTACCTCTCGTATGTGGAGGTTATTTTAGAGCATTGGCCACCAGAAATTTTCCTCAAGCGTACTTCCGGTTTTCGTTACGTT
Source organism: Limnoperna fortunei (assembly GCA_944474755.1). Taxonomy (NCBI): domain Eukaryota; kingdom Metazoa; phylum Mollusca; class Bivalvia; order Mytilida; family Modiolidae; genus Limnoperna; species Limnoperna fortunei. Next base: position 47,884,598 of record OX104118.1, on the reverse strand, counting down.
ACTTAACAACGAAGTAAACAATGGCTGAAGTACGGACCCCGGGTGAATTCTGAAGTACGGACCCCGGGTGAATTTGACTTCATGAAAGTTCCCGATTTGAAAAGATATTTAATGGAAAGAGGGATAACATGCTCTCTGTATAACAAAATGGCGCTGATACGGCTTTGTGAGACCGCTTGTGAGTTGGAGCTGGAGGTAATTACTACTGCAGACGACTACAAAGATATGGATGTACAGAGGCGAACGGTGATGTGCAACGACAAAGAAGTGATTATTTCACCAGTAAATGAAATCAGAGATTGGAGGAAAGATTTGAGACCTTTGCCATTAATAGAGTCGTATGATGTACTCATTTATTTCCTTAACAAATGCTCCTGGACGGAAGACCACCTTGCAAATATGAAGAAAGACAGTGGGTAAGTTGAAACATTCTAGGACATCTAATAACCATAATCTTATTAGACATAATCATGGTTAATATGAAACATGAAAAGTGATAAAATGATACAGATTTGCGGACATCAAAATTAAACCTGTTCATATCTAAAGCCAGTAAAGGTGTTCTTAAGTGAGTGTGGGGGGGGGAGGGGACTAGAAGGGGTCCATTAACAGGTTAAAAAATTTTCCCCAAAACAGATAACAGATAACAGCAATTTACATGAGAAAACAGTGAGTTCTAAAATCGAAAAAACATATACCAGCAGAATCTCATTAATTCCTCCCTTTACAGGAGGACTCAATTACATTAAAATGCATTTACAGATAACATAGGAAAAAAAAGATAACAGACATATAAAAATGCCAGTAACATGTTAACAATAGATCTTGCCCCCCCCCCCCCCGCGCGGTAAATGGAAGAATATATATAAATATTAGTTTTTTAAGTGTGCTTTCTGCCATAATCTGGTTGATTTTTCTACCTTTGCATAAATTTATATTCCCCATAAAAATTTTTTCTCCTTTTAATTCATGTTTAATTTTAACAAGTTTCTGATATTTATTTTTCAGACATAGACTTTATTTAGCCAACCACATAACAGATATAAAACTACATGCAATTCCAGACACCAACTATTTTTACCTTTTGTCAAGTTGCATACCAGAGACTAGACAGACTGAGTCACCCTATCAGACCTGGCTACTTGTTTGCTCTGATGGCAGCATAAAAAGTGGTGGATGAACTTGTGTTGTGTAAGTATTTTCAAGAGATTATTTAATAAGTAAGCTCCTCAACTGTTTAAACTATTATTGATATCAAAAATTAATAATACAATATTTTGGTAAGACTGTTTTACTCAAATCAAATCATCTTAATTCTCATAAATAATTAAGATTTGTGACCAAAACAAACCATACAATTAAAAAAGAGCAAATTTAAAACATCAATTAAAAAAAGTAAATAAATCCACCATTCCACTGTTATCTTTACAATGACCTTAAAATAAAGGTACCAGTATTTTTAACATGCCGTAGTGTTGTTGGAGTCAATATGTATAAAAAATTTTCTGACATGTTTAATTCTAAATTTGGTGATGGCCATCAACCCTTAAAATTATTCATATATGATAGACTATTAATTTTTTCTTATAAAAATGGTGCTCATAATATTTGGTTTATCTAGTTCAAATATTTTATCAATTGTTTATAAGTCTGAATTTCCATGTTTTTCAGTGATAATAGTACTTGTAAACACTGCAGAGCTTTGCTCTTCACTCTCCAAGACTTTTCAAACAGACATAAAGACCGTCACACTGAAGTAGGAACAGACATTCCATGTACCTGGAACAAGCAAAGAAAAGCATCACAAACAGAAACTGCCCACAACATAGGCACTAGAAGCAATCCGTCATCTATATTACCAATTCAACCAAGTCCTTATCATTACAATCCAGCTTCAAAGTTAACTCTTTCCTCAAATGAAACTGAACGACGGCTCACAAGTCTGTGCAGGAATAACAATTCTGTTCTACTACATGTTTTAGACACTGATGATGACGATGTTCAAGAACCACCAAAACCATTTACTATTGAACAGCTTTCTAAAATTCCAACTGAAGGGGTAAAATTTGAAGAATTGTTACAGTCATACCATACTGCAACTGTTATCAATGACATTGAAAGACTTACACGTGGACAAACTGATAATGAAGACTGGTACTTGTATAGAAAGTGAAGAATAACAGCTTCACTTTTCCATTCAGTTTTACATTTTAAATTTGGAGATGACCATCAAAACTATATAAGTAAACAAATCTTTGCAACAGATTAGCCAATACACAGCAAAGCTTTGGATTTCGGAAAACAGCATGAACCAATTGCAAGACAGTTGTATACTACCAGGCATAAACAGACTCGCAAAAAAGCAAATGTGTCAACATGTGGACTGTATGTTTATTCAGAGAAGCCATATTTAGGGGCATCGCCAGATGGACTAGTTTGGTGCAAGTGTTGTGGTACTGGTATCATGGAGATTAAATGCTCCTATTCTTACAAAGATTACACACCTTACGAGGCATGCACTGCAAGTAAAGGCCAATACAATTTGTATATAGATGAAAACAATTCAGTAAGATTACGCCAAGACTGTGCTTGGTATACTCAGATTCAAGGACAAATGGGTATATGTGGATTGAATTGGTGCGATTTTATTTTTTATACATTGAAAGGTTTTATTCATGAAAGAATTCAATTTGATAAAGAGTACTTTAATGATATTGTAAACAAATGTGACATGTTTTTCAAAAAGTATTTAAAAAAATACATATTCCCGATAAATGTTAATTGTGTGTGCCTTATTAATTTAAAATATAAGGTAGCTAGTAATCTGCTCACATGGTAGTAAGTCAACACATGAGGATGCAGGCAGTGTGTGCTCGAAAATGAAAATGATTGTCTGTTTTCCTACTTAAAGTCAAGGGTTTTCACTGGTACACCTTTTTATACCCAAAAAAAGTTAGAGGGTACAATATAACTGACAAATTGCTTCAAGTGACATTAAATCCCACTCAAACCAGACATGTTGGGTTTGTCTTTGTCAGGTATCTAACTTTTCTGAACTTGACTTGCCCAAATTAGGCTGCTAGTGACTTGATGTATGTGTTGCGACATGCTGATATTGTATACTCTTCTGCAGCACCTGAGTTTGCTCTTATTAAGTTGAGTTTGTATCGATGGCTTTTTTTATTTGAGTGTTGTTTTGTCATATATGTTCACTTTTGCGTTTAATGGTCTTGTTCTTATCCGTTGGTTAATTTATACCAGAAAAGATTGACACGAGTATTTTTTTTTCTTTTCAATAAATAAATTGAGAATAATATTTCATTTCTTTACTAGTGGTTCATCCAAATTGCACAAAAAACCTGATACTTTTACAATCTGACTGGCTAAAGGTTTGTATTTAAGGTCCATCACACCCAACAACATGCGAAATTTTTTCAGTCGTCTAATTGCCCTTTCAATATGAATTTTATGGGATGCAATGTTTCTAGTTTTCAAAACTTCTGCAGAGGTAAGTCGACGTCCTTTGCCCTAATTACATTTGCGCGTAAACATTGGAATTACTAGAGGTGCCCTTCTTTCTGTAAGTAAATCTCGGATGGTGAAGCCTCTATCTGCCAATTACTTCATCTCCAGGACAAATATTATCCAAGTATCCAGAATTTTCAGTTATGTAATGATCAGAAATGTTTCCACCCCAGAGGTCAGAAATAAATGAAAAAGCTCCTGACGGTGTTATGGAAACCAAGACTTTAAACGTATTATGAGATTTGTATGAACTGTAGGTTCTGCTTTGTGCTGTCAGTGATTTAGGCTTTTGTATAAAAATTTCTGTGCAGTCTATAATGCTGGTTGTCTTTGGAAAATTTTTCTTGAATGATAATGGCATTTGTTTTCGGATCTTTTCTCTTGCAGGCCATTTCATTAATGGAATGTAGACTGTATACATCAGATTTATCCAGGTGGTGAAAATCCGTGATACCCGAGACTCTGACACAGAAAACAAATCCGATAAAAAAAAACGAAAAAAGAAGATTTAATCTAAGCTTCAGTAGTGTAATTATGTATTCCTGAAATCGGTTTAATTTTCTCCCTGGTCCTGATTTTTTTCTCTGCATTTCCACATGGTAATTAACATCATCTGTACTTTGTTTTCCGGACCAGTATTTAATCTTCGGTGCAGCTTCATAAAGTGTATCTGAAAAAATAAATACATATAATGTTTGGAGTATTACTTAACAAACAAGAATATTGAAACTGTTCATCAGAAAAGCAAATATTATAATTATAAACATAACTAGATGAAATATGGCCATAGGAAACATGTGTTCCAATATAACAGGAACTGTTTGTTTGAATTGTGTTTTAACACCACTTTGAGCTATATCATGGCGTCCAGTTTTTATTGGGGGAGGAAGCCGGAGTTCCTGGAGAAAACCCGACTGCTGTAGGAAAACTGGCAATCCTTGTCAATTAAGATTGGTGTCGAATACACCCTGCCGGCAGTGAGATTCGAACTCCATGTTTCTGAAAAGAATGAAATTCTGACATGTATATATAATTTATTACATAGAGAAGTATAAACAATGAATAACTAAGTACTTAAAGCATTATGAATTTGCCACACACTGGTCGCAAAAATACCACAAAACTGAAAATTACATGCATTATTTCAAATCGAGATGGTTAACTTATAGAATTTTAAGTTAAATTATGGAATTTTAAATTTAATAGTTAACTATCAAGACTTGAAAAATCCAATAACCTCCGAATACGAGTGTAACTAAGATCCTATTTTTGGTAACAGGACAACTCATCGCCTCTACCAACTCATCGCCAATCGAGGTTGGTTGACTCATCGCCGATGCTTGGTTCAATCTCTGCTGCGAAATAAACATCAGCTCTGGGAATATCAAAATCCTCTGAGAATCTCGTGGAGTTAGCGTTGAGTAGGCCAATCAGATTGCTTGATAATTCAAATTTGAGGAAAATCTCAATTTGAGAAGTTGTATGAAACTAAGCAACTTTAACCATTTCTGACGCAACTTTAGATTCTTTTTGGCAGCTAGGAATTGATAAAAAGTTACATTTTGCATGTAGGGATAATTTAATCTCTTCCTGTCATCTGAAGTACACCCCACAGCTGCACAATGGTACCACTTGCTTGTTTTCTTTAATTTCTTTCTCGGAGTTCATGGGGGTTCATGTTGTTTACCGGAAGTACGTATGTGGGAAAAAATACCAAAATCACGTGACAACGGAGTATGTAATTAACAAAAAAATTCCGAATACGCACGACTCAAAAGACATCTATTTGGTTTTGTCCTTTCCCTAGCAACATATTAGATATAACATGGCGTAATATTGCATTTTACTAACAGGTGAAAAATTCCGAATTTCGTGGCAAAATGACAATACTTGTCAGTTAAGGATGAACACCGAAGTAGGAATCGAAAACTAAGTATTGACAGACCGGTGTTTCAATAGACAACTTCTCTATTTACTCTACAACTAAGGCCTACAAATTATGTAAAAACATCACAGAGTAGGGTCATGAGATATATTGATTCAACACAATGCCTATGATGCAGCACAAGAGCTCATAAAGTAAAAGTAAATAAATACAACATGAACATGTGCAATATCATTTAATGTAACTTTAGAAATATACACAAGCAATTATTTAGTTGTCATTTATATGTCTATATTTTATAACTACAAACATTTGGTTTTTTTTTCTAACATGAGTCACCATTTTAACGAATCTGCATTATTCAAAAGAAAAGTACGTCAGCTTGCATTCTGTACAAATTAATCTAATAATGTGCATCACTTGCATAAATTCTAACCAGAATACACTTGTTTACAACATTTTAGGTCAATAAAAAGTGGTTTAACCAATTAAACTTCTAATATCTACAATTTTTACTCTCTGGGGGAATTATCACCTATAAAACTAAAGAACTTAATAAGTCTAAATATTACAAGATTACAAAAACTGTAAAAAATACAACTATTAACCAGATTAATTACTAATAATTTTATCTTATTCGAAAACTTCAAAATAGGTGACAGTCATGCAAACGGTACAGAGTCAAGCTTTCCATAATTTAATCTGACAACCCCCAATAAGATGGTCATCCATATTTGCTACAAGGACACGCGCTGAGCAGCTCTGCAGGTCGAGCACTAAAAACCCCATAAGCATTATCCCATTACAATCCACTGAACGTGATGAATTCGTTCTTATGTTATAAATATGAACGATAAAACTCCGTTTTCTAAATTGTATTATCTGAACCGTATAAATACAAAGGTGGTAACAAGTTTTACGCATTTGCCTTTTACATTTTCTATACAGAAAACGTGAAGGGAAGACCATAACAAATAGCCAGCATAAAATAATATGGACTGTCAATCTAAGAGCATTTTTGCAAATTACTTCAAAGTTTTGTACAAAAAATGTCTGACTAAGAGAATCGGGAAAATAAACGTGTTTACATTTGTAAATGCAAATGAATTAGGACGTTTTTTCAGAAATTATCTTCGTTTATATAGATAATTATCTGTCGAAGAATCGCAATTTTAATGTCTACAATATGTTGCTTCCAGACAGAATGATGACTTTAACAACTAACGAATTTCATTAGGAAAAGGTGACAAATGCACGGCTCTGTCCTACTTTTTCTATGATTCCTTCGGAACAAACTGTCAATCGACTATCTGCAAATATTGCCTGTATTGTCTAAGCGTAAAAATTACGGATAGTCGCAAATCAGGGATTCTTCAACTAAACAAAAAAGCATGGCGACTTATCGGAAAAATGTTTTTTTTTCTAAATGTAATAATTATAGTTTACATTATCTTCAATTTCAGGTATAAGTGATAGTTTCTAACTTTATTTTTATGGTATTAAATTAACTAGAGGAAGTTGAGACATTTTGTTTTGAAATGAAATAAAATATTAAAGAAACTGGCATTGACATTATTGCGTAATTTTTATTTTACATTTTCATATATATTGTGTTATGTAATCTCATCCACCAAACCCAAATATTATATACCTACAAATGTATGTATAAGCGGAAATTTTAATTTGAATCATGATAAGAACAGCATGAGAACACGATGCTTATCCTAGACAAAATGATAGTTCTGTTGTGGACAATATTAAATTTAGATTTTAAATTTGTTCACAAATCATTTATTTCAGCAGATTAAAAATGGTGACTCATGTTATAAAAACAACAAATGATTACAGTTATAAAATTGAGACATATAAATAACAGCTAAATAATTGCTTTTGTATCTTTTCTTCTTCGATTACGCGAGCTATTGATTTCTAAAGTTACATTTAATTATATTGCACATGTACATGTTATATATATTTACTATTACTTTATGGTCTCCTGTGCTGCATCGTAGGCATTGTATTGAATTATTATATCTCATGACCCTACTCTGGGATGTGCCAGTCTAGTTTTTACATAATTTCTAGGCCTTAGTTGAAGAGTTAATAGTGAATTTATCTATTTGCCAAACACCGGTCAATAGTTAGTTATCGATTCTGACTTCAGTGTCTATTCTTAACTGACAAGTATTGTCAATTGTTTTGCCCCGAATTTTCGGGATTTTTACTTGTTAGTAAAATGAAACAATACGCCATGTTATATCTAAAATATTGCTGGGAAAAGCATGAAACCCAATTAACATCAATATGACTTTATTATTTTGTTATTCGGCATTGCGCTGACTGATTATAAGAAATATTTGTGCTTAAACACATATAAGTGAACATAAGAAATGTCACTATCAAGAAATAAATTCATGCATTACAGTATGTTGTGGTCTTCAAAGGATGCCGTTTTTGTTCTAGGATTTTAAAAGGAAACAAGTATATACATGTCTTTTAAATTTCTCTGTTTAGAATCGCATATCACTTAACCCTCCCCATATTTCAAACGTCTACGTAGACGATTTGAAAAACACTTAATAGATCAACTAATAGTGCTTTCTTCATATGTTTAATGTGTAAAAAAGATCACTTCACACCATCTAATGATGGGAATACTGCAGTATTGTCATGGTACAAGTTATGAAAAATCGTCATAGGCTCCCAGATAGCAATATTTATATGTAATCTATTGTTTTGTTTGTCTCAATGGTTTTGTTTGCCACTTCGTTAGATGTAACAGACGATTAGTATTGTAAACGTAGAAAAATATCCCACTTTTTATGTTACCTTTCCGCAAATGGACCAAGTTTTGATGACCGTTGTATTGTAAACGTTGAAAATTACCGAAAAATATCCCACTATTTAAGTTACCTTTCCGAAACGGACCAATTTTTGACGACGTTTGTTTATTTATAGTTTTAGTCATCATATTGCTATTGATTTTAATTGTTTATTATAGACAATTTACCTATTATGTTTTACGTATAACTGCATTACCTTGCTAAAATGAGCGAAAGAACGTTACATAATTTCTAGCAACATTTGCGCTATCAAATTTATCGTCAAAACGTGTCTTAAAGTTCACAACTGCTATAAAAAGCCTTAAAAGTATATTTTCATCTTCAAAAAGGCCAGTCCTGCCATCTATTACAATTGGTTGCAAGATTAAAAGTAAGTATGTGTTTTTCATTATCTTATGTTATTGACTACTCTAATAAAGAATGGACATCAATTCTTTTCTCTTTATGGCCAAACAATTTCTTATTATGTTTCCTCTGACATAATGTTTTCCTTTACAGATTTTTTCTAGCTATACAATTTATTAAAATATCACTGATTAATAAAGACACATTATTAACATTTTTTGTTTTGTGTCGAACGAAATTACTTTGAATAACAAAAAGGCCTATTACCTGCATAAATATGCATGTATATGTAACTTTAATAACATAAGTTCAATCCGCTATTTTATACAGTTACCTCTTGTTGATACAAGTCTTAATTTGTATATGTATAAAATATTTGGTGTTAACCCTGTATTTCGGAAGCTTCAGAAATCCAGTTGATAAAATACATTATATGGTTATCACAATACTTAGACGTTTGTATATAATTTACTTACGGTGACTATATGACAAATAACTTACATCATCCTACATAATTTATACATGGACAAACATGCTGAGTTAGACTACTGTCAGATTAATAAGTATTAGTTATGAAAATTCCATCGTCACAGGCTAGTACTATGTCTATACTTTACTATTCACCTCGGTCATAAATCCACATTTTAAATATCACGGATTTGGCAGACTGGTCTAGAGCGCTGGACATAATGCAGGCGAATGGGGGCTACGTAAATGCACTGTTTCACAACAGTGTGAGTTCGAATCCCGCTGAGGGTAAGCAAATATTTATATATATATTTCCGTTTTTTAAATGTTTTCTTCCTTCACAGATAACAGAAGCTTACTTTAATATGAAGATGCTAATGTTGCAGTCGATGATTTTTGTTCTTATTTTAGTCGGTATGTTTATATCGTAGTCAATTATTACATCTTTCAGCTATCTTTGATTTATCTATCTATCTATCTATCTATCTATCTATCTATCTATCTATCTATCTATCTATCTATCTATCTATCTATCTATCTATCTATCTATCTATCCATCCATCCATCCATCCATCCATCCATCCATCCATCCATCCATCCAATTACAACATTACCCCTTTGTAGATTCCTCTTTCATTCTACAAACAAATGAATCCATTGTTTATTCTATCTGGAGGCCTACCGTTGTTTTGTAAATAAATGTAAATTGTGTTGGTGTCCCATTTGAAATGGTATGATAAAAAACCTATTGATGTGTCTAAACCTTGTAATGTAGAAGTAAAGACAACTCTGAATCATAGTGAATTATAAGACTGATTGTGATCTATACTGTGATATTCAATTAATAACCTGTTTGCAATATATTATTGTTCCAAGTTAATGAAAAGCTACACTGGGTATTTTATAGAATACAAACGTGCAACTCGTTGAAAAAAACGAACGAAGGACTTTTATTACGACAAAATAAGTTGATAAGAAACATTGTAGATTATTTAATACTTGTAATACAATCAGAATAAGAATATAATTAAGGATAAAATATAAAGTATCAAAGCTTCAACCCCTATTTATATTTTAGCTGCACTTCACACTTCTTGTACAATGCAGACCATGCAGTTTTGCAATTTAAGAAACAACGTATGCACGTTATTACAACTATAATAGGCTTCTTAATGGCAGTCTAAATGTTTGTTTATATTAGTTTCTCGCTTTTAAACAGCTGATTTATTGTGTGTTAATTTCTCGCTGACTTGATTCCCATGAGAAATACGATGTCTTTATCAAGCCAAAATAAAACCAAATCAAGCAAATACTATTAGTGTTGGGTAAGGTTGAGAGTTAAATTATGTCGACTTGCAAGGTGTCCCTAACTCTAAAATGAATTAGGAATCTCTAGTTGTTTTACTAAACGTCAATGAAAAAATTGAAGTTGTATCCAGCTGATTCTCCAGATACTCTAGGATCTATAGCTAAAATTAGCCTGTAACTTCAGCAAATTAAATAATCTGAAAGACAGTTGATCTTGGCCGTTACCTCCCTCCTAGATGCTTATATTGAATATGTTTGAATTGCTTGCTTAATACATAAAAAACTTTAACTGCCGCGTGCTAGGAAATAAAAATAAATAGATAGTGTCAGAAATATACTTCATTAAAATTTCTTTTTATATGAGAATTAAAATATTTCTGTATTTTCAGTTAATACAACGAATGGACGGGCTTGAACCAGTTACAATACCAGATACAACTGTTTCTTTCTCTCTGTTGTAACGATTCGACCAAATGTAAAAGATAGAAAAATGCTTATAATATTTTGTTATCATTATATTTTGAATATATTTAATTCCAAACCTGCAGTTGCAGCATCTTTTAATCAATGCCTTTTAACTGAAACTGCTGTTAATACATCATCGCATTTATATATAGTCCTTCAAATCATATGATAACTGTATGCATGTAAAATGAAAGTCCCTGTAATACATTGCCAAAGTAAACAAAACAAAGTAAATCTAAATCTGTGATATCAATAACAACATTAAAATATAGACTTTTCGTCAGTAGACGATTTTTCAGCTAAAGGGTGAAACAAGAAGACCACGAGGTAGATACTAATAAAATGTCATCAATCAAAGATACCAAGGTTAAAAGAATTTACGATCATGAAACCAAATCTTAATAATTAAAGCCGTGAGGTCATTAAATAAAATCATATTCAGTTTCTTAAGTACAAAACCATCATCAGTCATCAAATATGCTGGTTACGATGACTCCTTAGGTATTCAAAAAAGATAATGTTGTTCCAGAAGGTAAAGTCGCTAACAAAATAATATTTGTCGCAAGAAATACAATATTTTTATTTAATAAAAAACAAGGTATGAATACATCACTAGACAACTATACCTACGCATGCCCAGCGCTTTAAGATGCGCGGTTTCTTGAACATTATAAATCGGTTGTGAGATCCTTTAGTTCCCTTATCTATGTCGACGACAGTGATGTCTCATCTTTAGCTGGATACTAAAATTATACAAAGTCTGTACAAACACCCTTTTATACCATGATTAGCAACGTTATATATCTAACCTTGATCAAGCAATTACGACGACAATTTCAGATTTCAGCAGCTTTTTAATGGAACTCTAAATATTTAGTGGCATTTGCAGTAAATGAAATAAGTAGTCTGGACACTTTGTTATATCATCCTTTTCCCCCATCCCTTTTTAAAAATTTCTTTTTAAATAAAAAATAAAAACGGGAAATTGTTACTTTTTGACACGGAATTACGAACACAGTAAACACATCTACTCAAAATATGCAACATACAGATGGCTAATTAAGTTCCTTCTTTCGTGTTTTGGAAGTTATCAAGTGTTCTAGACAAAGGAGTTTTTTCTACCTTTTCACATGGCAGCTATATTTCCTATGATAGATGCCAGCAAGAGAATTCACTGTTTGCTAACATTTCTTTGTGTTCCGCAATCAATAAATCAACCAATCTTATCTTATAGAACTATTTTTATCTGTTATTTGCATTTTCGGCCAAATCTTGGATTGATCATAAATTGTGCATGTCTCAGCTTATCTGCAATTTAAGGCATATACTAATGTATAAATTTACTCCTAATATATATGAAATTTGTAAAAAAGACTGTGCTGTGTTTTCTTCAAATGTGACACATGTATAATCAAATCAGGTTGTTCCTACATGTCATTTGATGATTTAGTATTTGTATCTAACATTTTTGACGGGTAGTCGGTACTTTAAATTGTTTTTTAAACAAATGTATTTTTCATTTGTTTGTATTGGCGTTTTCTTCCGTGGATATATTTAATATCCCACAGATCGAATTTGAGTTTAGATTAGGATAGAAACCCAAAATTTAAAGGGTGGCTCATAAACAGCTTTAGTTTGTTCTTGTTGTTGATAATTTGAATTAAACAGGTTTTACATTGTTTTTGCGGCTTAACAATTATGAAATGCTGCAAGTGCATGTACTTTAAACATAGTTTTGTTGTTGTTTGATAAACTAGAAAGAGCAAGTCTACATCTTAATGCAATTTCTCAAAATTGAATTACAATTTCTTGATGTATGTCACTCAGTTTGACACGAACATGTTTAACCGTTCAATCAATAGCGCATTAAATATTTTATATACCATCTATCACATATAAATAATTTTCAAATCCGATGCATATAGAAACAAACTGAGATTAGGTAGATATATGCAAATTTAAAAAGGAAAGTTCTATCTGCTGAAGAATTCTCATTTTTCATTCTCAGTATTACGACTTTTAAGTAGAAATGTCCAAATCAAGTGAAACACTTGTCTTTTGTAGTGTATTTTTTCTATATAGGTTCCGTGGACTTCTTTTAAGTTTATGTCAGTCCTGTATATATCACCTATGGATCTCTTAAAATTTTCTCCAATTAAAAGTCTGACAAATAATACACGTACATCATTTTATTTTTTTGTTCCGATGACATTTAATAATTGTATTGTGCTGCACACGCATACAAGAAGCATGTTCATATATGTTATGTTTGTTGCATGTATATATTCTAAAATTGTAATGAACATACTCACATCTATTCTACTGGTGAATAAATGAATTTATCATGAAACAACGATGTTGTGCGTTATTAATGTCTTGAGTGCTTCACAAATTTTAGATTATCTCTCTGTCAGGGGAATTATCTCACCCTTGAGTATTTAATCAATTGTGCCGCGAAATTTCATTCTTTTTGCGCGCTGTCACCTGCCTTTGTAGGATGCATTTTGAATATTGCACATAGATTGTTAAAAAAAATGCATTGAAACAGATCAATTTTAACTTGCACAGTTACGCAACGATAAAACATTATTAAATATATGTACACTTGTAATAAGTACTAATAGGTACAATATTTGCATCTTTTGCTTTCATCGTCTGACAATATTATGTTATAACAGTGAATAATAACTAATGTATTGGTACATGTAGGACTTGAATGATGTACAGTATTTATTAAACAAGCAAGAAAACATGAATTAGAGACGTAAATACAAAGAGAAGATAACTTCCGATAAGTATGTTTGCGCATTGACTGAACTTTTTTTACTGTTTTGGTGGTGTTGCTTAATGGCATTCAGTAGGATGGAACGTTAATAATCAGAGAGTATCAAATGTAGTTTATGAATATTCATGAGGGATTAAATCACATTTACGTTAGTTTGTGGTCGTGATTAGGTTGAGAAAACCGGAATTTAAAATTTCGTTACTCATTTTAAGATTGTTATTTGCACAGAAAAATTAATGAAACTTTTGCAGAACATTATTTTATATATCTTTTAAAAGATTTGCTAATAAAATTAAATTTGACACACCGTTTTCATATTCAAAAAAGGTTATAAACGTTCTACTCCATTTTGTCATGACGCATATACCTTCCAAGTAATAAATGATCATGCATGATACATTGATCTTCAATGTGAAAACACAAAAAGACTGCTTTTTTACGTGACCATCTTGCAGACATATCAAGACAAATGTTGTCAAATTACTTGCTATTAAAGCATTTTGAGTTGATATTTATGTAGGTTAAGTTCATTTTATAGCATTCTGTGGGTTGTGTATGTATAGGTTGGGCTCGACTGAATAGGGTTAAGTCGACGCTTCCACCACCTTGTGGCGAAGGTCATAACCATTGAAAACATGATATGACCTTGTGGCCATTGCGCGTCACCTCAACTGGTCAGCCAGGGTAAAGTGGAAGATTGATTTGAACTTGTTTATTCACTGGATGTAATGTTAAATGATGCAAATGTAAATAATGCATTATTTTATAATCGTTGCCATAGAAATTGCTTAAATGAACATTTTCATGCTAATATTGAGGCTCCATTTGCAGGAGTTATGAGCCTTATAATTACTGTATATATATGTGTGCGTACTTTGATGAAAATACAGTGTGCAAAACTCCATCTGCAGGAGTTATTGCCTCTATAGTACTGTATACATATGTGTGCCTACTTTAATGAAAGTGCAGTGTGCAAAATGCCATATACAGGAGTTATTTCCCTTTGTAAGTTATGTTCCTTTAATTTGCTTTGCTGGGGCTGCAGAGTACAAGAATTTGTTGGCAGCCCCATTTTTGGAATTAACTTAACAACCGAGTCCAACAGCGCCAATACCGTAAAATTTAAATTGTTAAGTTCTTAATAAAAGTAAACTTGAAATAGTTGTTATTTATATAATTATAGTTGAACAGTGGAATAGACGCTATGTAACAATATTTGTATAGGTTGGAATAAAATAAAAATCGATATTAAGTAACTAGTCATGTGGTCACATATCGAGAAGGGATCTATTATAATACATGATGTACCTAAAGTGTCATATATTTAAATATAGTATGTTGGTTTATGGATTTATAAACTCTTTAAAAACAAATATGGTATAGCTTTTTTTCGGCCAGGTTGCTTGTCCTTGTGGTGGTTTGATGTTAGTAGTGTTTTCTCTGATAATTATCGTATTGTACAATTGGTATCATAATCAATATAAATACATACTTTCAAGTCTTTTATATGACAAAATTGCACTTTTATTACATTTTTGATAGTATCTAACATGAGCTACTCCTTTCAGGATACCATTTTGTTCCTTATCCCGGCAACGTACTTATAAAATTCTTTTGGTTTTGGTAAAACATCGAATGAAAGTTCAATGAACCACATCATATTACCAAATAATTATATATTAAAACCACAAACAAACAAATAATAATAATAAAAAACGAAAAGGAAAAAAAGAAAAAAACCAAATTACAATATTACCACAGTTAATAACATATATCCTGATGGTAAAAATGGCATTAAAGCATATTGCGACATAAGCACCCATGGAGGTGGATGGATGGTCAAGATGATTAACATAATGTATGGTACTAAATTACCTAAATAAACAAATCCTATAGCACAGTTAAAAATACCAAAAACAAAATAAATTAAAATGAAGAAAATATTCCTTTTGTGATCACGTACAATTGTAATAATAAATTACTGCACGATGCCAAAGATTATCTTCCAGTTTTACACCAATCTACAACAAGGAAAGAACTAATTCCAGAAGTAGACGGCAACTTTGTAATCTGAAGAAAAAAACTGTTAACTAAAGATTTGTCTCAAAGGGATATGTCAGAAGTGTTAAGAAATGTGGCAATCGGCGATGTGGAACTTGCGATTACATTGATGAAGGACCGAACATTACATTTAAATCCAGCGTTATTTTTTTATGTTAATGAAAGCTTGGATGGCAAAAGCAAAATCTCATTTATTGTGAAACATATCCGACCTGTAACGAAAATCGAGGATCAAGTTATTGGCCGTGTTATGTTGCAAAAGCAACAAATTCAAGACCCCTCCGTTCGAAATACACCCTGTAGCGATCATTGTGGGCGTAAGGGTTAAATAATTGTTCCATTCTTTAAAATTCACATAAACAGTAAGCTCCGTTTAATCAAAGAACAATATTTTTTGACAAATTTAACCGATCCTTAATCTCAAGTAAAAGTGTTCAGAGTCATTTAACGTTACGTTTCTATGTAACAGAATACTGAAAAATTACGTATCACCCATGGTTTTTTGGGTTCTGTTCACTTACTTTCGTTTTTGTTTTCGGTTTTTGTTTTCCGTTGTATATATCCATATCCGGACTTTCATCTCTTGTTGTTCGGTTGGTTTCCTTTGCTATTTGTCTGACGATATAACAAATTCATAACGTCAATTTCTGTCTGAAGAGCCCACACATAGCGTCGGAAGCGCTAACACTTTAAATTATGTGAACATTTTGTGTAATTCTGTAATTTGTAATTTTGGAATATATTATCTGTACCAAGGACTCTTTATTTTTCATATATATACACATCTATAAAATGAGCCCAACACTGGTTAGAATAAGATTTTACTACTGTCAATTGTTTTCTTACCCTCGCACTGTTGTGACACTGTGGCACTCATTCGCCTGCATTATGTCTAGCTCTCTAGACTACTCGGCCAAATCCGCTATATAAAATATAACGTCAATAAGCGAAATGAATTGTAGAGATAGACATAGTACATGTGTAATAGCGTGTGACAATGGAATTTTCCTAAGCAATACGTTTAAATCTGACAGTAATTCAACTCAGCACTTTTGTACGTATTAAACAGGATGACAAAGTTATTTGTCAGACAGACACTATATATATATTGTAATCTGTACATGAAAGCGATTTTTTAAACGAAACTAAAACAGTGTGTCTAAACGAAGCAAGCAAATACTGTACTCTAAGGCACATATATTAACCTCTTGTTACAATAAGTTTGCGTACGCAAGTCTCGCTTATCTAGCTTAACCCGGTCCAACATAGTTCCATTATAATATACATTACATGTACCTTGGAGGTTTTTTTAGAGGTGCATAAATTGGAAAATTTCGCTCTACCGGACAATACAAGGAAGGATTTGGCAATGTCTACACAGAATATTGGCTTAGTAAAAAAACTTTACAGTAACTGTAAAGCATATTTTACGAAATTATCATGACCCCATTGCGTTTTCCGTACATAACATAGTCGTGGATACATGATTCATCCATCTTTTATTTGATGTCACCAGTTTAAATTTTTTCCATGTATTTAAGATTTACATTAAACCCCCTTCGATACTCAATTAACTTTCCAAAACTATATCATCAGCCTACTGTTCTGACACAAAACCAATGAGTCGTACTTGAGAGCATAATTTACATCACCATTTCTTGAACTGAATTTCGGAAATTGATGATTTCTTAATTTTTGGATTGTTTTCAATAAAAAAAACTTGCAGAAATTTTAAACCAGACCTGCAATTTTGTCATGCAATTTATTGGACCACGATTATTATACCTATATTTAGTCAATGTACCGAAAACTATTGTTACTTTCCGATAGCATGGTCTGTAGTCGTTTATGGTCTATTTTATTTTCTTGTAAACTTTCCTCTTGACAAATGTTTCTGGTGTTTTTTGTAATAATATTTCATGAAGGAAAAGATTTATAAATATTTTTTTCTAGACGAGATATTTGTTCATGGAAAAAATGCACCATCTCACAACCGGAATAGATTGATTCATAATTGTTTTCTTTTTCTTTTTCCTGATTGTCGTTTATGTGTTTACCTGAAGGGACAATTAAGTGGCCATCATCTGTTTTAGCGAGTACGCAAATGAAGTTTTCAAGTTGAGTTTTGCGTGAATAAGGAACAACTTATATTGCTATAGTTTCAATGTGTTGGGTCTCTAGGATGAAAATATCTCGATTGGTCTCATGTTTTAGTGCTCAACTTCTCTTTTTTATTAAATAATATTTGATGAAGGAAAAGATTTTTATTAAATTATCTTATTTTACTACTGTCATTTTTTGTCTTACCCTCGCACTGTTGTGACACTGTGGCACCCATTCGCCTGCATTATGTCTAGCTCTCTAGACTACTCGGCCAAACCCGCTATAAAAAATATAGCGTCAATATTAAAATATTTTATTAAAATAGTATATGTTGATATATAGGCATAAAATATTTGTTTTCAAACCAGAAATCCTCATTCAAATGATAAGAACAACAAACGTCAGTTCAAGCTGGTATTCGATGAACTTATCCTAGTGATCAAAAGGACAAAATACACTAAAAATGATCGATATAATTGTATACGAGTGAAAAGAAAGAAGAGTTTCTTCTTTGAAATAAAATTGTGTTGTTTTAGGAACATAAGTTTCTTTCATGTGTAAACGAAACGGAAAACATGAACAAATAATTATGTACATCATATTTCATTTATCGTTGTCTTCTTTTAGAAAAAAATTACTTTTGATTAATTTATACAAACTAGGCAAAACATTTTATGAACACTGTCTATTCAAATTACAGGTATTGCATGGTATAAGTCATATAAAACTGTTAAAATTGCACAAAGCATGCAGCCCAAAATTTAAAAAAAAATTAAAAAAAACTGTCAAACAAATGGCAACATGCTGACAGATTGACATCTCTATGATCACACGCTACATTTTGGCTTCGTAGATTTGACTCGGTTTTATAATGTTATTTTTACGTTTTTAATCTTTTAATATTTAGCCTAATATACTTTGTTACTTTTGGAGGTTATAATTCGGGAAGGAATAAAAAAGGAAGACATTATAAGTTTGTTTGGTTGGACATTAAAAGATACATATAAACGTAAGCGAGAAAACTATTCATTGACCTTAGATGGTTTAAACAAGTGTTTGTAATTTATGTTGATGATTCATTTACTTCAATTAGTTTTAAAGAATTTGCAAGCTATAATGGTGACTTATGATAGAAAAACCCAAATAGCGTTAAAGTAGTTTAATTTAGGCAAATTAACTAATTGCCTGTGTATAATATGTGTATTTCTTATTCATTCACTCGAAATATCTTATTCTAAAACTACATTTAATTATATTGCACATGTATTCGTTATTTTCTTTCTTTTTGTGAGCTTTTGAACTGTTGTATTGAATTAATATATTGCATGATTCTTCTTAATCAGAGATGTGCCTTGGATTATTTGGATAATAAAAGGGTAGTTTTTACTAGTAATCACCACCCTATCAATCACTTATGTTGTTGGATTCCTAATTGAAACTCTAAAACTGAGTCTTACTTAGGTATCCAACAACCGTAAATGACAGTGGTTATACGTTTCCTGCATAATGCCATTGTGATTTTTTGTCGGTACTATGCATCCTCCCCAAATGAAAACTACACGTCACGTTATAGCAAACGAATTGCTATTCACACACATATAACTTAACCACTGTGTTAATTACCATACCCTGCCGGAATAATAACTATGGTCATAATTACTTAATAATCATACATAAGTAAGTTTTCAAGGTCACGTTGGGAACAGACAATTACGATATGAATTAATCAATTCAAGTATATATTCAATAATAATTGGCAATAGTTACACCATTTCATAATCAAAAGCTATTTATATATATACATGTCTTTTAATTCTTCCAGCAACAATATAAAGAATAAACGAATTGAAAAAAGAGAGAAAATAAATCGTTCGTATTTCTTTCAGAAGTATGTACTGCAGTTCCTGCAGATTCTATATGTTATGATTTACGAGAGAGTGCCAGGACGCCTCCTCCTGTTCAAATGGCCAAACGTGCGTTAGAAGAGGATGAAAATCTAGTTTAAAATCATTTAAACATTCCTAGACGGTCATGGGCAAATTAACTTATCAGGTAAAAATCTTATCAAGAGGAATTTCATTCTAATGGCATTTGAGCACAGTGCATTTTTGTGGGTCTTTTGTTATCTAAACAGTCCTGCCTAAAAGTGATTTTACTAAAAATTAAAAAGAATTCATTTTTTTTAAATTTAAGGGATATTGTGAGGTAAGTCTTTTTATAAAGAAAATTTGTTGAAATATGTACCATTTTTTAAATCGTGCTTCTAACTGTGCAAATCAATCAATTTGTAATGTTTCTTTATATTTTCTAATAAAAACGTTAAACATTACTAATATAAAAGCCTTAAAGTCATCAGTAGAATGTGACTGCAACCAAATGTTTGATTAGATGTCATACTTTATGAATGATATATTTTGTTTTAAACTCAAACTTATTGAGCTTGCCAAATAATTGTCTATTACTGATTATATTGAGCTCATTAAGCTCTATCGTTAAAAAATTGCAAATGGTTGATAAAACTTTATATTTTTAAATAATTTTAAACACATAAATGCCTATAGATGTTTTACCATGTATAGGAGATATTGTTTTTTTTTAAAACGTCGTTTGTAGTACTTGTAATATTTGTTTGCTTAAGTGTTGTAACGCCAATTTAACCAATTTTTTAACGATATAATTGCACCCAGTTGATATTGAGTACCTTCGACTTCTTAAGGAACATCGACTATTTTTACAACAGCTTGTGTTATCTTTATTAACCTCTTTTAGACGCGGGGGTTCTCTCCGGGTACTCCGGCTTCCTCCCCCAATAAAAACTGGACGCCATGAAATAGCTGAAAAATTGCTGAAAGTTGCGATAAAACACCATTCAAACAAACAAAACAATCTTTTAGACGATATGCAGAAAATCTTGTAATGTCACAAGTTTGGTCCTGGTTTCTTGCAAATAAATCAAAACGAGTGACTTACATGTAGTAGATGGCATTGTTGATAACACTGACCAAGTGCTTGACACGATGCTAGGTTTACATAATGGCGGCGACAAATACATATAGGCTTCATCAATATCTTTATTCAAATGTATTTTAGTACAGACCCTTGCGCTATATTAATTATTTTTTGAGTAACAAATATCAAGTTTATTCAGCCGATTCTGTTGGGCATCCAAAACTTATTAACTAGCAGATTGACAGTCCATATTATTTAACGCTAGCTATTTGCCAGCGACAAGGCAACATGTTGCCTCCTCTATATTCATATGGTTCAGAATGTGTAAGTTACACAATGAGTGGTATCGTTTATTTTTATAGCATATGTACGAATTGAATGCGTTCAGTGGATTGTAATGCGGCTATACTTGCAGGGTTCCCAGTGCTCGACCTACAGAGCTATTCAGCTCGTCCCCAGGTGGCGGATATGGGAGACACTCTATTTTGGGTTGTCAGGTTATAATACAGAAAGCTTGACTGCGTACCACATTGAGTAAAGTGTTTGGAATATGCCGCGCTTATTATACGATAGTCACCCCTTTCGTAGTTTTCAAAAAAGAGCATGCTCAACGTACCCCCTAGAAAAGGCAAACTTCGACGCCCGTACCCAATAATCCATAATTTTGCAGCGGCTGTCAAAGTTTTGTGATAAATGTCCCAACGCTCTTTTCTCTAGTTGATTTATTGTTTATTAACTTGTTCTGATTATAGCTGAATTATTGCTCACAGGATGTTACCCAATCAATCAATCAACCAATGAAATAATTAATCAATATGTTTTTACCGTTGAGGTTTTCATAGAAGCTCTAGAGAGATATATTAATACTTATTGTTAGTAATTACTCTGGGTTAATAATATTATCCTGTACGGTCTTTTCAATTGCAATCTTTTAACATTTGAATTAAGTTGGTTAGTTTTGGCGGTAATAATTCGGCCAGGGATTGAAAACTTGATATTAAAACTACGAAACGAATTGGGTAACACTTTTCATCGACCTGAACTAATGTAAACAAATTTATTCTGACGTCGATTGTATAATTTATGCTAGTGATGATCTTTATCTTACTGATTTGTAAAGAATTTGCAAGCTGAAATACTATGTTATAGAATCATGCAGATTCATTATAATAGTGACTCATGGCAGAAAACCCAAACGATTGTAAAGTAGTTTTAAAACATACACAAAGAAATGACAACAACATAATTATTTGTGTATATTCTGTATATTCTCTTCTTCAATCACATGAACAACTTTTTTGTTAAATTAAATTATATTGCACACGTATATGTATTAATGATTAACGTTTTCTTTATAAATTTTTTTGTACTTCATTGTAGGTTTTGTATTGGATTTATATATCTCATGACTTTACTCAGAGAAATTATCAAGAAACCCAATATATATTTTTCTAAGTGTGTTATTTGCCGTTGCGCTGTCTGTAAATAAGAAATATCTGTACTTAAGGATATTATCGCAAAATGTCCCACTTTTCATTTTACCTTTACGGACTTAGTTTTGACGACCGTGTGTTTATTTATAGTGATTATTATAGACATTATATTGTTATTGATTTTGATTTTGGCAGACAAACATGACATTTTGTCCTCTATGTTTTAAGCAATGCTGCATCACTCTGCTTGATTGTCCTTCATTACTTCTGGTTTTGAGATTAAAAGCAAGAGTGTTTTTTCGTTTATTTTTCTTTTATTGGTAACGCTTACTAAGTGTTGACATCAAGTCGTTGTATTTGGGACAACAAATTGCTGAATTTTTTCTCTATTAAAAGTTTTGAAAACTTAAAAAAACCCAATTGCTTTCTGTCTGACCCACACTTTTTTATGACGGATTATTATCTCAATTTCTATTTGTCATAATTTTTTGTCCTTAGCTATGCAATTTATTACAATATCATTAGTGAATAAAGAGAAACAAAACATCCTTTATATTATTTTTCGAACAAGATTACTCCGAGTAAAAAAAACCTTTTATAATGTATATCTAATTTTAAAAACATCGGTTCAACCTTGTATTTTATCAAATAAACATTCGTTCACAAATTATACCAAAACAGATTTATTATACACGATGTTAGATATGTAGTTTTCATTAGTTTATTTTTGTTTAGATGTTTTGTAGTCTGTCCTTCATATTATCCAACTGTGTGTCTATAGCTTTTGCTTTAGATTTCTTTAGTTTACGAATTGATATTTTATTGTTTAACTCGGTGTTTGTAAACGTTGAGTAGGTCTTCGGAAATAATGTACGCTTTTAAAGATTATTTATTGTGCTGTTATAGTGTTTTCAGTTTTTGCTTTATTACTCTGAAACAATTCTGCACGTCTGTGTTGATATGGTTTTAATATTAAGGTAGAGAGTGTGGTTCCTAATTAACTGGTTCATCCCCTCCAAATGCTTTATTTGATTTATGTGTCCTTATTTTTCGCTTTTCGTTAATTTGTGTTGTTTGTGGTTCTTCTTAAGTGATGAATGTGACGTTTGTGTTTAATTGATCTCCTCTTAATATATATGGCAGTAATGAAAGTACTAGTTGTGTATATTTTTCTCAAAGTTAATGATAGCTCTAGGTGGACAGTGCTGACCAACAGTATACATAGACAATATTATTGGAATAAAACCTTACCTGCGGGCACTGGATACAATGGTTGTAAAAAGAGAGTATAAATCACATATCTAGATAGATGTAGTCGCAAAATCACATAAACATTCATCTTGGCATGCTCATGAAGAAATAAAAGAAGTTCATTTTAAAATCGTACTTTTTATAACTTACGCCACTTTCTTAGGTCCTACAACCGTATGTTGTATAAGTCGTGCAAAATCTTCGTCGAGTCTTAATCAGTTACAGAGCCTACAATTTCAGAGACGATAAGAAATATTTTTCATTTTGAATGTTGTATTTAATATAGTGAATAAGCACTAAAAACGCACAAATCTGTAGGTAATGGTCGATTGGTAAGTAATTTCTAGTGAGCATAATTATTTCCCCTTTAACTAACTTCAAATATAGTTTATAAAACATAATACTAGTCTATTGCAAAAAAATAAGAGGATATTAGTCAAGAAAGAAAACACAATATGCCCATGTTAATATTTTATGCCTGTTGCGTTGAACTTTCATTTTTGGTGTCATTCGTCTACCTTAGTACTTTATATATCAACAAAAAACCATTTTCTAGATGTGTTTATATTAGATATGCACCATTTTAAAAATCTGTCCGAGAATAAATAGCGTTCAGAACCGGTCAAGGGTTATAACATTTTCACAACTTCAGATATAAAATGTTTTTAAATGAAATCATAAAAATTGTAACTCTTATGAAACCCAATGATATTATCGCATTGTATTATTTGTTGTAATGATGTCCTACGCGGTTAGCAATATAAAAGCATTAACGCGGCGTAAATATTCAAGATAGCTAGAGTACAGTTGAAATGGTTCTTTCTTGGAAACTAGGAATTCATGGAAAGAGTAACGGAATTTCTAGAATGCTAATGTTAACTTTGCACTGGCATTTGTTTGAATTTTTTTTATTTTTTAAGATCAATGCAAAATAGCGACTGATTGTACTGATCTGCAAAAGAGTGGGTCAACTACCGGAGGTCATACCACATATTCTGATGGTAAAAATGGCGTTAAAGCATTATGCGACATGAGCAACAATGAGCGCCGATAGAGGTGGAAGGCTGGTAAGTCAAGATGTATGGAACTATATAACCTAAATAAATAAATCATATAAAGAAATGGTATGCAATACAACGAATAGGGATTTAAAGGGTT
Source organism: Limnoperna fortunei (assembly GCA_944474755.1). NCBI lineage: Eukaryota > Metazoa > Mollusca > Bivalvia > Mytilida > Modiolidae > Limnoperna > Limnoperna fortunei. The sequence continues at coordinate 47,860,019 of OX104118.1, read as the reverse complement.
GGCGATGTAAAGTAGATAATAAAATTATATGTTTATACACCCAAACATGTACATTAATTTCCTGCATACATTCATGCATAATACAGATTAAGAGACAAAGAGACATAATGCATGCATTAAAGTAACAATAAAATTATTTGCATTCTTTCGTACCTTGATTTACCCCTTGTAACAACATAAAACGGCTGTGACCTTATAATCATATACTGCTAATTTCCTGTTGGTCTAGTTTACCGAACTGTTTATTGTTTTTTGTCAGCACTAAAAGATCTCAAATGTCGGTTTACTACTATTAGTTGTTAAAAGAACAAACACTTTCTCTATTTGTTTTGATATCTTTAATATTACAATCGGATAACTGTTCTGAGTACACAACAAAATTATGAAAGGCTGGTGAAATATGTTTCCTGTGGACAAGAAATTATTACATCGTTATCATAAATTCACATCTGCTTACTGTTTCTCGACTCAAAACTAGTCCGATAATCATCTTTATATTTAAAATACGTAATATTATTTTAAATCTACGTGTATATTTAAATGAACAATTGCGATAACATTGTTCTTGTTTGCAAGAAATCGAGTTACATGTAGCTATTGGTACAGAAAAATGTCTTACAGCATAGATACATGAAACACGCCGAACTAAAATCGCCAACATAACCAATTTTTATTGAAGATAAATGAAAACATTTTAGCGTTTGCATAATACCAACCTGGCATAAAGTGCTTGTATTGCTGATGCCGAGTAAATCTATTATTATGTTTCTTGTTTAATTTTGGTATCGCCGAGTGCGATCAGTGTGCTTGTCTGACCGCTACCTGATTATTCTCAGGATTCAGCAGAGTCTTACATCCCGAATTCAACGGTTATACAACTGTTTAAAAAATATATTTTAAAATAAATTTATATATTAAGAACAATAACCTCCACGAATAACTGCTTTTGTAACTGGAAATAGCATGGGTGCACTAAGGTGCTCTGGAAAAGAAAGCAGTGTCTGCCTCAAATAAGATATCCGTCGCGTTATTCATTGTCATGTCTCGGGAAATGTCAAATCCAGGAATAGGAAACACTACAATAAGGGTTTTTCGCGTGGGGAAAATTGATAGTTTTTGTTAAAAACACTGTGTGAGTTTGTTTTGGCGTAATGTTATATTCGCTGTCCGTAATCAGAAAATAACTCTATCATTTGTCCAAGTGTTTCGCGCGTTTTTATTCTCGGGTTCCTTCTTTTACCGCGAATATAGCAAAAATTAAATTGCCGCGAAAAAACCACTTTTAATTTAATTGGTTTAATTCCATCTAGGATTGTTTGATGAGATTAGTGCAAGCCATTGGTTTACCCTTGTTTCGTCCTTTATGTTGTTTGTTAGTCATGAGGTTTGTGATTTTTTCTTGACTTTGGGTGACTAATTATATTGTGAGGTTAGCGTTTGGTTTGTTTTCTCGTCTCAAATAAAAATTATGACAGTTTCCAAAGATGTGGTGAATCCTTGTTTTAGCAATTTTTAACTGATAAGGACAGTTAGGGTATAATTTTTTTCTTCTGTTCAACAGTTTTGACACAACAGTAAAAATATCAGCATTTCATGACAGTACAGGTGTAATAGTTACCAAATAAGCAGAAACACATCTGATAAAAGCAACTTTTTATAAAGTGAGAGCTCATTTGAATATAGGAGGGTTGAAAACAGTCAATTCTGTTGCTATGACGGTATGATATAAAAATTAACATTTTGCCTCCTAAAAGAAAAAAAAATAACTAAAAAACTTTTCTTAGCTGTAATGAGTATATAAATGAAATTATTAAGTAGAAATACACCACAAAGGAATTCAGGTTGAGAAGCAGAGGTCTCTTTTCTGTAGCTTAAACTTTTATTAAACTATGCACAAAGTAGAGGTTTAAGAAAACTAACGTATGATTTTTATACAAAAAGACTCATTGGCATCTTTTCAGTCCTTTTTGCATGCCAAGTCACTGACAAAGTAGAAAACATTGCAACTGACTAGACTGATTGGTTCAAAGTACCCAAAAGCATACTAGATTCACAGACTTTACATTAAAACGGCACATTGCAAATGATGCCTACCCATGCCAAATAATTACCTAGAGGCCAGAGGAATTAATAAACACTACATATTGATTAAAATACTGCTGTATAATCTTCTTTTAAGAAACAAAATGAGTACATTTAATCTTTAGCTACAATCTTCAAGGTATGATATATGTTTCTGTCTAGCAATAAGTGTTGGCACATGACATAGGATCATTGGTTACCTTTTTTTAATCAATTTTTGGTCTGAAAGGTATTATTTAATACCAATAATACATTTTTATTTCTTGTCACCTTGGGTTCTACCTTACTGTACTCTATAGAATTGTTAACAGTGTGCTTTTTGCAAAAATAATCCCTTTTCATGATACCATAGGCCAAAATTGTCAAATTTTACTGCACATAATGAAACAGACTATAACTATAAAGCCTGAAGATATATTTTGCAGAAAAGATGTTTTCCTATAATTAGTTCTGGTACCCTTTCATAAAAAGTACCTGACAAGTGGGATTTGTGTATTTGACCAATTTGTAAATTTTGCTCTTACAGAGGTCATTATCTTTTCGGATGGCCTGAGCAAAAGTAACCAAATGGGCGAGACATCAAAATTTTTTATTAAAAAAATCTTTCTTTCACTTAAAATTTCATATATGGGGCATTACACCTATAATGCTAAATTACATAAAAATGGAGAGAAAAGTATACCTGTCTACGGACTTTTTTTCTGGAATTTTACCTTAAATTTTAAGAATGGTTTTTTGACTTTCATTTCAATGTTGTGGTCACATTGTACCACATTGCACACTTTAGGAAGTGCTTCCACTGTAAAGAAATTGACTGGAAAAAATATATTCTTGTTCTACAGTAGTGCCATACCTTTCAAAATATCCAACTCTTAAGCAATAGCAGTTATAAGCAAAAGCAGAAACAAAAGAGAATATTGGGACTATTTTTTCATCCTGCCATCTTTTGACATGCACAGGAAATTCATTACATGAATAGGATAATGACCCATTAAAGGACGGTTTACAATAAAGTTACCATTTTAATTATATAACCTGCACATAACGTGTCTCAAATTGTATACGAGGTGGAAAGGAGGGTATATAATCTTTTTTTTTTAAAAGATAGGATATCTATTTAATGTTATTTTTGAAGGTTTTCAAGCTGGCACTGTCATTATCTTACTAAGAATTGAATTTCATTTTAAACATTTAGTTTAAATTTCCTCCGGTTATAATAAATCAAAAAAATATATGATAAAACGGTTGCATATCCGGAAATTCAAAGTAGAATAACATGGAAAAATACCTTCTGGTTTTTATCTTAGGCCAAGAAAATGAAGGTTGTAACAATATACCGAACACCAGGGAACCTGTCAAAAAGACAATCCACAAATCAAAATCCTTGAACCGGCAAACTTTAGAACAAAAAAAATTAGTATGTATGGTTAGTTGATGACTATGGGTTGGGGCATATACCATTAATCAGTTATAAGTGTATCCAATAATCATCGCAGCATAATCACTGTGTACTGAATTAAAAAATGGGAAAACGATCTGCAACTAGATAGAATATTTTTCAACTAGGAAATGGTATCTGTAATAAAGTTATTAAAAGTGTGGACAAGTTTCCTTTTTCTAGTAACCTTAGTTGCCAATATTAACAAAAAATGTCGTCGATTGCGAGTTATAGATCAATAATGAAGTACATTGTTATGTACATGCTGTCTACTTAGTCTATACGTATTGTAAGGAAAAATTAATGTGATAAAGACTCATCGATATCTCTAAATATGCAAATGGATAATTGGCTACATACATGGAAACACATGCCGGCTGATCTCATTACGTTGATTATTATTTCACTATGGACTTCTTTATATTGTTGAAATGCGTTGTTTCCTTGGTAGATACAAAGTCATTTATCTTTTTGACCAATCAGAAAGCTGCCTTTGTAGACTATAAAAATTCTTCACTACAACATATACATGTAGCTGTGTGTTATTAAGAAGATATAAAATGTTTGCTGCAAAATAATAAGTAATAAAATTTTACTTTTAAACGCAGACAGCGAGAAGATCACATACAATACAATAATAGTATTGGGAAGAATTAGGTATCACAAGGGATTAGAAATACAATTATTCAATATCCTTTATGTTAATGCGGATTAGTATTAGAAGGAGGAAAAAAAGAAATACATGTATGTTCAGTTGAGATTCCCATTTCATCACATTGATCTAGTTAAAAGATTCTCATAATTAGAAATAATTATCCATAAGACTTCTAATAGGTTGGGATCAATAATTGACATTATGCATAATAAACTATTTTGATAGGAATGTTTTCAGTTAAGTCATATTTGTACTAATCACACAAGGATGCTAATATTTTTTGGAACTATATTTACTTTTGTAGGAATGTATTTTTGTTATTTTAGTAATATATCTCAAAAAATTTTCCAAATGTATTCCTAATGAAATAATAACAGATGAGGTAAAAATTTTCGAAAAAATATATTTGTATACGTGAAAAAGTTTCAAAAATCTAGTCTTAAGAGTGGTTGTGCGAGATTGCTTTGACAATCTTTGATATGTAAGTCTTTAAAATCCTCAAACCAATAAAAACGGATCCCTGTGACTTATTTTATACGAGGCATACTTATGACGCAAGAAACATTTTTCCAGTGTCATCTTTTGCTAGGAAGATAATGTCTCTTCAGTGAACAGTCACTATTTGGTAGCCTTTTGGATCGGAATGGTGCTAGTGAGCTTTAGAATAAGAACAAATCGAACAGTAAAAGGTCTGAATGTAATCATAGAATAAAACAAATATTGATTTTTTATATCGATCGCTTTGCTGCCTTACATGTTCTATTGAATTACACTACTTGCATCTGTGAACACGAATCTTTGACTAAATGGTGAATAATTGATGATATAAATGAACATTGACTGATTGCTGATAAAAATTAAAAAAAAAATTATGATCCTTTCCTTGGCCATCTCGATCCATTTAGAGGAGCATTAGTTTGACCTCAATTAGGCGGATGACGAATACAGATTAAAACATGTTGTAACATAACATTATTTGTATAAACCTTCATTGATAATTGAATATTTATTTGCGTTTCTAGTTGTGATTAAACTTTTCTTCTGATTTATTTTGTGTGATAAGCTGAATTCATGTATTTAGTCGAAGAAGCTGACATACCTGTCTAATTCGGCGAAATTTTCATACGGTAAAAGAGAACACCAAGGTCGGTAGAAGCTAAAGGGGTTTCTCTGATCGTCATAAAATGAAATGTGGAAATGAAAATCGAATGCAATTATGAATTATGTTCGCATTAACATATTTTAATTTAGATAATTTTTTACCAGTATCGAATTTATTATCATTTAAATGCATTTTTGTTTTATATTTTTACATTTTTATTGAAGTTTTAAAATAGCCAATAAGCTTATATCCTTCATTATTTTTAATTATGATTTATTATAATGGAGTCAACATTACCTACCTATTATTTTGATAAGTATTTGGAATAGTCTCCAATATTACGTATTCAATTATGTTATTTGTCAAAGTCCTTGGGAGAGGAATTACTTCTATCAGAGTTAATTTGTTGCGAGTTCTTCCCCCATGTTTGCTACATTTTTAATATTTTTTAACATTATGATATGTAACAATTTAATTTGTTACAATTTAATTATGAATTATAGTTGTAATTGTTAATATTTATGCATTTTGCAATTCAATAATATAAATATCAAATATTGTTATAAATATATAAATACACTAGGAACTTTTTTTGTAATCAATACCATATATTAACATGTGTATTTAATATTAAAGTGTTAATATATCTTAAAATAACTTTAAACGTAATGCATTCAATACAAAATAAACATCAATTGAACATTTTTACATTTAGGATTTTCGTTTTGTTTAGGGTTAGAATTTTGTAATTTGTCAAAATCCGTTGGAGGGGAATTAATTCTATCAGAGTTAATTTGTTGCAAGTTCTTCCCCTATCTGTGGTACATTTTGTATTTTTTTATATTTATGTAACAATATGTGAAAGTTAATTATGCATTATAGTTGTAATTGTTAATATTAATAATTGTCAATATTTATGCATTTTGCAATCCAATAATAATATCATTTAACTTGTGATGAAAGAAATTTCATTATTGTTATGAAAATATAAATACATTAATATAGTGGACAACAGTTTTAATTTAAATTAAGAAAGTGATGTATGTAATTAGTGCATTATTGTTAACAATGGTTTGATACATAAACACATCTATATTTTTGTGCAAAATCGATGATTAACAATTACAACAGGTAGAGAATGTTTTCTTGGTCAAAAACAGTAAACAATAAATTACAAATACCTATAATCTATACACAGTAAATAATAAATTATCGATACCTAAAGACTCTAAGAATTGTCTTCTTAGGGTAAAAGGTTATGTCCCCAGCTGCCACTATCTGAATGTCAATATCTTTTGATTTACGATGGAATACTAATTATAACTAATATAAAATTGAATGCAGTCTCGTGAAAGGAAACGATCGCAACAAGAGTCGGTTTCCTAAATCAAAGATAGTACATGATAAATTATCAAAACAAAACGACTGTTAGAATTGTTTTCTTAGGGTTAAAAGTTTTGTGTCGCCAATATCGTTTGATACAAAGTGAAATATTATTTTACTGACATAAAAAGTCCTGATTTATTTACAGCTGGCGCAAGGTAGGGAACTATATAAATGGAAGAAACATGCGAAGTTCCCCGTAAAAAACAACCTTTACAGTATTCACAGTAATTATCATATGGTATGTATTACCAACTGTAACAACTGACAAATACTTACTTAAGTTGCTTTCTTATCGTATTCCTTCCACAATTTTCAAATGTTTTGCACATAGATGAGTATGTATGTAATATTCAGCAGTTTGACTCATCGTATGATCTGTGTTTTTTATCAACACAACAATTCACGTTGCAATAATTTTAACGAAACCATTGGAACTGAAATACTGAGCAAATATCTCAATAAACTTTAGGACAGCACAAAACGTTTTTTCTTTGAATGTGTAACAGCCGAAATATGTTTCTTGTTTTGTCGTATATAAATTTGTCTGAAGGAATTTTTATCACAATAAAAGAGAGATTTTCTGCTGAAGTCTTGAACTAATAAATGCGCATAACATGCTCGATAAATAATTAGATGTAGCAATGATTTACTTAATATTTGTTTTGATGATATGTGTGCGATTTCATTTTTGAAACTAAGTACTATTGAACATTTTTTTAAAATTAGATTGTTTAAGTAGTAATAGCAAATTTGCAATACTGTTAATAGGAAAAAACCTATGTATCAAACAGTTTTATTTTGTGTTATTTTTTTTCAGGATATAGAATGTTGAATATATAGTTTTATAGGTCAATTTCGCTCATTTGCAGATCAGATCTTGGTGGATTATCATTTACACGATAAACTACTCAACATGAAGATTATACTTTCCGTTTTTGTGATATTAATGTTATTAACAGAGATTTTGCACACCGAAGCTTACTGTTATTTAAAGCAAACATGTAAGTCAAACTGCTAATAAAACCGTTATAAATGGTGTAAAGAGATCACACTGTATTAATTAAATAGTCAGCGAACCATTGTGGATTTAGGGCTCTCTTGAATTCCTAATAGGATTAATCTTTCGTATTCTTTTCATCTGTAGAAATTAAACCAAGGTGTATTCTGTGTATTTCTCGTAAGATCATGTAAGGTAATTTGTAATCAAACACATACATAGTGATATAATATAACATGTAATCCATCAAGGTTAAAAAATAAACTGGACCAATAACATATTTCAGATTCCGAAGACTGTGATGGAGCGGAAGGTGAAGAGTGCACTGATTGCTTCTGTTATAACAAAATCCTTCACTGTTGCAGGTAAATTTGCTTTCGTCAAATGTAGCTATTAAACACTTCATTCTTTTGTCTAACACTTATATAGCACGGAATTATAGATCTCATTAAATCGATAATATTTCAATGCTTGAACATAAGTCTTTCTCTATACAAAATGCTAATTAGGGGAAAACGGCTTCAGTTAACAATATTGCTTGATAGCTAAGTTCCAATGAGTAAAAAATATGATTATTCAAAATTATTAATTTACGCAGCCGATAACATACTATTAAGAATGTTTGAAATCTAATCAATAATTTTCGTATTAAATTGCTTCAATTAGAAATCATGTGGCCACTTTCTATCCTCTACAAATTATTATTTAGTCTTTTTAAAAATTTATCAACAGCATTGAACACACAGTCGAAAACCTTCCAGAAGGATGTCGACTTAAAACAGTAGGATGTTATGAAATAGCTGTTAAGATTGATAATGAAAAAGAGGAATGCTTAGAAAATGTCTCATTTATATTGAAATAATTTGGAGGCGGCTGATGACATATATTTACGCTACATGTAATAAAGCATGTTACATAATAAATTATTTGTGTATTGTTTCTTTTATTTCTTTGTTACATTTTAGAACTTCAATTATTGACATATTACAACTAACCCACAGTTGTTTATACACATACCATTCATACCATTTCCTTCCTCTCTAATTATTAGGTTGTTCATTAATGTTTTGATTTACATTTTGATATACGTCGTAGATACCTATCATTGGATTTTAGGTAGAGAAGTGCATAGTTTGTTGAAAAACAGAAAATAATTTAGTAGGTGAGGTAATCTGACGTTGTGTAATATATCGATAAATTTCATCTCATTTATCCCGGATTGTATAAGAACATTATTACCGTTATTTATTAGGGACGATTTCCTCAGGTTAGTTATATGTAAAGCAAGATTACTTTCATCCCAATTATACGCTTACCCTTTCTCTATAGTATTATTTCTGCAGCACTCGCTTATAGAGTTTATAGAGGTGATCTATCCCAACAACTTTAATATAACCTGGATTTCAAATTCTACCGTCATTTGTGAACAATAATTGTTGCTTAGTAAAGTTATAATTTACAGATGTAAACCTTTATTAAATGTCAATTGTTTCGAAAAAATCGTTGTGACGTTTTTACTATATGTAATTTAATGTTCTCTGTTAAAGCAGGAAATTTGAGTTTAATACTCTATATTGACATATAATTTTTTTAGAAGGGTAATTGTTATCCATCCAGTATAACTTTAAAAGAAATATTGACATTTCCTTTAAAACGAGTTTATCCTTAGCTACATGTAATACAGTCATGAGGTATTAGTTATTTATAATAATTTTTATTAAAATTTATATTCCCTAAAATTCAATAGAATTTTTAATTAAATACGTTTAAAACAACATCTTCTCTGAGGAACTTTCGTGGAGAAAAGTATAATTAAAAGTGTAATTAAAAGTGTTTACAGTGATGGTAATGGTAATGGAAACATTGTCTTTACAATATAAAACTGTATACAAAATAATGAGTAACACGAAACCCAATAAAGACCATGGTTGCACATATGTGCTCTGGTCGAGTAGGAAGTGCCTGCTGCCAATTGCACACCCCTCGACTTATTAATTGTCACGTCTAGAAAAAATCATTCCATGAAGAGGCAAGGCAACCTTTGCTTATGATGCAGCAACACTTTCTTATCGCATTTGAGAGATCCAGATATAAATCATTGAGTTATACTTGATCTGAGGGGTGTAAAATATTTTGGTTTTAAAGCAGAAAGACAAACATTGAAGAAAGACCTATAAAATACTCCATCTCCATGGTCCAAAACACACAACAGACAAACAAATTAATAATAAGCAACACAAAAAGCCAGAGGCGCAAACTCTAAGGAAAATGAGTGAACTCGTGTAATCCCGAAGAATATGAAGTTTTAGTCGGTGGAAACCCCGCCGTTATGTTGATGGTAGTAAATCCAGGTTAACTAAAGTTCGATAAATAAATATATTACAAAACCTTACCGCAAACATACGTGTACTCATTTCATGGGCAGATATCGCGTTTTGTCTACAAGTACGTGTATCGTTAGTAGTAAGTCTTCCTTGTGTGCCAATTTAGATATGTCAATCCGAAATCTGATGCGTACCTATTAGTTTCTGTGGAATTTTAAATCTCAAGATCATTTGGATATGAGATGTAAAAATTTTTTCAATCGGCGCCTGTTTAGTGAAAGTGCATTATCAATGTACATGAGGCAGACATTAAAGGACTGGGCAAGCTTATGTGAAGCGAATGGTATGAATACAGGAACAAATACACAGGAAATGGTGCAATCTAATTAAAATTAAATCTTTCACTTGCTCCCCCCTTTTTGTTATTCGTCGCTGCGTTGTAAGATCTAACAACATCCCATTACAGGTCATGTCAGGGGTCAAAATTTTTAATTTTGATCGTCCAATCAAATTTTAGTTCGAGTTGAGTGCTTCGACCAATCAAATACTGGTTTGTATATCACACTAGGCTTTAGTGTCAAAATGGCGATGTCCGATGCATTTTTGCGGTCTGAAAAGTTTTACAAACTATTTTAGTACTCGAGAACTCAAAGAATTATGTTGGATTGTTTAGAGAAAGAAAGGGTTGCGTTGCCGTTCTTCCTAAAGCGTTAGGGAAATTCTTTCCACTTCAATTTATATCATTGACATTCCAATGAAGAGAAAGATGAACAAATCGTCATGTGGGTCTGCTTTTGATATTGCTTGTAGAGAATCAAGTAACAAAAGTTCAAAACTTAACAGCAGCATAGAAAGGTCAGTACGTAAATTATATACGAACATATGAACTTTTTTCACAATAAGGAACGAATTTTTTAACAAGTAAAAAGGGGGAGGGGAATACCATACGATGAACATACAACATGGTATCAGTAAAATAGTACTAGTATATAATACATGTAACTAAAGCGGTTAGGAGATTGATAGGGGGAATAAATATTAAACATTTGACAAAAACTATCCTATTGCTCCACTTTTAATCGTCATTCATGGCTTGGTTGACTGTCAGAAAAAATTTAAAGTACATTGATCACCACTAATGAAACGCCATCTCATTTGTAACACAAAGTTGTGGATTTTTTTCTAAATACTGGCAAACATTTTAAAAAATATTTGTCCGAAAAAGGTGTGTGAAAATCAATGCTACAAATAAAATAGTTATATAGTTATTCAAGTCACTTTAATACATGTATAAATTGACATTATCAACAATTTCATTTCAGATTTCTGAAAATATCACAATATCAAAGACAGATTTATAGATATCATTTGTGCATCACAGAGTCTAGTTGGTGACCCTGTATGGAGAAGCAATTTTCAAATGTTTCAAATTTCTGTTCAAATTAGAAGAGTTTCACATGATGCAAACTTGGTAAGTGGAATGTTTACATCTTGTTTTCTTTAATCTACTAGTACAATGTATCTTGTAAATAAAAGTTTCAACTTGTATAGATCTTCATAAAGTGGATAGTTATTTATAAGTAACCTCACCTCATAGATGCATTCTTATATTCTGTATGAAAGTAATTAAAATGCAATATTAATTATCAAGAATTGAAAAGAGTGCAGTGACATGCAGTTTAAAAAAATTTGCATTTAAAATTTATTCACAATACTAAATATGGTTTACATCTATGATGTGACCATTGTTTAGATAAATACATGTACCTTGATTAAACAGCATAGGGACAGCTTGTAAACTGGGTTCATTGGCTACTAAAGGTGCTAATCAATTTGTAACTTTGAATTAAAATTATTGAACCATTTCCTCTAACGGTATGCAGTTGACTGAATATAGGGAATGTTATACAAAATTTAAGTTCTTATTTTCTTTCAAGTGACTGCTCTTATTTTCTCATGTTTTCAATTGTTTAAACAGGGAAGAATATGATCATAGCTGGCTTTTCTGTTCTGGTCCAAAGTCCTACATGTACTACACACAAATACTCACAAGAGTTAAAACAGATGAAAGAAAAAAAATTAGTATATTGAGATGTCAGTGTCATGACTTATACACTGTAGATGGATGACAGTACCTATAAGAATGGTATTTTTTCAAAATCTACCATCTTTTGCACTTCAGAGTTTTATGTTTTATACATGTATACCATGTTTTATACATGTACAATGGACAGGAACAAATTGGAATTTTTCAGTTGCTTTTATTTTATATTAAAATTATCATCTGCATCAACTGACTTTGAAATTAAAAAATATCCTGAAAAAAAAACTGTTGTATGATAGTTTTTTGACAAACAATTTTATAAATGCAATGTACATCTGAACTAAAGACCTTGGAATAAAATAAAAGTGGAATGCCTGCTAAATGCACTTGCAAAGAATGCAACATATGTTTCATCCGATTCTAATGTCGGTATGCAGTCTGATGATGATAAATGAGAGTACAACTAGTCTGGCTATCAAGATGAAGAAAACAAATCTTCAGTATTACTTGATGATCAATAATAAAATATATTTACTTCTATGGATTGTATATTGTTTACTAATATTCAGAAAATTATTTCAGTGATATGACAAAGTCCAGCAAAAAACTTTAAATAAACACAGTTTTGAAACCATATACCAATTATTGGTACTAAGCCAAAATTTTTACTTAAATTTTGTACCTTTATGATAATCAACTACCATACCAAATTTACTTGTAGAAATTAGTTTGTGTATTTGAATGGTATTTAATGCAACTTTCAGCAATTGTCAGTTATATAGTCACATCCAGTTTTATTGGTGGAGCAATCTGAAGTACCATGATGAAAACCATGACCTTTTGTAGGAAGACTAGTTATCCTTGTAAATTGAGATTAGATTTGAGCGCACCCATAATGAAACTCGAACCTGCAACCCCAGTGTTAACAGTCATGTAACCAACTGGGATTTAACGTCAGTTTCAACAAATTTTTAATTATATCGTTTCCAGTTTTTATTGACTTGCCTGTGGGGACTGTAGTCGAAACATAGGATCTGGCGACTACATAAACACTATTTTTGTTTCATATCTGTTTAAGCTTAAGCCCTAGGTAAATCAAATTTGGTCTAGTGGAAGCTTATGATGAGATGAGTACTACATTAAAGTTATTGATTAGGACAGTTCCTTAGTAACCATGCCAATAATTGGTATAAAAACAAGAAAACTAGAAATCCTTGTCAGTTAAGATTGGAGTTGAGCACATCCTCCCGCAGTGAAACTCAAACCCAGAACCTCAGTGGTGACAGGCACTTGATCAAAAGTAAAATGACTATGTTAATCACTCAGCCACAATAAAGGGCTCTGTAATCAAGAGAAGACCAAGACCCATAAAGATAAGAAATGCACATATCAAAGATACTCCAGACCAGTAGGAAGAATTGCACTTGTGTATACTACTTTACCAATTGAAGTTATTGCTTCTGTCAAGTCTGGCTCTAATTACATACACCTGAATACAATTTGAAAATGAGAAAATGTGTATCGATGACATTTAAGTCTGGATTAACACATATTGGTAAACACACCCATTTTTCTTCTCTAAGTTCAAGCTAGAAATATTTGGCACAACACTATAAAAATTTGCCAGTGAAGAGATATCATTATGTTGTAACTGTGTGCCAAGTATCTTAAAGATGTGACATCATCTTCCTAAACAATGCTTCAGTGCAAAGGTAAACCTGAGGTTGGGTAGAGGAAAAAACGAGCCAAAAATCTGTATGTCCCCAACAGGTGTACATGATAAAATGCAAATAATGTAGACTAATACTGGATGCACTGAAACCAGAGACTGGGGCATTTGACCTCCATTGTGGAAACTAAACTAGTATAGGCATATATTTAACATTCATTTGACATATTGCACATTTTAGTAATGTACATGTTGTAAATGTGTTGTACATGAATATTACAACTTTAGTTTACCTTAAACACTGTTCAAGGAGAATTAAGAATCCTTCCACATGTGCCTGCTTTTTAAGGTAGTCATTCTGGATTGGTCTTTTTGGCCTATAATTCATTTTGTGTACATTTGTAACAAGAAATATAAAAACTTGACTCAATAAAATTATAATCAAATTATAAATGTTTCCCCCTTTTTTCTACGAATAAGAATACTTTATTTCTCATAAACATTTTGTTACAGAGAATTTACAAATAAATTCATAACAAACAATGCATGTGTGATATAAATCAAGTTACAATATTCATATACTGAGCTTACCAGGAAGGACGACCTTTGACATGACAATTTGCGTAAATTTGGCTAATTTCATGAGAATTGTAATGTCCATTGAGGAAAATAATGAATTAAATTTCATAACATTTGGTCTTATTTGACAATATTTAGCAAAGTAAAACAGGGGTTGACTCTTGAATCTACAATTGATTACATGGTTGACGACAACCTTAATTCACAAGGCAGCAGAAGGTTTGAGGTTTTCTCTAGGTACTTTGGTTCCTAATAAAAACTGAAGGTCATAAATTTGATGAAAGTAGAAAAAACAAAAATTCAAATTGGACAAAATCACATCTGGAACACTATTTTTTTCAAATGGGAAAATTAAAAAGGATATGCCGAAAGTTTTACTATAGGAAGTGTGTAAGCTACATGGTTCAGTGGAAGAAACTTCAGTAACTGAAGCAATTTCAAATATGAAACTAACTTTAGGTAAAGTGTTATGTTTATTCTATCATAATTGTAAATAAACAATTAAAAATGAATAATGTCTAGAGTGATCTCTAAGGCAATGAATGGGTTCCTTTAGTTTATGATGGTGTAACATTACACAAAGTAACAAGTCATATATAGGCACTGCCAAACAGATTTGGCTCAAGCAATCATAGCATTTTAATGACCATCTTGGGTTTCTTGTCACTAAATCATTTTCACTTTTTAGCCATGTCCTTCATATTTTTTAAAGAAATCTTCATGTCTGCGTGATATTTGCTGTTCCTTTTTAAAATAATACGTATTTATCCAAGTTTAAACTATAATGAAGCCCAATATAAACCGCATGATTCAAAAGCTTTTTTTCCATCAATATCTTCGTTGGTGACAGTTTAAATTTAAATGGGAGGCTGTCAGTTAGTTTTGCAACTGGGGGACATCTACCTTTATTTTGAATAATACAAAGCATTTCAGCCCGATTCCAGTGTGTAACAAGAAATGGTATGGGTTAAACCCATTTATATGTTATAGGTGTTATACATTGACCATAGTCATGTGGTTCTGTGGGGGTAAAATGTGAATGTTAGATTGGCAGATATCGCGTCCTCGGAAAATCAAAGAAAACATTCCGACAAGTTACAATTTCTATTGACTCTAATTAAAATTGTTTCAAAAGATTTCCAAGTAAATGTATTTCAAACGTCAAACTAGCATTTATGTGCATAAATATGCTAAGAACTTTTATAAAATTTTTCAGTATTTAAATTTTAAAAAAATTATAAAAAAATCAATTAGAAGAAGAGTCTTTTTTTGCAAAACAATTTATGAGATTATTAACTTCTATGATGTTGATGACCTTTATTCGAACGTAACTGGATTTTTTGTGTGTATTATTATATATATGACTTGCTTCGTTAAAATAGCTTAACATAACAAATTTAAATCTTGAATTAAATAAAAATCTATATCTTTTGTGCTTTTTTTATTATTGATAAATTTCTTTTCCCTACTACTTCCTACGACATTTTTCATTGATTCAGACATCAATTTTTTTAAATAACATGCTTGTTTGAAAATCTAATTTTCGTATAAAAATCATAATCTAAATTTGCATTTTAGTGGCTTATTATGCGAGTCTAATTGGTCTTTCATTTGTACCTTTCATCAAAGTTCAGTGTCAGGTTATAAATATTAATATTATATTAGCAAATAAACAAGGCACATCTTATATACAATTACATCACAGAAATATCTCTGCCCACCCCCCCCCCCCAAAAAAAAAACCACCACTACCACACACGAATTGTTCACGAGAGTTTGGGATTTCGAAGCCGTCAATAAACAAAACCCAGGGAAATTAAATCTAATGTTCAAGATTGACTAATTTTCTACGTAAAGGTTCCATTTTCTACCTTATAAATTATAAAATAATCCAGAAATAATATCAAGGATTTCTGGATGAGTGGTCACGTACAAGCGCGTTAAACAAAATCTAAAAATCCACTTTTATTATCAAATTATCTAGGTAACTAATAAAAGAAACAGAAAATATACATTTTATCATGTTAAAATAAGAATGCATAAACTTATTACGAAGCTTATCATATAAATCATGAAATAATCCAAGAAATACAATTTAAGCGATGAAATACATTACGTAATATAACATTACAAAATTTTAAAATGCCTTTTTCGTATCAAAATTAATAACTAATTAATAAAAGAAACGCAAGTATTTACATTTTATTATGTCAAGAATAGAATGCATTAATAAAAATACTAGGCTTACCCTATAGATAGTAAAATAATCCAAAAATAAAAATTGAATCGATCTATTGATAGACACTGGTAAAGCGCTCATTAATATGCAATTTTGTACATCTTTTACTTCTTCTTATTACATCGGGACAACAAAATGTATTTTAAAGCTTGAAGGATTTAACAAATACAAAAAACTGTAAATGAAATATTTTCTTTAATATTAAATTAGCTATTTTATCACTTATAACATGAACTATATTGTAGAGTATGGTTTTAACCTAACTACTCAATCGTACCCGAAAACAATTATATATCATTAAGAGATAATAAGAAGAGATCGAACATATTAAAATGCTTCTGAGTTCCGTTGGATTTCACTTCCACTTGGTCCTGGTACGGCTGGTGTAGCTTCGAATCGATTTGCACGAATGAAACACCACAAATAAAAAACACATTGTGATTTTAGGATCGTATATATAACTTTCGTGACGTTGTTAATTCAGTGGATTCCATATATGTAAGAAAATTTGCTTCAATTTGGTTTGTTTACATCTCGGTAACAATCTTGTTGACGTATTGTAATACATTTGGTACTCGTTGGCGTCGAATGAAAAAAGCCGATTTGCCGATGTTCCGAATGTATACCCTAAGATTTTCTAGCCACGATTCTGATTGGCTAACGGAAAATCTATGCATATAGCAAAAAGGGGGAGCAAGTGAAAGATTTAATTTTAATTAGATTGGAAATGGTGCAAAATAAGTGCCCATTGAAATACTAATTATCTGTTGAAAAATTGTCAATCATAAAATCAAGCATTTAAATGGCTATAATCTGTAAATTTGTTTTTAAAAGCCACAAGTACAATGCAAATGTACATTAAAGACTTCCAATTAAATAGCGTTACCCTGCAGGACAAAAAAGGTTGATCTGGTGTTATATCTTTTATCGAAGCAAAATCAATTTTAAGTGACGTTGAGAACAACACAAGTGACCTTGAAAGTTTTCTGAGGCGATCAAAAATACGAATTTAAACAAGAGAAAACAAAACAAAAACCAAAAGCAGAAAGAAAACCAACGAAGAAACACCTCATATTCACTGGACTAGTCTGCAGTGCCTGCCTTTAATTAAGCACCCGTCGAGTTACTCGTTTTCAAAGCCATGTAAAGTCAAATCTTGGAAGAGAAAAGGCTTCTATGTCTTAGATTTTCTATGACAATTATGTAATTTTATGCTTAAATTTTTCATATATACCAGATTGTATGAATCGGGAATGAAACAATACATTCGTATTTTTTTTTGATAGATGATTTCAATTGATTTTATTATAGAATGATAGAATATTTGTTGCTGTGTTTATTACATTTTTAGTTCAATTAAGGTGAATTGTAACATTAATTCAATATCCGAAGCAATAGCAAACATCACAGCTTGCTGAGGACTGTTTCCAGTGCCACATTCCTTGCGCGCTTAGGAACCCTTTTTATATTTTGAAAGAGATTATGCTCATTGTTACCGCTATAAAAGTCTAAATTCTTAACCACTATTATTATTCCATAATCTTTTAGTGACATTTAACTTGTTCCCAATGTCCCAAACATTTTTCTCGTTGATTTATTGTTTTTTTAACGTTTTCTGACTATAGCAAAAATATTAAATGCTGGAGGTTAAAAGACATTCTATTGATCAATTAATCTATCAATCACATCAACTCACAGTTCGGTTTGGTCGTGTGTCTATTTTATGTTCTTACTTGTCATGTTGTTAATGAGCCTACCTCAAAATTTAGGAAGCAACTAGTAGGCTCCATCACATTTATAGCCGTGTGCAATACCAGAAATTGGACACGCTTCTATAAATGCTAGACAAAATACAATTCGGAAAAATTTTCTATCCAGGGATAAAATAATACTGTACTAAAGTAAAAAAAAACTTAAATGTCACAAACAAAATGATACTTTTACTATAAACCAATTACAACACAAGCTATATTTTTTGTTCAGTTAAGAAATTTAATTGATTGTCCGGGGAACAATTAAACAAAAATATGCTTGGACTTGTTCAAATTAACAAGGAAAATAAATCTTGTCAATGTAAATACTATAATCAGACACGTCCTATTCTGTATTGTGTGTAACGTATTTATGTGTAATACAAGCGACTAATGTTGCGGGTAAACTGTGTAGGAATTTTAAGGTCAGCATTATAGTGCAAGCACTTATTCGGTTTGGCAGGCGGTATATAAGTATTTGCACGGGTATTTAAAGCTAACGAGGTTTGGGCAGTGACTACGTACGATACCTTTTGCACGATTTCATTTTGCAGTGATGTCCGATTTAGAATCCGACTCTTTTAAATCACAGAGGAACTTTCTGATAATTCAGAGCAAAAAGATACTGCAATTTCTAATGCGGATTTATTGTCGTTGATAAAAAGCTATTTTAGCAGCAAGTTATCAGGGATTGAACGCAGTCTTGCTGATAACACTCAAGATCTGGCTCGGAAGGTGCAGAAATCGGAAAATTCATTTAAGTACAAGGGTAATCAGGTGCAGTTTGAGCTAAATACTGACATTTTGGATAACATCTTATCCGCTGTATGTGTTATCCAGGATCACAGAGAAAGCAAGGCCATTTCTATTTTAGAGGACTCGAGAATATTGCTTAAGAAGAGAAACAAGTTGATACGAATTGCCGACAAGTCAGAGGTCGGAAGGAAAACTGTCGATGAACATCTTGCGGACGATGTTGCCAGTGAATCAGAAGACGAGAAAAAGATTAGAACGACGGAAAGTAGAGCAGTTAAGAAGATAAAATTTTCAAACACAAACAAGCGGAATGAACCTAAGAAAAGACCGACTGAGGCGGCCGGAGGTCCTTCTTCTATCGCTCACAACGGTAGCGGTAACGCTATACCTATTGTGCGACAGCCTTTCCGGGGCAGCGGGGCTGCGGGCCTTTTCAACAAACTAAGACCCAAGGCCACAGACATATATTTTAAATGCGGTTTTCTTGGACATTGGGCCAAGGACTGCAAGAGCGCAGGAGGTGCCTCTTTTTCCGGCAATAGAGGAAACGCATTTTTATGTTGCTACTGCTATGTCACAGGTACAGAATTTTAGCAATTTTGATACTTATTTTGAATATGAATCAGGATCCAACGTTATTAATGTAAAAGACAGACTTAAAAATTCTATTTCATTTTGACAAGGTATTAATACTTGTGACTTTATTCCAGATATTATTGCGAACGGTTACAAGATTCCCTTTATAAAAGAGCCTAATACTGTAAATTTGAAAAATAACAAGTCGGCTTTAGATAATGCAGCTTTTGTCGAGGAGGCAATAGGTGAATTACTTAAGGCTAATCTTATCATAGAGCATTCAAGCGCACCTTTTATAGTTAATACTTTGACTGTATCGATTAGTCATTCAGGTTAAGGTCGTTTAATTTTAGATTTGAGGCATGTAAACAAACAGGTGCGTTACAATAAAATTAAATTCAAAGACTGGAAAGTTGCTAGTCAGTTTTTGAGCTAAGATTGTTACTGGGTTGTCTTTGATTTGAAAGCTGGTTACCACGACATAAACATATTCAAGGAGCATAAAATATATTTGGGTTTTTCCTGGAAATTTAATTCGGGTGTAAGACATTTTGTTTTTACGGTTTTACCTTTTGGGTTATCTTCAGCTGCTTACATATTTACCAAAGTAGTGATGCTATTAGTTAAACATTGGAGATCAAGAGGTATTAAAGTTACTGTCTATTTAGACGACGGGTTGAATCTGACGGAGAACGAGTTTGTATGGGCAGAACAGGCTCGAATAATTAAAAAGGATTTGATTAAGTCAGGATTTGTTCCTAATAAAGAGAAGTGCTTTTGGCAACCTTCGCAAGACGTAGTTTGGTTCAGGATTCAGTTGGGATTTGAAAAACTGTTTGTTAAAATTTACATCTCAGAAATTAGATGATTTAGTCAGTTTGACAGAAATCATTCTAAGATCTTCGAAGAAGGTCAAGATTAGACTTTTGGCACTCTTTTGTGGCAAGATTATATCTTTTACCCAGCGATAGGTAATGTGACGCAGATTATGACCAGGGCTTGTTTTTCTGTTATTAACAGCAGGGAGGAATGGGATCAAACAGTGGATTTGAATTTGGATGATAACTGTATTAGTGAAATAGTTTTTAGGAATGGTAATATTTCGAGTTTAAAACCCGTTAGAATTTTAGAGTATGGCATACATTTCAAGGTTTATACTGATGCTAGGGACAGCGCTGCTGCCAGGTTGATACTCGGTTTTGATTATGTTATGCATAAAAATTGGTTACCAGATGAAGCTGTTAAAAGTTCGACATGGAGAGAGTTGAAAGCCGTCGAATTGACATTGCAAGCCTTTCAGAAAGTTTTAACTAATAGTTCATTGAATTTATTATCCGACAATCAGAATACTGTAGGTATTATTACGAAAGGTAGTAAGACGGCCGAGTTGCAAGTTTTAGCATTTTTAGTTTTAGATTTGTGTTTTTTGTAATATTTCTCTGTTTCCCAAGTGGATTCCTCGGACGGATAACGAAAGGGCAGATATGCTTAGCAGAATTTTAGATATAGATGATTGGGGAGTTTCTTTTGAGTTTTTTGAATTCACGAATAGTTTATGGGATCCCTACAGTATCGATAGATTTGCTAATATGAACAACACAAAGCTTGTTAGGTTTAATTCATTATATTGTAGCCCTGGTTCTTCAGGAATCGATGCTTTTACATCCTATTGGCCGGGCGAGAATAATTGGTTTGTTCCGCCTGCAGCGATGGCCGCAAAATGCATTAATCATATAATAGAATGCAGAGCGAAGTGTACTATACTAGTGCCCAAATGGCGGTCAGCTCCATTTTGGCTGCTTTTGTTTGACAAAGACATGTCGTATTTCCCTCACGTACGTGAAGTAGTGGAGTTTTTAGAGACGGATAGAATTTTAGCAGCAGGTTTCAATTTAAATTCAATTTTTGCGAATGGCAAATTTACAGGGAGTTTGTTTACCGTCCGTTTGGACGCCACTTAATTATATGTTTAATGCTTCTTTGTTTGGCAGGTCATTTGCAGCTGGTGTAAACAGATTATACCACCCACCGGGTACTTTTATTTTGTTAAGATTGGACTGCCATTTGATTTATTTTAGGAACATTCTTCCTTGCGACGAAATTTATATAGGTTTATATCTGCAACATTTTTCGGATTCGGTTTCACACTTCAGTGTCATAGAAACTGCTTTTTATAGCATCAAATGGGCTCAAAACTTAGCAAATGTAACTTATTCCTGCGATTCGGATTTTATTTCTTCTTTATTGGAGGCTGCTAGTAGAAAGTTATCCAGGCCGATAAGGAAAAAGGAACCGGTTACTTCAGACATTATGCTTAAACTATATAGGATTTATTATACTCATACTAGAACGCTAAAGGATTTGCGAATTTTGTCTTTGTGTGCTTTAGCTTATACCGGGTTTCAAAGATATATAGAGTATTAAGGCTAATCAGATCACATATTTGGAAGGACACATGGAGATTTTGATAGAAAATATCAAAACTGATTGTTATCGTAAAGGTAATCACGTTTGCTTTTCCAAGCTTGAATCACCACTGTGTCTGGTCGCATTGTTATCCGAGTACCTAGTCATGACCAAGATCGATTTAACCTCCGACATGTATATTTTTAGAGCTATTTCCTATTTCAAAAATAGAAACTCGTATGCTTTAAGAAATAAGAATGATTTTTTATGATATTCAAGAGCTTGAGTGTTGGTTCACGAAGCTTTATCAGAAGTTGAATGTAATATTTCTGATTTTGGGCTACATAGCTTCAGGGCGAAGGAGCGACTGCAGCTGTGCAAAACAAAATTTCAGACAGGCTTTTCAAAATACATGGAAGATGGAAATCGGAGAACGCTAAAGATAGTTATATTTCAGAAAAATTGGAGTCTCGGTTATCCTTTACTAAACATTTAGATTTAAAAATATATGGCATACTTTTTGCTTACTTTGTACATCGAAGTGGTCACTGCGCCATTCAGTATCTATAGTTGTGTTTGATTTTTGAAGTTTTTTGTAAGAATGATCGTGTACATATTTGCTTGCTAGCTGAATTATGTACACAAGGTTGCAAGATTGGCAGCAGTTATACACATAAATATTTTATGTTTGTTTGAGTACAATGAATTAAAACATAAATGTATTTATGTATAATACAAGCGACTAATGTTGCGGGTAAACTGTGTAGGAATTTTAAGGTCAGCATTAAAGTGCAGGCAGTTATTCGGTTTGGCAGGCGGTATATAAGTATTTGCACGGGAATTTAAAGCTAACGAGGTTTGGGCAGTTACTACGCACGATACCATTTGCACGATTTCATTTTTTTATTAAAGATTAAGTCTAACATATATGCATTTATATATTGTATGCTGTTTTTGTTACAGTTGGAAACGAATATATAAAGATTGTTACATTGACATGTATAATAAAAACGAAGTGGTCACTGCGCCTTTCAGTATCTATACTTGTGTTTGATTTTTGAAGTTTTTTTGTAAGAATGATGCTAGCAGTTATACAAATAAATATTTTATGTTTGTTTGAGTACAATGAATTAAAACATAACTAAATTTAACTATACTAACGATGCGTTAGCGATGAACTTCAACTGAAAAGTATTATAAGAGCGTGCGAGACAAAGAATATAACGAACACGTAAGAGTACGGACAGATCGGTGAGTTGTCAATCTCATATAAAACATCTGATATTACTGTTATTTTATTACACCTATATTTTGTATCACATGTAAATTGTATTATCTAAACAAATGCGCATGACACGACTGTTGTTAAGAGCATTGATCATAATGTAACGTGAGTAACAAAGGCGATAAATGTGTATTATTTAAACACATGGACTATTCGTTCAATTATAGAAATACTGTTATAATTTGTATACACTCGTGATATCTGTAAAATATTAGAGTAGACAGTTATATACTGGCTCATTAATCAACTGCTGATCCGTTGGACCCGGATCGGAGGTGTTGCCCTAAGCCTAAGCCTGAGAGCAACAGTTCTGACAGAGGACCAACAGATCAGCTTTTGACTGAAGACCCATAATTTTTTGTTATTCAGCAGCAGAACTACATGCAAGTTTTCTGAATTTTACGTTCTTTTGCTTCAGAAATAATTGTTGACAGATTTTTTTATGTGTCTTTCGATTATTTTTGCCGAACTGTTGAAGACTGCGCGGTGTCATCTCGTAGGTGTTTACTTCATCACTTATCATTACCAAACTGTAGCCAGTGTAAACCTTTTGAGCAGAACAACAGTTCCATAGACTGTTGACCACTGCACTGCCTGTATTATGTTGTCAAAAACCGTCGAAATATTCAAAAAAAAATCGCCACTGTAGTCAGCGCAGGTATAATGTAAACAAAGACAATAAGAAAAGGTGCGTTTAGAACATGCGCAAGAATAATATTTAATTCAAGAAAATGAATTAGATTGAATAGGAGGCATAACCTATATATATATATATCCTCTCCAAACAAGGCAACAACATACAGACGTACAACATTTTGGATATATGATACGACTATGAATTTGAGAAGACATTCAAAGATGGATAACTCTAGTTTATAAATATAAGGTTCCTGTGTCAGCGGTAATCAAAAACTAGATTGTCTGACGATCTGTTTCAGAAGTACGGTTAATACAATCAAATTTCCAAACTTATATCAAATGTACAAAATCATTTTGGAGAAACTCAGAAGAAACTGTGTGTGTGTATGAAACATACTGTTGTTTGTCTTCCAGGCTAACCAATTTGTAATCTCAAGACTGAATCTTTGTGTGTATTGTAAATAATTTGGGTTATTTATCTGCCTGTATATTATATCTCTTTACCGAGGATATGCAATGGCTGATGGTGAATAAATGATATACATCTAGCACATGTATATATTAATATAACTTATACACAAACAGGGCCCTGTGCTTTAATCTTTTTCAACAGAATAGAAAATCTAAAGCAGTTCCGAGTATGGCAACGTTTGACACACCATAGTATAAAACAATATCAAATACCTCTTTGAATATTTAATGCTAAAAAAAGTTTATAAGTTTAAGTTAATATCTAAATAACTTTTACAGCCTTAAAATAACGTGGTGCATTTGAACCAACAAACTTGTACGTTTTGCTCTGAGATGGAATCTGTGGCGTACCACACCGTACTTGATCTTATCTGGGTTTCAATTTATACCAAAATTATACGGGATTGTATGATGTTTAAAACTGTTTACAATCTAATTAAAATTAAATCTTTCACTTGCTCTACCCTTTTTGCTATGGCGATCAATAACAAAAAGTGGAGAGCAAGTGAAAGATTTAATTTTAATTAGATTGAACTGTTTAGTAATTCTTGTTTATTTGTGTGTATTTTGCTCATCTTTCAAACAATGTTTTTATATATTATATTTATTTTAATTTTGTTATTACGACTGAATCATTAAAATTTGATATTATATTTGTGCGAGATATAGGCAGTGAAGATGGAATTTCCCTGATGTTAAACTAAGTCCTGTAAATTTCACATTATCTTTGTGCAGATCATCTAAAGAATCTTGCTGTTTGGTTTTAACTGGTTCAAAAGTTTCAGATAGGGAACCATTTTAACATTTTTCTATAGGTTTCTATGTTAATTTAATTACAACAATTGCAGCCATTGTGGATTTTTGATCAAATAAACAAGTATACCTTCAGTTTATTTTATTGATAAGTCAGAAAATGTCATAGTTCTACTTGGTAGAGATTGCTGCAAACCGATTCTTATTAAATTACAACTTGTATACAAATTCTTATCATTATAGCAGTATAAACAAGATGCTATGTTACGTGTAATATGTGTTAGTTAAATTTATGTTTATACTGCGTCTTGTAGGTAAAAATGTATACGGTTATGTGTGAACACATGGAAACAAAATTTATAAGTTATAATAATACAATAGATATAAGGTACACGTATGTAATGCATTAACAACTAGTAGTTCGAAATTTACATTTTATAAGTATTAATAATAGGCCGTTCATTGATTATTCCTTTCACCATCTATTTAAACTTTCTGCCAGCAAGAATATTGCCCGCTTTGCTTATATTTCAATTTTATAACATGTTATGGTACGATATAATATGGATAAAGTCATTTACGTTTAATAAAACAACGAAGAGGTTTATGTACAGCGAAAATTGTCCCAAAATGACCCTACTATGTTATATCTAGTCTCGATCATCCAGACGCGTTGATTGCATTTGTGCTTCTGGGTTCATATCTTTATTGAACTCGTTATCATTACGCCCAAAACTGGGCGTAAGTTTTTGCTTGGATGGTATTTTATTGTCTAAAAATTACTGCCGTTCATATCAAGAAGTGTATAAAAAATTGTACCAAAGCTTTCATTTAAATATTTCTTTAAAAATTATTTTGCATAAACGGTGCCAACCATGCTCCCACTCTTGATGACTTGTTCCTCTATACGTATAAGGCTTCATAAAAACAAATTTAAAAGTATATACCTTTCCTTCAATTTCGCGTTCCGCTATATAGATGGCTTGCTTTCGTGGAATAATCCAAAATTCTTTAGCGCATCTACCACATTGAACTTGTAACTAAGATAAACCGCAGAGACAGCAAACTGCCTCATATCTTGACCTACATCCAGAAAGCGAAAATAAAGGTCGGTTAGTAACCAAGAGTTTCGACAAAAGGAATGATTACAATTTTCCTATCGTTCGCTAATTTTAAATGTTTTGTGTGTCGTATACAGCAGTGCCTGTATATAGAATGTACATCTCCAAACTGTTCAGGTAGTCAAGACCATGTATTTTCTGTCAAGATTTCGATAGTTCTCTGACCCAAAGGCTGCTTAACAGGGTTTCCCATGGCAATATCGAAGTAATCACTTCAAAATTGTAGGGTCGCAATTATGACATAGTTGTTCTGTTTGTTGTAACTACTTAACCTCCTCCTTACTGGATTGATTAAGACTCCCTCGGAAAAATTAATTAAAGAAGTTAAATTGTAATTGATACAACGGGTGGCACGCTTAGAGCGGGAGTAGCTTTATTGGGGTTAATGTTACTTATGTTTTGATTTCGTGTTGGGTGTCTTTGTTGTTGTAATATCTTCTTTTGTTTTACCATGATGGTTTTGTCTGAACTTGACTCATAATTTTCTTATTACTCCGTATCTTCAATTCATTTTTTCCATTTAGTACTTTAGCGGTTGTTCCTTGACAGGTTAATACTAAGCAAGCTCTTTTATAGTTCTATTCGGACACAGCTGCTAATAATTAATGATTCATAACTAATCAAAAGATATTGACTTTCTCGGAATGGCAGCTGGACACAGAACCTTTACCATAAGTAAATGATTCAAATGGTCATTTTGAAAGGTATAACTTATCAAGTTATTACTTTAATCACGATAAAATAGTCTTGTTGTGATTGTTTACTATTAAAGCGTTGCGTGCAGAAACCTGTAAGCGTGTTGATTTGTCAACAATTTCAAAGAGCGTTTCCGCTTTTCTATATTTACATAAATTCGATTTTCTACTTCAACCTCTAATCTTAAAACTGATGCCCTATAATAATTGAATAATCGTTATTATACGTCGTCACGATGTCATTATGGGTCGAGCACTGGGAACCCTGCCAGTATGGTTAAAGCTAACTGAATTCATTATATTTAATTCAAGAAGGTTATACTAAGAACGAAGATTTCAGATACAGCACATTATAAAACGCGTTTCTGACTAAGGTTCAAATTGTTTAGCGTAGACTGGGCCACAAATATAGAGTTTGAGTTTTATTAAATTTAAAATAAATTTGCTCCGGTAGATACAAGTATTTATTTAAAAAAAACTAACTATTAGATTTGGAAGAATGTTACCGATTGTTATATGTGATATAAAAATTTCATGTATGCACTCTTTACTGATTTCTAATGCAAGATTATTTTAATTGGACAAGTCAATTGTGCCAATGTAGACAACAGATATACAAATCTGTCAAAACCATGTTTCAAATGATTACTCTTCATGTAAGACATTGTCACTAGTTTACCATCATATTATAAAACAATACTTTACAGAGCAATAAAGAGCGTCGTGGTGATATGCCTGTCAGACGAAATCTTAAGAAAATGAGAGTACAATCATGTGCTATATAAGAGTAAGCAGTTCCTCCAACCTCGTTACTTAATATAGGTTATGGCTTTTTCGTTACCAGCGAAACCCACAACGAGTTGGGGCCTCCAATACCCACCCGGGTACACGCTGGACAGCTATGTTGGTCGAAGACGGACAATCCTTCAGTACGGTCCCAGCAATTGTTTTATCATTGATATATATATTTATCAATGTGTGTACATGTTTATGCATTAAAATACCATTATAATTTTTTGACATATTAAATTCACGTTATAACTAAAAACATCAATTTAAAATTATTATATTTTAGAGTAAAAAATATTGATAGGTGTTTTTGTAGGTTTAAGTAGGGAATTTTAGCATCATGTATGTAGTGGAAGTCAATCTTAATTCTTTACACACATTAACACACCTACAACTTTTCAATGCAATATTTGGCGATATTAAACGATCACAGCAACAGTTCATGCCAAATCAAAGACAATATATACTAAATTATAAATATCCAACGACAATAAGAATGGCCTTCGTAGGGTTAAAAGTTTTGTGTCCAGCTGCCACTACCTAAACGTCAGTATTTGTTTGATTTACAGAGTAATACTAATTTTGACTAATACAAATTGCATGACTAATTTGATAGCTTTTCAATGCAGAATTGACGATAGTTAATGATCACAACAAGAGTATGTTTCCTAAATCAAAGGTAGTATTCTTAGGGTAAAAGGTTTTGCGTCCAGCTGCCACAACCCAATCGACACTATCTTTTGATTTGAAGTTAAACATTAATTTTAAGTAATGTAAAGGTAAGGATTTCTCTGACAGATGTTTAAAGGTAAGAAACTATATAAACGTAAGAAGCCTGGAAAATATCACTTTCCTGTCAAGCAACTGAAGTAAGTAAGGTAGTTAATGTATTCTATATATATTCAATTTTAAGTATTACAAACTTGACTTATTCTTTAGTTCAAATTGTATGCTTTCTTGTTATACTTGTCAAAGTTTGTACACATTAGATGTTGCATATACCTGTAGTACTAAGTAGTATGACAACTTTTGACCGGTATTATTTTATCGACACAACGGAAGTAGTAGACTGAAACGCAATTGGAGTTCGTATGAACTCTTAACCAACATCTTGATAGAGTTCCGGACAGGACAAAATGTCTTTATTTCGATGTTTCGTCTTCAAAAATAGATTTCATATTTAATAGTACATAAATTTGTCAGATTATTTTTATTTAACAGTAACAAAGAAATTTACTGCAAGGGTTTTAAACACATATAAGCAAATCATACATACGTGTAGCATGTCGGGGGAATAATTGCAAGGTCAAATGTATCCTTAGCCCATTGATATGTTGTATCTAATATTCGCTTCAATTAGGGTTGTTCGCGATTTCGATTTTGAAAATCAATTTTGTTTCTTTTAGCTAAACTTGTGTCAAAATTTAGGTCTTGTTTTGTAATAAGGGATGGTTTAATTGTTTAATTGTAGTTTGTCAAGTTACAATACAGATAAATGTGGTGTCTTATTAGGAACAATGCTTTTTAATCAAACTGTTTTACGGTGTTATTTACGATATGGTCGAGAAATAGAACTGTTAAATATTTAATATTTTAGGTGAATTACTCTCTCGTTTCCAGGTAGGATCTAGCTTGTTTAACGAATTAGGATAAACTGCACAACATGAAGATTATACTTTCCGTTTTTGTAATAACATTGATGTTGTCAACAAAGATTTTGCTCACCGAAGCTTATTGTTACGTACAGCAAACATGTAAGTCAAACTGCATTTATTTGTAAAAATCCATTATAAATAATGAAAAGCTATCACTTTGTAATGATTGCATAGACGAACCACTGCTGTTTTCGGCACTTTTGCATTTTTAATTATGATTTATCTTTCCATCGATAGAAATTAAATCTATATGTACTCCTCGGGTAATTATGTTTTGTAAAGTTAAATTAATTTATAAAAACAAACATAAACTGAAACTGAAACTGTTTTATTTGATTAAACGCCTAATTTTAAACATATTCACTGGCGTTGTACATAAGATAAATATCAGGAATTGAATAATATACAATGTCGCTCCAAACATGTACAAGTACAATTAAAACACAAAATGGTCCATTCGCGGCAAAGTGAAATAACATAGGTTTTACATGTTCAGTTCATCAACACATGAGTCAGTCAAAACCAAGAATACAAATTTCTAAAAAAAACTATGTTTTAGGATTTTTCTTTAAAGTGTCTACATTATCACAATATGTCATTTCATATACATCATGCACTAACATCAACGTGAGATTTAAAACAATCAAAAATAACAATGTAATAAAATTTGATGCACCAAATAATATTTCAGATTCAGACAATTGCGATGGAGCAACTAGGCAAGAGTGCACTGATTGCTTCTGCTACGACAAAATCCTTCATTGCTGCAGGTAAATTTGCTTTTGTTAGATAAAGCTTTTAAATAGCTCATTTGTTATCTTTGCTGAATATGGAGTTGATATATCTCAATAGTTGAGCATTTAATTTTCTGGATCAAAAATGCTGACTAAGAGTTAACAGCTCCAATAAACTATATTTGATTAAATGCTTGATTTATGTCTATGCTGGTGCATAAAGAAAACATGAACGAAAACAAAGACTCAGACGCTTTCTAGATCAAATTCACATGTAAAACATAAAAGTTTGTTTATTACTGTCTCCGTTGAAGGCAGGTAAATATGTAATATTCTCCAGCTTAGTTGTCAATGATCATACGAAATAATGAGTTATACCACTTCAAAAGCACAGTTTTAGCAAGTCGCCCATAAATTATTATAGCAATAAGAGTGTAAAAACAGGGTCAATAGTTTAATTTAATTTCATTGGGTGATGTCATAGTATTTTAGTAAACAACCAATCACACATGGCGCAAAATTAGGTTAATCAGAAAGATATGATAGCAATATTTAAAAAAGAGAAAGGAAAGTTCTAAATATTAGGTTTAACAAAATAATACAT
Organism: Limnoperna fortunei; assembly: GCA_944474755.1. Lineage (NCBI taxonomy): Eukaryota > Metazoa > Mollusca > Bivalvia > Mytilida > Modiolidae > Limnoperna > Limnoperna fortunei. Next base: position 47,829,269 of record OX104118.1, on the reverse strand, counting down.
ATACAAAGTTGTTTAAGAATAACGAAAAGTCTTCTGTAATAAATAATACATCAATAGTTATCGTTGTTTGTTACTAACTTCGTGTACTTGCCAATTGTATTCAACAAAAGGCAGCAAAAAATATTAAAAATGATAAAAAACATGAAAAAACACTTGTCCTGAAAAGAAAGAAAAAAAAGACGACTAAATTAAAATATTTGCGAAAAAATTTAAAAAGTTAAAATTAGCATCACTAACCTAAAACTGGAACGGAAGAAGTAAACTATCTTCAAGTAAAGTATTAATAATACGTGAAAATAAAAGTAAAGTGAACATGTTTCTGTAAGTAGGTTTTCATTTTTTGCTATAAATAATATGTCATATGCATTTAAAAACCTATATAGAACATTTATGTTAGCTTAATTCTTTACACGAGTTATTCTTGAACATTTTGGCTTTGACTAATAAGTTTATTTAAAAATCGGTCAATTTCATTAATTTATGCAAATGATGACGTAATGGTAGTGCTATTTTAAATGCAGTCAATTCGTATCTAATTGCTTGAATATTTCTATCTTATTCTTTTTCTATTTATTTACAGTATTGGGCATACAGTCGAAGAACTACCAGAAGGATGTAAACTGAAAAAAGTGGGATGTTATGAAATTGCTGTCAAGATTGATGATGAAAATGAAGAATGTACAGAAAACGTCTCTTTTGTGTTGAAATAAATTGGAAGCGTCTGAGGACATATTTTTACTCGACCTGTAATATAACACGACAAATAAAATATCAAAGACAGTAGTTATACAATTTAATACTCCGGATGCGTGTTTCGTCTAATCAACATTCATCAGTGACACTAAAACCCCCAAAACAATATAATTCATTTCATTATTTCGTTACATTGTAGAAATTTCATTTATGCTAAATATTACAAGTTACACACAGTTGTTTAAATACGGACCGCACCAAGATTTCTCTATTCGTTACTCTACAATTTCTCAGCATTGAGTTGTGGATTTATGGTTTCACTCACAATGTTTATATAACTGATACCTCCGATTGGTTATTGATAGAGAAGTGTATATCAGACGATCGGTGAATTTTTCCATCCCTTATATCCCAGTATTTCGGATTTTGAAATTAGATCAGTAACACTTATCACAAGGGCCGATTGTCACAGATTACATGTGTAAAATAAGTATTACATACAATCAAAAACGAAATAACGAGAAAGATTCAGTTTCTGGAGTACTAGAGTTTGCCTGCAATGTTTAATGAGCTTCAATTTGGCTAGTGCTATAATTTCGTCATTTTGACCCTTTGTTAAAATTTGATAGCAGTTTTATTTTCCATGTTTATTTTGTACCTTATTATTTCCCCTTTATGAGGAATGATTAAATTGTACATGTGTAGTGCTAAAAAGTGCATTAAGTTCAAACTGATCAGTATTAACAATTAAAAATTACATTTTTCATATTTCTTCTTTCAAGGATTTTCATAATCAACGTTTTCAATTCCTTATAAGATAAAATCAGTTGGAAGCTGTATGACTGGAAGGACGAAGTAGTCGATCCTTATGTTGTAAATGGAAATTATTCCTCATACCCAACCGACATTTTACGAGCGAAAGTTTCAGAAATTTAAAACTAACCCCGGCAGAAATAATGAAAAGTTTAGAATTCCATGATACAATATTCTGTCGAAGTTAGTATGCGTAATAAACTGCATATTGATTTACAAAACATTTTAGCAGTCGGGTCAGGTGAGCTATTGCTATCACTTGGCGTCCGGCGTCGTCGTTAACTTTTCTTTACAAATCTTCTCCAAAACCACTGAAGGGATTGCTTTGAAACTTTGCACACATCATCAAGAAAATGTCCTCTACCAAGTTTGCACAAATCATGGCCTCAGACCAAGCAACATGGCCGCCATGGCTTAAAATAGAACAGGGGGTCAAAATTCAGTTTTTGGCTTATAGTTCAAAAAAGTAAAACAGCTACAGGAAACCGAAGAGACTTTCCTTCTTCAGCATCAAAAGCTCTACAAAACACTCCATTGGGTCAAAGTTGTATGACGACTCTTTGTAGGAGTTATTGCCCTTTTAATAATTGCAAAATTGATGATTTTTGCCATTTTTGCCTCAAAATCTTGAAAATTATTAGAATTAGAGAAAAAGTTAGCATTTCTTAATTGTTCTGCTCTATGAGAGCTACCAAAGTAGCTTTAGAGTCAAGATTGTCTGATTAACCGTTTAAGAGTTGTTCTTCTTGAACCGGTTTTAATTGATTTTTAAAAATCTCCTCTGAAACCACTTAAAGTACTGCTTTGAATCTTTGTTCACATCATCGGTCAAATGTCCTCAACCAAGTTTGCACAAACAATGGCCGCAGATTAACCAACATGGCCGCCATGGCTAAAAATAGAAAGGGGGGGTCAAAATACAGTTTTTGGCTTACAGTTCAAAAAGTATTACAGATACACGAAAACCGAAGAGACATGCCTTCGTCGGCATCAAAAGCTCTACCAAACACTCCATTGGGTCGAAGTTGTATGATGACTTCTTGTAGGAGTTATTGCCCTTTAATTGCAAAAATTAAAGATTTTTGCCATTTTTGCCTCAAAATGAAATTATTAGAACTAGAGAAAAAGTTAGCATTTCTTAAATGTTCTGCTATATGAGAGCTACAAAAATAGCTTAGAGTCAAATTTTCTGATTAACCGTTTAAGAGTTATTCTTCTTGAACTGTTTTTTGTAATCGGTTTTAATTGATTTTTAAAAGTCTTCTCCTCTGAAACCAATGAAAGTACTGCTTTGAAACTTTGTACACATCATCCGTCAAATGTCCTCAGCCTAGTTTGCACAAACCATGGCCGCAGATTAACCAACATGGCCACCATGGCTAAACATAGAACGGAGGGGGGTCAAAATACAGTTTTTGGCTTATAGTTCAAAAGTATAACAGATACAGGAAAACCGATGAGACACGCCTTCATCGGTATCGAAAGCTCTACGAAACACTCCATTGGGTCGAAGTTGTATTATTACCCTTTAATTGTCGTAATTGATTATTTTTGACATTTTTCTTGAAAATTATTAGAACTAGAGAAAAAGTTAGCATTTCTTAATTGTGCAAATCATGACAGCTGATTACCTACATAGCTACGTTGGCTTAAAATAGAAAAAAAAGGGGGGGGGGTCAAGAGAGTTTTCGGCTGATAGTTAAAAAAGTATAACAGGTACAGCAAATTTGAAGTGAACCTCCCTTACTCTAAGCATCAAAAGCTCTTCCTTATAGGAGTTATTTCCCTTAAAAGGTCAAAATTAATGACTTTTGCAGAAGTGTTGGGCAATTCCTTATAGGAAAGAAAGCGGGAGCTTCTAGTTACTTCTTCACAATTTATGTTGTTTAAGAAATTGTCCAGCTATATCATGGCGTCCATTGTTTGGAAGAGGAACCCGGAGTACCCGGAGAAAACCCTCAAACTTCGATAGGACAGTTGGCTCTTAACAATTGAAAAGAGCATTTACAACACAAAAAATCTATACCTAAATGGTTTTATACTTGAACTAGGAAAATGAATATACTTCATACAATTAGGCACACAATTCTGATTCATTGAATTTTGATTTTGTTTCGAATCCACCTAAGAGATGATGCGACTTGTTTATGTGGTTCATACTATGAGAAGGTATATCATTTTGCCTTGAATATATCCTATAATCAATTTCTTCTTGGAAAAAGTATTATAGGTATATTAAGTTTGTAAAGATAGTTTGTGTGTAGACCATAACATTGTTATTTTCTATGTCGACCATGACTACATCAAAAGATAAAGATAATTGTTTCCAGACTTTTTTATGTTTTCAATAATTTATTGAATACGAACTGTAATGATCCGATAATGTTTAATGCTTAGGGTTTCAACATGTTCAAAAAATTAAGTGTGACAAGATATTTCGATATCTATATTTTTCCATATTTGTGTTGTTGTCACCTGAATGCTTATCGCAAATTTTAGAGAAAGGGCTTAAATAATGTTGTAATAAATTGTGCCCAATCTTTTGTTTTCATAAAATATGTTAATATTTGAAACTACACAGTTAAAACTCTGTTACACCTATCCGCTTGCTCTATGTCCAGTGCTGCAGACCACTCGTCCAAATTCACTATGTCAGTTGCTTCGGATGTGCCTGTAGATAACATAAGCATTTGATGCGCAACAACACAATTCTCGTATTAAAATATTAATTTTTTACATGTATTGTTTTGTTTGCTTTCGACTCTTATATTATTTAAACAAAAAAAAAAAAAAAAAAAATACAAAAAAAAAAAAAAAAAAAAAATAAAATAGCATGTAAATTTAGAAATTCTACGGCCGTCCACCATAATTAACTTGACTTTATCGGAAGTTCAAAGCCTTTACTATTCCTGGCAATTTACTTTTTTCTAGACATGACAATAAGTACCTCGACGGGTGTCTAATTGGTGGCATGAAACTGCTTACTCCTCAGGAGCATCTGAGTGCACCACGGTTATTATGGGATTCGAGTTACTCACTTTCTGTTTCTGTGTTTTGAGTTTTGTTTCATACGATATTTGTTTGTGTAAACCAAATTTTGTAATCGTCCATTGACTTTCGGCTCTAAAATTTCCTTACCAATTTTTATATATGTATGTTCAATAATGGGAAAACTTAAAGAAGAGGACAGTTATTGTATGAAGTGTTATATTTGCTGAGATAGCTTATCAAAATGAATATATATATTAGGTCAATATGTTTCCATTTTGCAATGTTTTTTGCAATATTTTATTGCTTTCTAATGCAACCTTAATTTTGTCCTATTAACTAGATAGCAAAGTTTAGTCCCAAAAATCAACTGTAATGTTTTGTTAAAAATCGTGTAACCAGTATGAGAATTTACACCACAAAAATCAAGTGCTTTTAACTCCCAACAATGAAGGTAATAACAAAATCATGAACACCAGTGACATTTTTTGTATGCCTTCCATGTTCCTTATGCATCACGTTCTCTTTTGTATGTGTCCTTCTTACGGTCCGCGTTTAAGTAGGAGTTTCTATTATATTGAAACAGAAAATCTTACCATTTAAATGTCATCTGAATTAATAAAGACAATTTATGTATCAAATTTAGAACTTTTTTTCTGAAATTTGTTTGCGTTTGGTTTTTTGGAAATTTTCTGGCTGGTTAAAAAACAAAGTATTTTAAAAACTAATTGTCAGTGTCATAATAAGATTGGTAAGTCGAATATTAAAAGTTCTCTAAATTATAATGTTTACTAAATAATATTACTACAAATAATAAATGCAGCCTTTATTTTATTTTCTAAATGTGCAAGGCAAGGATTGATTGATTGGATGTCTGCTTTACGTCCAGCGAGCAGTATTTCAGCTATATTCAGGAAGGGAACAAGTTAACAAACAACAAATCATCGGAAAATGGGTGTGGGATGGGTCACAGGGAATACAATTTTGACTGCCACTGGAAAAGTATGGAGTTTTGGGTAGGGGCGGAAAATTTATCCTTTTGTAGCGGCTACAATGAGCCTACTCTTTTTCGAAATCTACAAAAGGGGTCTTTATCGTGCAAGGAGCGTGGCACTCTCCAAACACGTTACCCACTACGGTCCGCGGTCAGGTTTTCCGTATTATGACCTGACTACCCCCAACGAGAGGGTCTCCCCTATCCGCCACCCGGGGACGCGCTGGGCTGCTGTGGGTCGAGCACTGGGAACCCTCCCAGTATGGTCCCAGTGCAAGGCAAGGAGATTTAAAAACAATTTTCTTTCTAAAGTCAAAAGTGGTTCCAATATGCACCAGTCTTGCTCCACTTCTAGCTTTTTTATTAATTGCGCAAAGCCGAATTGTTTCTACAAAATACATCGTCTGTAACCCACAATCTATTCCATTATGTTTCTTATTGCATTACCCATGGGAACATTCATACCGAAAGCTTTGTCTTTAATGAATATTTAACAAATCCAACTGAACAATAAGACTAACTCCAGGAAATATTTAAATGTAATCAAACAAAAATAAGATAAAGGACCTGCAATAATTTATACTGAATGCATTATGACTGTTGAATATGCATGAGAAAACGACAAATATGAGTTGGTGATTTGACAGAAAACTGTTAAGCTTTGTTTTACGGATTATTAAACTGTGATCATACTGGGATAGCCGGTAGTGGGTAACGTAACTGTAGAGTGCCGCTCTCCTTGCACGATAAGACCCCTTCTGTAGATTTAGAAAAAGAGCAGGCTTATTGTAGCTGCTACAAATATCTAAATTCTTTGCCCCTACCCAAAACCTCAGATTTTGCCAGTGGCAATCGAAATTTTGTTTCCGATGTCTCATCCTATATATTTTTTCCCTTGATTTAACTTGTTCTCGTCCTGATTATAGCTGAGCTGCAATACTGCTCGCTAGACATCAAACATCAAATCAATAAATTAATCAATCAATAGAATTGTTTAATCAACTATATGTTATAATGTTTTCTGAATACGTTTTAAACTCTTGACTATTGACCAGTCTAAATTGAATGCACATGTATCAGCCTAAAATTGTACAATAAATTACATTAATAATATTCCTCAGATGGAGAAAAATAATGTAATAGGGACATAAAGAAATTGCTATCACACCTGAACAGAAGGACAAGATAAAAACAATGAAGTTCTTTAAACTGAGGGCAAACTTTGGTAACTGGAAGTTGAATCCTACTCGTTATTTTCGTTGTTTTCCATTTAAAACTTATCTTCGCCAATCTATGTTCAGAGGCAGGACTGATCTAATTTGCAAATCCGTCAAACGTTTATAAATCAGATGATCAAATGCAAATCACCGAACCCGCTGTTTTTTTCTTCATCTGAAAAAATATGTACCTCTACAAATAACCAAAGTTTAACAAAGTGTGAATCAAACCACTTAAATTTAGGATGATTAAATGGTAATGTAGAGAAAATGGAAATGTTCTTGGTGTTTTAAAATATATTTTAATATTCTATGTTTATCTTATACTATGTGCCATAAATACAACATCTTAAAATTTAACGCTAATTGTAAAAACGAGCAATATTAGATTCATAATTTATTGTTTTTATCGGGTTATACTACACGTTTTGATTTTTTATTAAAGCGTGCTGGTCGTGTTTGCTGACGGCTCCTTGCAAGTTGTTTTGACAAAAATATGACATTTTCTACGCATTCCACATTTTCATCTTCAATCTTGACAGCTATTTCATGACATCCCACTTTCTTCACTTTGCATCCGTCTGGAATAACTTCAACTTTATGCCCAATACTGTAATCAAATTAAACATATTGCAATACAAATAATAAACGGATGATTACAGAAAAGCTGTATTACATTTAAGATGAACCACTTTATAATATTTATTAAAATCTGGTTTTATTGAAGTGTTTTCTAGTAGCAGCAAATTTTATCCCCAAGCTCTGCATTATAGGTTAAATGGATATATAGAAACTCAAGTGCCAATGAAATGAAGTTAATGACAAGTATAATATCTTCATTTAACGAAATCTAATTTACCTGCAGCAATGAAGGATTGAGTTGTAGCAGAAGCAATCAGTGCAATTGTCACCCTTCTCTCCATTGCAGTTATGTGAATCTGAAATAAGTTTCTGCTATCGTAAATTGTATGACCTTTCTATCTTTAATTATATTTTGTTTTCAAGAACGAGGTTTATCTTTATGTAGATTTTATGTGCATTTTATAACAAAAAACAATAAGATTGAAGTACACATCGACTCAACTTTTACAGGTTGAATTACACTAGATTAAAACATATGCAGCGCTCCACCTACTATGCTATCAATAAAATGTGATAAGTTGTATTATATCGAATGTAGTTGTGTTAAAAATGCAGTTTGATATACCTGTTTGCTTTACCGAACAGTGAGCTTCGGCGTGAAACATTTCTGTTGATAATACCAACGCAATTACACAAACGGCAACTGTAATCTTCATGTTAAACAGGGTATAAATATTCAATTTCCTTTAACTTGAGTGAGATTCGACCTGCAAATGAGAGGGTAATCCTTTTTAAACTTTATATATATAATCGTTTATTTGCCTCAGATAGATCATAACTAAAACAATGAAAACAATTTGTTCAATCGGTGTTGTTGTTATTAAGAGAACGACAGTATAACACTATTGACTAATAATAATTTAACAATATCATTTTCCTTTTTTATAAAAACATGCGTTGCATTTTCACACAAGTAAAGTTAAAAATAAAACTTATTTGAAAACTCTTGAAAGGTAAGTAAACACCTCATTAGGAAATATATTACATACAGCATCTTGAAGGATACATGGGGAACTATGTCACGAATATTCAGTGCACTTATGTTTAAAGGACTTCTGCAAACACATTTCTTTACTGTATATAAAAATACTTCTAGCAAATTCTAGATAAAATACGGAGGAACTCCGAGTGCACCCTATCAAATACTTTTATACCCGTCCGCGGGAGGGGGTCTTTTAAGATATATGTGAATAGTTCATGCGAATTTAAATGTCGTTTCAGTTTCTGTATTTGTTGAACATACTTTTTCACAGAAACGACAGGTAAGAAATTTTAAATACTGTAATAAGTTTGAAATCATGGTTTACTATAAGACAGCGTGCAATTAGAATAAAAAAGTATATATAAATAGTATTATAGTTTGAAATACATAGCACATAAAACAATTATTGTACTTACTTCAATACTGTAGCGATTGTTGCTTGACAGTCTGATACTTAGCAGGCTTCCTCTATTTTTATAGTTTTATTCTGACACAGCTGGCTGTCCAATAAATCGTGCATTTTATTTGAGTCACAAGTAATATTTCATTGCTTCTGAATAGAAATGGACTTCTGGGTAGTGGCAGCTGGCCACAGAATTGTTGCAACAAGAAGATGATTCAAATTGTCATTTTGGTAATTTTAATTTATCATGTAATTTTTAATCAAGGCAATATACTCTAACTGTGATTATGTTCTGTTAAAATCGTCTTCATTGAGAATCTGTCGGTGTGCTGACTCGATCTTCAAATCGTAAAACTCAGACGAATGAGACAAAACTTCCTGCTTAAAATAAAGAAATAACAAGATCGCATTATAACATATGAAACATAACAATATGGATTTTAGAAAAACGTAAATCTATTGAAATTCATATAAATGTTTCAATAAAATTAACCTTTACTTGAAATATATTAATACTATACGAAAATATTACTAAAAACAAATTAATTTGTTTGATTACACGCACGTTGTAATTTTTGTAAGCAAACTTTAATGGGAGGAAGTTTCCGTTTAATTACTTTGACTCTTTATTGATTTCATTTGTAAGAATTAACTTTTATTTGGTTAAGTCGATTATTCTATTTTAAATAATGGATATAAAAACTGTAAAGACGGTTCGTTTCAGACATTTTCGGGGGAATTGACATCATATTATAGAACATTATGTTTTCAACGCTATCAAATAGGGTCATGGTTTATGCCCTCGCATTAACTATCGTTGAAACCATACTATGCGATAGGCAGTGCTAAGGTTATTATAAGAGAAGAGTCTAACGGGATCACCAAAGCACATCTCTCTAATGATAAATGAAGTTTTTTTTTTCTTTTTGTAGTATGCTATTTTTCGAAGTATCCCAACTTGATTTGTGTAAAGAATGATGCAGAGCGGGGTATTCTGATTTGATGTTTTTAATATTTGTCGTTGTATTTATTTGTAATTTATTTTAATATTTTAACAATTTTTAGATTAGTTTATGATGTTTTTGACTTACATTAGGCATATGTTCTTTATTGGTAATTGTGTTGATGTTGAATGAGTTGAATCTTTAATTGCGGCAGGTAAATATGACTTCTGTGTATGAAAGGAATTATTAAACATTCCATTTTTGTTAACCCAACATTCTACCAGCACTGAAATACAGATTTATAATCCACTAAATCGGTAATTCTGACATTAACATACAATTTTGATGAAAACGAATTGCTGCTGAAGAAAAAAGCTGAAATAAAAAAGGTTTCATGAAGTTTCATCCAAGTCTTAATTTTTGTAATGTACCGTAGAACCAGAATCAGATCAGTCAATTAACTGGATCCGTTAAACATAATATGCATCGTGTTGGTGTATTAATTAAACTCTTGCATTTAAAAACGGATAGTGTGTAGACCAAAACAGGAGTTGACATCGACTGAAAACAAAAGAAATTGTGTTGTAATAATAAATATGCACCAATGTTTTTGTTGATTTATTTAATGTCTTGTAAACGCCTATCAAATAATATGTTTGCATTGTTACAGGACAAACAAATAAAGGGGTTAAATGGTGGACCAATGGCAACAAATTATTACTCCACTGAAAAGGGATGACGTATTGAGTAGGGACGGACAAGAAGGTCGTTATCGTGTAAGGATCGTTACACACTCCAAACATGCGACCCACTATAGCCCAACCAAGCAAAGACCAATCGAGGGGTTTTCCCTATCCGCCACTTCGAATGACATGCGCAATCCTCCTAGTATGGTTCATTAATTGTTTGTTTCAGTTAAATATATTTATCTGTGTTTGTACGTGTATATTATTGACCTTTATAATATTTTAACATGTTAAATTCAAACGAAAAATATTAGAAACAAAAATCAGGTTAAATTTGTTAAATTTCAGAGTCGTTTTGGTTTGGGTTAGTTTTGGTTGGAAGTTTTGCATTATGTATGCAGTGGAATTTAGAGGTTGATGTACGTAACCGCTCAGTGTTTGTCAAAAGTAAAAGCAACTCCTTTTAAAGAACACATCTATAGCTTTTCAATGCAATATTGGCGATAGTAAACGATCACGCAAAGGTGTGTATTTGTTCAAAGACTATAAGTAATAAGTTATAAATGCCTAGATTCTTCTTAGAGTTAAACGTTATGTGTCCAGCTGCCACTATCCGAACGCCAATATCTTTTAATTTACAGGGGAATATTAATTGTATCTTATATAAAACTGCATGATTTGTTTGACAGCTTTTCAATGCAGAATTGGCGATATTAAACGATCAAAGCAAGATTCTGTTTCTTTGATCAAAGACATTAATAAATTATAAATGCCCAAGTACTTCTTATTGTAAAAGGTTCAATGTCCAGCTGCCACTACCCGAACTTCCGTATCTTTTGATTTGGAGTGGAATAATAATTTTAACTGATACAGAAATAAATTAAACTTGTGTTTGCCAGCTGTTGTAGGGTGGAAAATTATAAAATGAAGGAAACCGGCTAATTTTAACATGTCAAGCAACAACCGCTTCAGTACTGAAGTAAGTAAAATAATTAGTGTACGCTTTGTATTTAAAGATTGACATCTTATTGACATCATTATATCATTTTTAAATGTTTGGTACAATAGATATATATATATATATACATATTTGTTTTTAAACTATAGTTGTGGCAAAATATCTTTACAATAGAGGGGAATTTGATCCTTACATCTAAATTAATCAAGTTTCAGTACTGGGGACTGAAAAAGATGTCAAGAGATCATACTGTTTACTGGGACTAATTGGGAGGGTTCCAAGTGCTCGACCTACAGAGCTGTCCAGCGCGTCTACAGATGACATATGGGAGACCATCTCGTTGGGGTTGCCAGGTCATAATACGGAAAGCCTGACTGTGAACGTATGGAGTCGCGTGTTTGGTGTGCCACGCTTCGTGTACGATAAAAACCATTTGCTGGGTTTGAAAAAGACTGGGCTCATTGTTGCCGCTACAAAAGGCTAAATTCTACTCTCCGTGCTTACTTAATGATCTATATTTGTCTAGTGATAATCAAAATTTTGCTCCCATTGATGTGTTGTTAACTTGTTCCCGTCCTGAATATAACTGAAATATTGCTCGCTTGACGTTAAGCAAGTAAGCAAACAAACAATCAACAAATCAAACTGTAGTTTTCGTAAATTGCTGATGACAACAAAGAAATATTTTTAAATGATGATTACTCTATCGGTGGCAGTTCCGTTGTACTATAACCTAAAGAGCGTTTAGCAAATCCCTAGGTTGCTAGTAGTAGATGTCCTCTGATGGGGGTTTGGGATTGTTAGTTTATAATGCGGTAAGGCATTGTAACCACTACAAAAGGCTTACTTTTCGTCCTTACTGAATACTTCCTACTGATACGTTTTTTGTGGCACCCAAAATGTTTTATTGTTGTTCGTCTAATTCCGAATTGATTTAACGTTTAGAAGAATAAATAAAAAAATTAATAAATCTTTCCAGGTCTTATTTAGCTCAAGCTTGAAGAATTTGTAACACCAACATGAAGATTATAGTTTCCATTTTTTTCGTAGCATTTATATTATCAACAGAGATTTTGCAGACCGACGCACGCTGTTATATATGGCAAACAAGTAAGTAAAACTTACAAAAATGATTGAACATTTATAAATTGTAATCATTGCGTAGTAGAAGAACCACTGAGGATGTATTTTCGCATTCAATTTAACGATAATAATTAATGCTAATTTCAATCTTTTCTGGTATAAAAGCTGATTGATTTGTGCTTCTTAGTTGATTATGTTTTACAATTATAATAATAAAACATACATGCAGAATTAAGGTCTAGATGTTATTATTAAAATAAGATGTCAAGCTTATATTTACTACGCCAGAAACTTATTTCAGATTCAGAAAATTGCGAAGGAGCTAAGGGTGCAGAGTGCACTGATTGCTTCTGCTACAACAAAATCTTTCATTGCTGCAGGTAAATTTGTTTTCATTTAATGCATATATTAAACTTTCCATTATTCTGTCTTATGACTGTATAAGCATTCCTGAGTTTGTATTTTTCAATAACAGTCTAAATCAACAAAGCTGCATGATACTTAGATTTATGTATTTGTTTAAGTCTGTAGGCAAATGTAGAACATAGAAACTCTAACATTCAGGTATCCGGATCCACTAATATATGCATGTACATAGACACTTTTGCATTTAAAAGACAGGTAGATTTCTGTTTGTCTGGCTAAGTGATGTACATGTTCATACCTGACTGTGATTAAGTTAATGCTGGTCGCACGTTCAGGCAAAGTTTCATTAACAATAAATAAAAATGCCCAATATGGTTGTGTTTTGGGCATATTTTTCAGTGGGCAACTAATACATATAGAAAGTCGTGAAAATTATAAATTGAAAACGTTTCTGTAACGCATTAGTACTAAACATTTTTGGTTTAAAAATATTCCCGATTCAATGAAAGCTTAGGAGAATAAAAATTATGCGTATTTTAATTATTAAAACTGAGTCAACTCCGGAATGTATGCAACTGATAATGTTGTTTGAATGTTGTTTAACGCCACTTTCTGCAATTTTCCAGCTATATCATGGCGTCCAGTTTTTATTGGGGGAGGAAGCCGGAGTACCCAGAGAAAACTGAGTCAACTCCGTAATGTATGCAACTGATAATGTACTATCATGTTTGCTTTGAGTGCAGTAATTTGATGTAGGTATTGAATTACTGGAATAAGAATACTTTCTACAACGTGAAAATGTATTATCATGTTTTTAATAATTTATTTTCAGTATTGGACGTACCGTCGAAGAGCTACCACCAGGATGCAGAGTGAAAAAAGTAGGATGTCATGAAATAGCTGTCAAGATTAATGATGAAAATGAGGAATGTATAGAAGAAGCCTTTGTAGTGGTGAAATAAATATACCAATAAATGAACTACATACTTTAATATAAATATTTTATATAATAAAATATTCCGAATAACACTCTTTGCTCAGTCTAATTAAGATTAAAATATTTCACTCAGTTTTTGTGTTGTGTGTCTGTCTGTTTTGTTGTTGTCCACTCTTTTGTTTAACCTTGGTTTTGTCTGTCCCTGACTTATTGTTTATTGAATACTCCTTCGAATATTCGATTTTGCTTTATTTTCTATTGTCGCTGCTAGGAAAATCTTCAGTTCAAATTCTGGTGACCTTTGTTTATACATAAATAACGCTATACAAATGAATGTTAATATATTGAACACGCCAATTAAATGGCAGCATTATAGTCCATATTGTTCATATATATAAAAGTGATCAGAACTATTTGGACATAAACTGCTCACAGTCACAATTAACGTACGTGCCATACTGATGTCGATTTCGGAATGGTTAACCGATAAGAATATCATAATTTTAAATCGATGTCATCCGATCGTATAATCATTGCAACAATTCTAACACGGAGATGTAAAAAATCAAAACAATGGTGCATAAGTCAAACCAAATTACGGAAACAAATGTTTCTGGTCTTTCAATTTAAATAACTATGACAAATTGAGGTATAACGGTGGGAACTCAGATATTTTCGTTGTTGGTTCGCGCTTTTAAAATCTACTATGACAAATTAAGGTATAACGGTGGGATATAGGGTACCAGATTGTGCGCCTTACAAGTTACCTATGTGTTCTGTTTATGTCAATAGTTGCTACGGCACGAATTAAGTTTTAAAAGTGTAAAAAGTTTTCTCAGTTCTCACAAGTTGAAGTTCATTGTATTCTTATTGTTTTTTTTTCCATACCCCTTTTGTAAATTATTTTCTTTGTCTTATAAATGATACATTGCACAATACATGTATGTTGGGTTGCTAAAATGCACATTCAGTTCAGGTGGATCAATATGCATGCAACATGTAAGAATATACGAAAACCATAAGTGACAAAATAAGTGAAACAAACATACACAATAAAGAAACATGGCATAATGGAGAAACCAAACAGAACAAAACATAAATCACAATAAAACATACCTGGGTACAGTCAGGTGTTCCGGACGAGTAAGACGTGCCTGTCTCTAATTAGACACCCGTCGAGTTTGACTCATTGTCATGTCCCGAATAAGTCAAATCCAGGAATAGGAAAGCCTACCTATGACTTAGAGAAAACCTTTGATGGCATTTGGGAAATGGATTATATATAACGATAAAGTAAGTTCTAATGACGGCAGTAGAACTTCTTATGCAATGCCATCAGCTTAGGTGCAACAAATCTTATGTGTCAACAACAACGTCTGGTCAATAAAATTGGAATCCCATGATAAGAATAACGTATGAACAGTAAATGTTAACCCAATCTAGGCGGGAGCTGATAGAAAATTGCTATCATTGAACGCAGAGTTGACAATTGGGTAGTTGAATTCACCACGCATCACCGGACTTATCATATGTATAGGGCCGTGAAATTGATTTCTGGGCCAATATCTTTTCTTTTTTCTTTAATAGACCTTAGAGGAACTGGGCCTCATACGAGTGCAAAAAAAAAACAAGTCGGCGAGGAGAGGATAATTTGCATTCAATGGTCAAAACATGGTTCTTTCAACCTGACATATGTTGTCTATTAAAAACTTGACATTTTTTTATTCGGTAAATTTATTCTTGGATCATCCTAGTTGAATGTTATATCACTGATGAGAAAGTAATTTTTTTCATAACATCACTTAGAACTTGTTTCGCCTTTTTCTTCTTTTTAAAAAAAGCAGACTTTGACAAAACTTTTAAACTGGGTTTAACCTTTGTGGGATGAAAGTATATGGTGTGGAGAAATTTAAAGTTGATTTAAAAAAAACGTCATAAACATAAATTGTATTTTAAAAAAGTTTCAATGTGCCTTTCAGAATTTTTGTGATAGGAAGCTGGAATACCCGGCGTCCACAGGAAAACCATAAACATAGATAAATTGTTAAGCAATTTTAAGCCAAAGTCAAAGATTATTTTCCAAAAATGAACAACGGTTACCGTTATCGGTTTAATGGGTTCAACACTCCTTATTATTATTCTCTATGATTGTTACAAGACAATACATTATGTCCTGGTATTTGTTTTTTCTGTTAATTGCTTTCACTTTGTGTGGTTTGGTGGTCCGTCTTTATAAGTGATTAATTGAATTTGGTATTTTTCTAGGGATATCACCTCTTTATATAAAGACTGTTGGCCTAAAATAAGTGCCCTTTTGACGAAATAAGGTGTCCATTAGAGTTGAAGAAATCTAACACCTTTGGCAGAATAACACTTTTAAAAACCTTAGAAATTCGAAAACTAATGCAGCTCTTCATTTCTTCAAAATCCAGACGATAAATACATTTGTCTTTTTTAAAATACATTCCGGATATAGCTGAAATATTGCTTGCTAGACAATAAGCATGAATCAATCAATCGTTTTTTTACTTTATTTGGCAAATAAAGGCTACATGGATTGGAAGACTCTTACAATAATAAACTTTAAGATACAATGAAATCTGTTTTATATAAATCTGGAAGAACTACTGCAAACAGGAATTGAAATATACAAACAAATGTATTCCATCCGTTCTGTATAAATTAAAAACTTTTATAATGTTCACATGTTAAACCAACGCCCACCACATCCGCTTTTACAAGAAAAAATATCCTCATTTTAATACATTTGGTTTTTTTAGTACATAACTGGCACTGGAGAATTAAACCTATATTATAAAACATTCTAATATGACGTCATATCATATTCAACTAATATATTCCACCATACATGTACCTTTCACACGTTTGTGTTTTGTCTAGCGTCTAAAAGGTGTCCTAAACCTCTTTTATCTTCAGTAACTATATTTTGTGTTGTTGATTATTTAAAACTGTTCCAAACAATAACAACAGCAGTTTTAGTATTTACAAGTAAATATTGTCGCTATATACAAGGCTATTCGGCTTATACGAGTGACGTATAGAGTGTCCCGGCTATGAACAACCGTGTTTGATTTTATTGTGTTAAAAAATTATTAAATACACAATGTCATGTAACACTTGTTTTATCTTTAAATGGTTTTGCTATGCAATCCATTAGAACGAGACTTTACATATTTTCGTATATACGGGGGAGTAACATGGAACAGTCAATATAATGCCACGTACATATTCCAAGAAAATCAGAAAAATGGAGTGTGGTTTTATACGAATAGTAATAACTCCAAGAGAATAAGTAAAAAAGAATCAAATGTTTCTTTTTACTCCAAATCGTTGAATTGCAAACTCAACCAATAGAGTGTACGTGTCTTGATTCCTTTTCAGCGTGATTAGACAGTAATGCTTTTCCATTTTCTGGTATAGTTATTGTGTTACTCATTTAACCAATGGACCTGATATTTTATACAATTACCTCAGTAGCAGTGTAAATATTCCAAGAGACCACCATTAAATCTTTTTGTAGGACCACTTAGAAGGATCGTAAGACATGATTCATTGATTCATTTGATTTTTAGGACTAAAAATAAATGGTGTTACAAAATGTTAGACATTGATTTGAATTTAAAATAAACATTGAAGAAATACAATACTAATTAAAAATATTTAATTAATTACAATTACAGAAAAATCGAACCAAATATAACCATGGGAGCACTCAGGTGCCCGCACAAGACATCACACTACTGGCTAAAAAATGACTGAAATTCGTCTGTTACAATGGGGTTATCGTAATATCAGTAAAAAAATGTATGTCACAGACATTTTCTCCGTTGTATCAGACATAATAACGAAAGCCTTTTGTACATTTCTACAATAATGTTTTCTTCAAACAAGGACAAAGTAAAAAAAAGTAATCATGTCGGAAACTGTTAATCTTTTATTTAGTACGTCTACATACATTAAATTTGACATTGTAGTAGTTATATTTATTCTGGTATTTCAATTAAAATATAAAAAAAAACAATAAAGTTTTGTGAAGACGTGGACTATAGCAAAAACGTGGGGGAGCCAAGTGAAGACATAATTTTAACTAGAGTGGATGTCGGTCTCGATTTCACGAGCCAAAACAACATGTCTATTTCGGTAATAATTAGATATCATAACGTTTAGTTTGAATTATGTGTTTTTTTACCACACTATTGATTTATTAACAAAACTTTAATATATTCGATAGGCTTAGTGTTAATAAAGTATTTTAATACACGCTAAATATTTAATAAAGATAATCAAAAGATCGTGTGCACAATAATATACTTGGATAAAAACACGAAATACTTCTTATTTCAGTTCTAAGTATCACTTTTTAAAATCTGAACTAGGGAATTATTGTTAATTACAATAACCAAAGGCAATACAGGTCGTGCTTATTTCTTTGAAGTGTATTTATTACTCGTGCACATGTACATATGCGCAGTAACAATGTTCGTTGTGTACTCGAAGAACCAGTATAAACTAAAAGAATCTGATTTTCGAATTCGTATATTCAAATATAACCTGATTAATTTCGTTTTATTATGTAAAAACATGTTTACACTTCGATAGAATAAACGAAAAACCCTACCATGCACGCAGGAGAAACCATACTTAAGTGTTACTAACTGCCATAATATGAATATGTATTGGCCCTTGTATTGATTCGGGGTTGGCTATATAGGTCCCGAGACACGTAGGGTCCAGTGCCAATACAGCGACCGAGAATCGATACAAGGCCAATACAGACGCCAATTTTGATGAAATCAATCAAAATACGTATGGCTAAGTCTGTTATGAACAGTCAGTATGATTAGAGAGTCTAACAAATACATGATGGAGTCATGAAATGGCTTACTGATCCAGAAAACCGGAGGGGAGATCGTATCGGGTAATACGACTCTTCGTTTTGCCGAACGAAAAAGTTATTAACCTTTTTATATTAGTACAGTTATCAAATATTAATCACCTCGATTTTATTAAATAAGGGTCGATTTTACGTATTATTTAATAATATACATTTTACGATAGAAAAGACGATTTACGTTTAACCATATACTTACGATGCAACAACGTCGTACGAGCGATAAATGCTCGATTTATGAACGATTACATTTAAAAATTTGAAAATAAAATCAAAATAAAATAAAAAGCTTTTGAAAAGGAGGCGATTTGTGTACCGTATATGTGTTTTTTTTCGCGTGGTGAAAATTTAGCGTTTTTGTACGACAGCCCAGAAGGCTCATTCGATATTCGAAATTCGAGATTCGAGATACGGAATTCGAAATTCGAAATTCAATATAGTTATAACCAATCAGATTGTGTGTGACATAATCGTCTACCAATCAGAATAGTTCTTATATAAACGTAGCCACGTTCTATTATGTTTATTTGGGGTTTTAACCGTCGACATATTTGTCAAACAATGACTGTGTTCAACATGGTTTTGTTAAAAAATCAAATTTATAAGCTTTATTTGTTATCTTATCAAATAATTCAGTTCACAATAACATCTTGATTTTACAATTCAAGAAACAAGAATGTACCTGTAAAACAGAATTCAACAAAACTTGGTGTGTAGGAAGTACACCATATGTAGTTGTGCATGTTACCAGGCATTTTGGTCCTCAAATTTTGTGTGGGGGCTATCAGGGGTGATCCAGAGGGGGCCCTCCCTTTTGACGGAAAAATTTGGTTGGATATATTGGAAATCATTGAAGCAATAACAAAATGGCCCTCTCCTGGCCAGTCAGTGACCCTCCCCCTTTTCGAAATTTCTTGATCCGCCACTGGCTTATTTTGGCCCTTTGAACTTAGAAATGTGCTGAAAATACCCAATAATTATCTTGTCAGCACAAATCCTCTGATACTACTCAGTACTATACAAAATTTTATGAAACTTGGTATGTAACTAGTACACCTTATATGCAGTTGTGCATATTATCAGGAATGGCTTGATTCCTAAATTTATATAGTAGCTATGGCTCTTTGAACTTAGAAATTTTCAGTAATCCTCAATAATCATGGTTTCCGCTTTAACGCCCCTAAAACTACTCAAACAAATTTTATGTAGTTTCGATATAACCAAGGAATTCTGATTGGTAGAGATTATGTCACACGCAATCTGATAGGCTAAAACTATATTGAATTTCGAATCTCGAATTTCGAGTTTCGAATCTCGAATCTCGAATATATAAGAACTATTCTGATTGGTAGACGATTATGTCACACGCAATCTGATTGGTTATAACTATATTGAATTTCGAATTTCGAATCTCGAATTTCGATTCTCGAATTTCTAATGAGCCTTTCGTATTTTTGCTAAAAAACTGTGTGAGTTTATTTTGGCGTAATGTCATATTCGCGGCCCGTTATCAGAATGAATAACTCTATCATTGGTTCTAATATTTCGCGCGTTTTTATTTTCGCGTTCCAACTTTTACCGCGAATATAGCGAAAATTAAATCACCGAGAAACAAATCGAACTTATAGGGTATTTGTTTAAGAAACCATGAAGTTTAACAGTGTGTTGCCTAAAATTTCCGTTTTCTTTTTACGGAGACACCGAAACTGAACTGCCAAACATAGTTATATTTCTATATACTATACTTACAATTGCTCTCTTGACATATATCGAATGATTTTCCCGAATAAATGTTAATTTTCTACCAGTGTACGATACGGCGCACTCGATTCAGTTTCATCCGATAAAGTGTGCCCCTGAAAAGTCAGCAGTGGCATCTTCTAAATAGACCCCAGTCGAGTTACTTAATGAAATGTCGTGGAAAAAGTCGAATTCAAGAGGAGAGGTAGTCAATTGGGATATATTTATTGAAGGTATACTGCCTGAAATCGTCTTTTACAGGCATTGACGTTTCAAGTTTTGTGGTAAAAAAAGACCATGTTATTAAATTCGATTTTTTCTTTATTTACACAACTGAATTATGAACTATTAATATTAATATAGATTTGTATGCATTACAATTCTACATTGCACGTCACACATTTATATATAGCAGAATTGTATATGATAATGACACCTACCATGATAACTGTTAGAGTGCAATAGGTGACAGTCACCAGTAAATATGGAAACTGGGGCTTCTTGGGGTTCCCAAATGTCTATATTTAGATTTGTAGTTCTTTCAGATACATACCAAACAGTTTAATCATGTATAATACAACAGCTTGGAATATTATAGCATGCATGTGATGCTGGCGATTAATTAATAGCATAGTCAGTTATCTACATCAATGATCATAAATGAGCACATAACAGGCCCTGAAAATAACCCTCAACATTTAAATACTAGAAATTGTCACAAAAGCTTAAAATTGTTTAAGTTTTTTGTTTTACTTATGTTGTGCGATACCTTCTATGATGTGAACAGGAAATTTCTGGTTAATAAAAGTATTCCGTATTATTGTGTCAGATGCTTGGAAAAAGTGAGAATTGTTATTACTATTTCTGTTGTTTCTGGATATGTTTTCTAATTATTATTAATCATTTTTAATGCTGTCAGTGGCAGTCACAAGAGAGAACAGCATTATGTAAATTTGTCTCATGCACATCTGAGGACTATCCACTTCCAGTGGGAAGACCTTCTTACTTTTGCTTTGATTATTCTTTGTCTTTTTCTTCTTTCCAGCGACTTTTCAAAACCAAGCTTTTTCCGGGTACTCCGGCTTAACCCTCAATAAACACTGGACGCCATGATATAGATAAAAAAATGGTGAAAGTGGCGTTAAACAACATTTAAACTATCAGACCAAGCCGTTTTAGTACTTGGTGTTTCGCAATAAGTGTTGTACACAGAGGGTCTCGCCGGAATTTATCCTGGAATCTCCCCAAACAACACAAACCTTGTTACCGCGTAATCTCTGGAACTATAACAGAGAAAACCTGATAATAAGACTGTTAAACGACTTTTTAGGGAGAACGTAGGCAATTAATTTCATCTGGAAAATTTAACGACTTCGTTAATGGTCAAAAGTCGCAAACCTTAAGCTGTAAACACCTAGAATCTTCACAATTGGTTATCTGGTGACATAATTATGAAGTCAAATGTTGGAAGCTGATTTTTATGCAAAAATCACACTTTCCATACGAAACGTCAATTCTATTTTTTTTAAATGTCATTTCACATGTCATTACAGCCACATTGTCAAAATCATACCATAGAAAAAGTACGTGCTAAATCATTTTAGAGTTTCGCGACAAGTACAAGACACAGGACTATGCGTAGTGGACACTGCGGAACCAAAACATTTGTCTTTACGAGAGTAATCTCCCCAAATACCGAACACATTGTTACCGCGTAATCTCTAGAACTATAATAGATAGAGGAAAACTGACGTTGAAAATGAAAAACAACGAATGATACAACTTTATTGCATATAATAAAAAAATTGGGGAGAGCGTATATGAGCCAGTGACATTGGAATATATATCATTTGAAATAACACACAAACAGCTTTTTATTGCAGAATCGGAGTTAGGGTAGTGGCAGCTGGATACTCAACCTTTAACCATAAGAATACAATTCTTAAAGTCGTTTCGTAATAATAATTCATTATGCACTGTCTTTAATCAGGTGCATAAACATTGATGTGATCTCGTTTAATATCTGCAATTTTGCAAAAGAGGCTGTAGGTATGTTCATTAAAAGGAACTGAAGCTTTTAGCTGGTAAACAAAGCTTTCATTCCTGTATTAGATAAAATTGTTGTTGCACTTCAGATCAAAGATATTGACGTTCGGATAGTGGCAGCTTTAAATTAAAAAAGAAAATTTCAATATTAGTTTGGGTATTTATTATTTATCATGCAATGTCTTGATAGAGAGTAGAAAACCATAAAATGAAGGGAATCTGCTTCTTTAACTTGTCAAGCAACAAACACTACTGTACTGAAGTAAAATTATTAGTATGCGGTATGTATTTAAAAATTGTAAGCTTCTTTATCAAGTTCCTCGAATTTTTAAATGAAACAAAGGTACAATGGATCCGGATATACATGCATCGCTTTTGTTTTTTTTTAAACTATACTTGTGGCAGATTTAATCTATGTTTATAATGGAAGGGTTGTTACATTGGAATTGCGCTGCTGTAGTCTCAGAATAAGAAGGCACGTGATCATACTGTATTCTGGGACCATACTGGTAGGGTTCCCGGTACTGGACCTATAGAGATGTCCAGTACATCTACAGATGGCGGATAGGGAGGTCCTTTTGTTGGGTTTGTCAGGTTATATTACGGAAAAAATGACTGCAGACTGTCGGGAGGGAGGGGTTTGGGGTGTGCCACGCTTCATGCACGATAAAGACCTTATTGTTGATTTTGAAAAAGACTGCTCACTGTAGCCGCTACAAAAGTCTAATATATCCTCTCTCCGTCCTTACCCACTGATCAATACATTTCAAGTGTCAAAATTTTGCTACCGTTGCTTTATTGTTAAATTGTTCTCGTCTAGAATATAGCTGAAATATTGCTCGGTTGACGTTAAGCAAGCGAACAAACAATCAATCATTTTTGGTAAATTTACGATAGGGTTGAGGACAATAAGCAAAAAATATATAGTTTTAAAAGGTGATTACTCTCTCACTTGCAGTTCCTTTGTACTATAAAGGTTTCCACTGATCAACCTACAGAACTGGTTAGCACATTCTTAGGTTGCTGTTAGTATATGTCCTGATAATATGGATGTGGAATTGTTATTTTTTACCGCGGACAATATTAAAAACGGGTCAAAATATTAACAAACAATCAATCATTTTTGGTAAATTTACGATAGGGCTGAGGACAATAAGCAAAAAATATATAGTTTTAAAAGGTGATTACTCTCTCACTTGCAGTTCCTTTGTACTATAAAGGTTTCCACTGATCAACCTACAGAACTGGTTAGCACATTCTTAGGTTGCTGTTAGTATAGGTCCTGATGATATGGATATGGAATTGTTATTTTTTATCGCGGACAATATTAAAAACGGGTCAAAATATTAACAGTAATTAATATTAAAGTTCTTGACGATTTTTATATTTCGAGTAGGCGCAGTGTAACCACTAGGGTAAATTTTCTGTCTCTACCGAATAATTTATATTCAAAAGGTTTTAGCTTGTTACATCATAATTCCAAATGGATTTATAAATAACTTTGTCCTCTCCTGAAAATATCTTAAATACTGCTTCTGAAAGTTTAGCAACCAAAATCAACCAATCAAGCAATCAATCAAACATTCAATCGATCAATCGTTGGCAGGTCTGATTTAGCGCAAGATTGATTGATTTGTATGTCAACACCAACATGGAGATTAAAGTTTTCGTTTTTGTAATATGCGAGCGAAGCGAAGCTCACTAATGTACAGAGTCTGCCAAATTGCACAAGACCCAAAATATGATCATTGAAAAAAAACCTGGGCTACTCGGAATGCATTGGTATTTTCGCTTCTTTTTACAAACGGCTAAAATTAAAGTGCTTATTTTTAAAAATGCCAGAAAAATGTTTTCAATCTGAAACGCTGTATTTGAAATTGAGTTTTGTGACGTCACAACACATTATTACGTCACATCATCAATGGAATGTAGAGGCACTGTTAGGGGCTCTGAAGTAACGACAGGCACAATGTGCGATGCTCGCATTTTAGGCTGCGCCTACATTCATATTAACATTTATATTATCAACAGTTATGGAAATTCAATCTTTTTATCTATAAAGACTAAATTGATGTGTACTGCTCAGTTGATCATGTTATTATAAAAGATGTCAAGCTTATAATATTTACTACGCCAGAAACGTATGTCAAATTAAGAAAACTGCGAAGGAGCGAAGGGTGCTTAATGCACTGATTGCTTCAGCTTCAACAAAATCTTTCATTGTTAAATGCAGGTAAATTTGATTTCATTAAATGATATTTTAAACTTTTTATTGTTCTATCTCATGCCATAAAACCTTGTTTAACTCACCATTTCTTTTGAAATGCTTATACCAAGTCATGACCATCGCTGTAGATGTTATATATTTGGTTGTTGGTTCTAATTTTCGCCAGTTTCTTAGACTTTGATTTGTGTCTTTTTTTGGAAGTTTCCTTGGTGTTCGGTATTACCTTCATTTATAAGCATCCCCTAGCTTATATTTGTTCAGTAACGGTCTTAATAAACAACATTGCATGATACTTCGATTTAAGTATTTTTGAAAATCTGCGTTCGTCGGTGAATGTAGAACAGATAAACCCCAAACATTCAGCTATACAGATCAACTAACACATGAATATAGAAATGCATTTAGATACAGGTCTCAAATACAGAAATAGTTTCAGCAAATCTTGCAATAATAAATAATAATAGAATATATGACAATGAGTAACTCGACGGCTGTCTAATTAGAGGCCGGCACTGCTTACTTGTCTGGAGCATCGGAGTGCACCCATGGCTTTTATTGGTTTCGAGTTCTCGCTTTCTGTTTTATGTTTTTGGTTTTAGTTTTTGTTTTGTATTTTATATGTTTGTATAAATCCGATCAGTAAAGTCCCTTGACTTTAGGCTCTCGTTGTTCGGTCGGTTTTCTTGCTATTTTTCTTACTACCACTGGGTCGATGTCACGGCTGGTGGATAATTTGTCCCCGGAGACATCATCCGCTCAGTCGCTTTTAGCATGATGAACAGGAAACTTTAGATATACTGGCTCGGACGTCACCCAGTATTAAAAGTTTCGAACCTGATGACACCACGGACACGTTGTTATCTTGTAAGACAGGTGAATATATCGAAGTTATATATCGGACACACATCCATTATAGCGACTATCGTTGCCAGTATAAAATTCAGATCAATTTTAACATATTCGTCACATTCTGTACATGTACATGACATATTTAACTAAATGGGCGATGAACAACAATGCATTTTCTATAAATGTAAATATAAGAATTGTACATGTAAAACGTTTAGTTTAGTTATTTTCGTTAAATTAGATATATTATGGTTCAAGTAAAAACAATTTGAATTAGACACAAATTATAACAATTTAGAATCGCCTTCTTTCCATAAAACTTTTGATAACTAATGCTATATTTACAATCAATTTAACTAACAAAACGTATCACACCAGAAGTTTTGATGATTTGAATTGTAAATCAAAAACAATTTCTACGCGTTAGAATGCAACTTATGCGGAATTATTTACGTTTAATGAGATTCTTGAAAATCAAGAATCAGTGGTCACATCCAATGGTCTCCATTGCAAGTCGTAGATTGTGATCTCCACCCTTGTATTGGGTACGACAATTAAAAAAAAATCCATACAAACAGCGTTTCATAGTAGAATAGTCTTAATGTTCATCCAAGCCTATATCGAATCTTCCGACTACTAGTTTAACAGCAATAAAAAAAACTGGGCTTCAAAAATACAGTTACTCTTGCCACTCCAGGTATAAATGAAATTTGGATCCTACAAAATGCTGACGAATTATAGAAATCTTAAGGTCCGGATCCCAAATGAAACAGCATTAAAACATTAGATGTTTCAAGACTATATGGTCATCCAACATATGCAGCTGAAAACCATTCTAAAAGATCTTAAAAACTTCTTTTTTAAGAAAAATGGAATGAGACGATATAAATACCAGATAAAATAAATACCAGTCATGACAGAACTTACTTTGTCATCAACGACTCTAAATCAAATAATAAATATATTGAAAACAAAATCTGTCAAATGTTAGATTTTCTGATTGACAACATATTTGTCATGTTTGTTGGAAATGGTTTTCCACAATTCTGTTGGTACGAGTACTAATAGTTATCCTCTCCTCACCGATCTGTTTGTGTACTCTTATGAGGCTGAGTTCCTAGAAATCCGGCTGAAAAAGAAAGAAACTGGCCAGACCTTTGAATTCACATATATGATGATGTTTTGTCTACATGCGGTGACTATTTGCATTCTATCTTTCCAAGAGAGCTTGATGGTAGGTCTCTTACTTAAACCTACAAGAAATAGACTCGGTAAAAACTACACCCATGGTTTTTATTGGGTTCGGGTTACTCACTACCTGTATTTTGTTTTGTTTTGTGTTGTATTTGTGTAATTTAAATCATTATAGAAATTTCAGAACAGTAAATGTAGACATGTTTATTTCACTGAAAGGATTAATGATATTCTTGTCAGCTTCGAAGTGTGACTACTGGGCTGATGATACACTCTGGGACTTACAGTCCTAGTAGTTGCAAATAATAAAATGTCATTAAAGAGACCAAGGTTGTACAATTTACTACGCCAGACGTTTCGTTCCATTAGAACTGATCAACGCGCTCAAACTTCAAAACATATTTAAAATTAAAAAATAAGTTGTTGTAGAGCTGAGGCCCGTACACCGCTGTGAACTTAAAAAACTAATTTTAAAACATAGTAAATGCAATAAAATATCAACCGTCTATGAAATTATATTAAAGGCACAGCCGAAGTGTCTAATTTGAACAAATAGTACGATGTCTTCTTAGAACGTTTAATCAGGATAATAGTAGTTCTATTAGCATGCCACTTTCTAAGTTATGTAAGTTGTCTGGCAAAATCTTGCGTTTTTCTGTGGTGTAAGGGTTGTATAATGTATATGTGATCCCTTTAACATGTTTAACCTCGCCACTTGGTTTATGTGACTGTTAAAAGCACGTACTATAAGGCTCGGCTTTTTCCTTTCCACTTTGTGCTCTTTCTTGTGGTTTCGTCTTTTATTTATCAATTGAATTTTGTGTTTCCTTTATCTCCTCTTTGTATATAAAACAACTACAATATATATGAGGTCTACATATTTAATGACCGCTTCAAGAACAAAGCATATTTTGTAGAGAAATTTAGGTAACGCATTCACCAGTTTGTATGCACAACAAATACATGTCTTCTGTTTTTTTCTGCTGCTTTGTCTTTTGTTTTGTATGAATGTTTGATTCAGACTTTTCGCATGATTCAAAATCAAAACTGTAACAACAGGAAGAAATATGTGACATATAACCCCGCAATCTGTAAATATACAATATGCATATATGATACTTGTAATAAATCCATATATTACAACTAATTAGTATATTATGACAAATTTTGAATTTCTATACATTTTCTCTTTTAACAGATAGGTAAAACCGAGAATAGTACTGTAAATATGGGTTTTGTTCTGATGTTAACGTAATACACACAAATATTTTTATTTTCCAAAGAAAAATACACTAGAATTATACACATGTAAATACAACCAAAAAACTTCTAAAAAATACCAACGATTGTGTTACATTTGACGAGCAAAATACGTACAGTGAGTAAAACTTCTTTTGTGATAGTAATAATACCCATGGCCGTTATACCAATTGGTGGTCCAGTCAGTCTTGATAGAAATAATGTTAACTAAAAAATATAGACTCACTTGATATCTCAATAGTACAAAAAACACACTTAAAGAAAAACAAGCATGTATATTTTGCAGTAGCTAAAATGTTACAAATTTCTGATATTTTTCATTCCGGCCACAGATATACAAAGTACCTTCTGCGCGAAGATGTTTTGGTTCTGGTGGAACGATAAAAGTGTTCCGAGAGAGACAACACTGATTGTAGAGTAACTGTAACTTTTGCGGCGTTTCTTCTATTTAAAACCTCTAAAACTGTGCATAAAGCACACAATTAAAATTTTCATGTTGACATCGGCCGATGCAGATTAAAAATCTTTAGTAGAAATTCTTAGTTGAGAGAGTGATAGGGTCAATTAGAATACGGAATTATTTTTTTTAAGTGAATGAAATCTTATACGCGGTATTTTGCTTTTTTTCTTTGGTTTATAATTTTTAATCATGACATTCAGATCCTATTATCCTGCTTATAGTCTATTAATATATAATGATGGAGAAGATATGGTGCAAGAATAAAATAAAATACATGTACGTTGTTAGAACAAAACAATTAACAACGAGGAAAATCGAATCCAAAAAATGTATGTTTCCATCTCGGGCAGTAATTTAAAGAATAAGAGATATAGGACTTATTTTATCATAAAAGTATTAATAGCTTTCATATAATCATTTGAACTCTTAGACTATATTAATGATTATCGATATTTTACAGTATTTTCCTTTGATCTTTATGTGCGGTATTATCTCACATTACTACCGTAAGATGGGCCCATCTCACGTCGCTGCCAATACGTCGTTAACTAAAACTGTGACGTCACATGTAACAAAGCAGCGATACACAGATTACATAGTTTTTTGAAACTCGATGCATTTATTCGTCATCTCATTTTGGGACTGTCGCCCTTCAATGAGATACGAGCGTGAAAATGCATCTCGTTTCATAAAAGGTAAATAATCTATAAGTACTATTTACTTACTTGTGCCATCTGATCTTGAGTTATGACAGAAATTTCCATATCATAGAGATGGTTTAATGAAGAATGCATCTGAAAATATATATTTTATTTTATTTACGAGTTATTCGAATATTAAAACAAAATTCTTTAGGAAATGCCAAAACGTTTTATTGGTTTTACTACGTTAAATAGTTGTCTACAATAGGGAAAACACCCTGTGGTCCAGAAAGTAAAATAAATTTATAAATAAATACAGGTTTATGTATTGTTCCCAATGTATACCAACTTTTTGTAAAAAACTATATATTTGCGGTTAATTATGCAGTTGATACACTGTAGATTATTTCTTCACATTCACCTAATGAAGTGTAGATGTGAAATAACCCCTGTATACAAATTAATGAATAAAATTATGAAGCGCAACGATCCCATGTTTCAAATTGTTATATGACTGCTATTATTATATTACCATAAAGATATCAGAATAGGTATTTGTGAAGATCATTGTCGGTCACACACGACAGATTCCAATTACTTGCCTTTTGATTTGGGTTCATTTGATCCGTAAACTTTTATTTGAACGTTTTAATTGTAGGTCTAATTAATATTTTTTTGTTTAAACGGTGTTTAACACAACTTTCAGCAATTTTTCAGCTATATCATAGCGTCCAGTTTTTATTGGGATAGGAAGCCGGAGTACCCGGAGAAAACCCATGACCTTCGGTAGGAAAACTGGCAATCCTTGTCAATTAAGATTGGAGTCGAACGCACCCTGCCCGCATTGAGGCTCGAACCCGCAATCTCAGTGTTGACAAAAAACGTGATCAGCAGTAGACGAACTACCTTAACCACTCTGCCACCGAGGCCTCTCCAATTAATACTTAGACGTCATCGTGTTTTGAATATTTATGAAAACGAAGCTTTGGTATAAATGAACCCACAAGTAATTGATTGAGGAACGCGATGGTATTCACCCCCGAAGGATGTTGCTGTTATAATGTACAAGCGTTCATTTTCATTTTTTGGTGATTTTCACTTTGAAATGGACATTAATAATACCTCGTCATGCAACAGAGCAGCATACGTTGACACTATTCCAAGTCCAATTAAATTGGAAGAAAGCCAGAAAATGTTTAAGCTAATTCCAAATGCGTTTAGTTGAGTTTTTGCAAGAATGTATGCAATGTAACATCCAATCGCGACGTTAGTAAACGTCCATACCAATATTGCAAGTCGAAAACACGAGTCCAAAGCAAACACGGTTTTACAAAGTTCTGTGTGCGCGCGACGTAGTCGTAGAAGATCACTTCCGATCTTTCCACGCTTAACGTTTATTAACTCCTTTACTTTATCATTGAAAAATGCGGCTTCATCTTTCACAAAAGAACACAACAGAACAAAAAAGAACACAGGAAATACCCAAGAATAACAATTCACAGCTAATGAAACTATAAGGCAAATCTTAGAAGTGTTTGTGGATTCAAATGGTCCTGTTATAACGTGCTGAAATATGACTTCTATGTCGGTAAATGTTAAAATGATTAATCCAACCAAGTTCAAAGAAGCTACTGTTGCCGATAACGCTGCAAACAGTCTAGTTCTTCGTTTTAATTGATGCACGTTTATATGGATACCAATATCACGGAACGCTTTTTGTTGTTCTATTGTCCATTGTTTTAAAAATGATGCCATTCCATTTCTTCGTAAGGACCACGAAAGGGACAGGATTCCGTTCAATAAACAATGAAAAGTCCATCCAGCGGCTAAAATTCTTGCAAATCGAATGTCGAATTCACCAACAAACACAGAGACAGTCATCCGAACAAATGTAAATGAAAGAATTGTTACAATCAAAATACAGTAGAATAAATGTACAAACCATTTTGCCGATGATTTCTTTTCAATATTGTATTCTTTGCTGTCTCCTTCAGTTGTAGTCCACACCTGATGAAAAATTCCCATTGAAGATAAAGTTGTAATAAATACATTCAAACTTGAAGATAAACTTTCATTACCACTATCAACCCATCCGTAGACAACAGGACGTTTTCCGGCTTTTGTGTTTTTCTTGACAGATTCTTCCATTAAGGCAGAAACCGAAAACAACTTATTCACACTCCAGTTTTATCCACGTAGTTCAAATTAATGTTTTCAGTTAAAAATTCCCTGCTGCTTATACCTGCTTGTGCTATTGGTGGTAGATATATCACTCTAAACTAAACATGTATATTGTTTTAAATCAATTGCACGAAGTTAACCTACATAATAATTAAATTGACGTCTTTATAAACACAATTTAAAAATAGGTTAATCAGAGATTCCATTAGAAATTATTCAATCGATGCAATTTTTTTATGTTTGAATACCATATCGTTTTACACGATTGAACGTATCATTCAATGCTTGTCTGTATAACCCTAACGATTACGATATAAATCGTCCTTGAGCGAATCGGACTAAAATATCAACATACCTCGTTTAAGTAGTCAGTGTGATTATGTTTTTCAGAAAAAACATGCATGCTTTTTTCAATTCCTATAACACATATAGAACATTCTTTCACTTTCATAAGGTTACAGTATACGATAGTCAGGTGATTTTAACTTTCTAGCAGTCTGTTTACAACTTCAATGAAGGTAAGAACTAAATACCGTACACTGTCAAAAAAGGCAACCTACAAATCAAAGTCAGAGAAAACGGCAAACTCCTGAACCAACAAACCAATTTTTCAGCTATATTAGGGCGTTCAGCTTTTTTTTGGCGGGGGGGGGGGGGGGTAGATCCAAAAGCATGCATTTTAGACCGCTTGACCAGTGTGAAAAAAATAGTTCTCGTCACTAGTGAAAATGGTGTTCTCGTCTGTTGATTGGTTTAAACATAACAACATCATAAACAGAAATAATGACGGCATAAACAACTTCCATTTTATTGCGTATTCAAATCATGTCCAAACAATTGGAGTTGGAAGAATTTGTATCTCATTTCTAAAATTTACTGCTTTTTAAAATTGGAGAAAAAGAATCCATAATAAGTACCCAATCTTGAAAAATTATACCAATGTAAGATCCTATATACCAGAATCCATGCCAGTGATTTCACTTTAAAGAACGGTTCTACGCCAGAATTTCGACCTTCATTTTTCTTATCCCTTTCAAACTGAAATTTTTGATAACCTTTTTGAATTGTAAAATTGTTAATTTACTGGTTTTTATCTAGTAAAAATTGTGTTTTTAATGTGGTCTTCAGCATTTTTTAGCTGTATCGTGTCCAGATTGTATTGTGGGCATTAACTACAGAGTATAATGTGTAAATCCCAGACCTTTAGAAAATAACTGTGATCCTTGTCAATAAAGTTTACGTCAGTCACCTCCTGTGTATAAGACTGAAATTTGCAACTTTAGTTTTGGTGCGCCGATGATGAAAAGAAACAACCTTAACCACTCTATACCACCTAGGCAAATTATTCCTAAAAATAATTGTTTTTATTTTTGTAATGATGGCTGCAAATCTACGTGTATATCTACTTCTCAGATTCAAATTTATTATAAAAACATTTATTTAATAAAACATATTTGGCTTTAACAACAAAACGATATTGATTTGCAATGTCACATAAAACATGTTTGTATCTTTTACCAATACAATATTAATTGCCCACACATTTATACAAATTTTGCCTTCCTGTTGATTTATCCTGATTAATCCTGGGGACGTTTTGCAAATTAACACCTTCTGTTAATATTTACATTCCTCCTTATGTTAGAGAATCGAAGGATGTGATTGTACTAAATGATGTTAATTACCAGAACCCATTTGGTTTGCTCTTGTCGGGATAAGGGACAATCTCCACGCAAAGGATTCTGGGTATCCTACGTCAACCACAATCACCTCTGCCATACCATTGGTTAACATTGTGAGAGATATCTCTCATGGCGGATAAGCTTCGCGTACAAACGTAGCAATTACAATGTAAAACTGTATCAAAAGTGTATAAATAGACTACATAAAAATAAAAAAGATCTCGTGTATTATTTTACAAACATCATTATTTGTTCACAAACGTTACAAGCAGACGACAAATGTAGTCCCGCAGTAAATGGGGAATGACGTGTGGCAGAGGTTATATCTGGGAACCAGTTATTTTCTCTGTGCAGGAGAGTGGATGAGGGAAACCTTTTAGTTTACTGCAGTTGGTTTAATGTGATCAAGATCAGCGACAGTAGTTGGTTTGCTGTGATCATGAAGTGAATCAGACGATAGTGTTTGATGATCCTTGTCATCTTCTTGTGAATAGCTAAAAAATTACTGTGGCATTAAATCCCAACGAACAAACAGACAAATTTTTCAATACAAAACATCTGTAAATAAAGCACATTTTATTTAGAAATGAGTTATTGGTATTCAAAATTTCTTGAAATTGGAAATTAAATTGTAAACGTCCGGTTGAGAGAATTTTTTAAACCTCTACCATTAAGCGAAATCGGAGCTATTGGTATTCAAAATTTCAAAATACAAAATTACCAATAAATAAGTGCTTTGAGCGGAGCTCCGAAAAACACGTCCTATCACTTCAAGAAGAAGAAGAAAATTGTTGCATTTCTCAATATTATTACAATTAAATATTGTACTTGCTCCAACTTTTTGTTAGTTTCACTGAGACAATAACAAAAAAAAAAAAAAAACGGCTGTTTAATGGGCAAGACAAGACAAGACAAATTTCTTTTTGTTATAAACCAATTACAGTTGTACAGAGAAATATCCATGTGTATGGAACATACAGTCACCAAAAACGTACCACATGTACACACAAACATGCCTGACATATATGTCCGTCGGTGTTTGGTATTTTGTTATTACCTTCATATTATATATATATATGTATATTAAGAAAGTAAAAACAAAATACCAACACCGACGAAACTGTCAAAAAAACACATTCAACAAATTAAAGTCCGAGAAACCGGCTAACTCCAGAACCAACAACCAACATAAAGCAACTACAGCAATGGTCCTGACTTGGTACAGGCATTTCAAAGGAAATGGTGGGTTAAGCCAGGTTTTATTGCATGCCAAACCTCCCGCTTCCATTACTGTAGAATATGAGTTGATCAAAATAGATGGGTAACATATAGGTGTATCAAACATATATGATACATAAAATTACATAAGTAGCCTAGAGAAAGTCTGTTTTAAGTATTTGTCTTACAAATCTTTATGTTTTTGCTTTTTGTTTGTCGCACACATAATTTGTTTAAATTTCAATATATTTGGTATATGTGTAAAGTAACTATCTAGTAATTTATTCCGAATTCGCTTTAAAAAATTACACTCCATAATATAATGGTATTCATCGCCAATAGATCTAGAGTGACATTTTGTACAATGTCTATTTTCTCTGTCAGTTTTATTCCACCATCCTATTTCAATAGGTAATTAATGGTTTGTAGTGCGAAATCTACATAAAGTGTAGATATCACTATCATCTAGTATATTAAATTAATTTTCAAATTCAAAATTATTTTTAAATAATCTATATATAACTGCTTTTGGAGAGTTTTCTACGAGAGACCTTCAGTATTGTATAAATTGGTCTTGCAGTCTCGTTTTGATTTCAGATATAATCCACTCGGGGTTTTGAAAATCTAGATTTGTTCATATGTATGTAAGACCAATATTATCAAATATCTTTTTGACAAAAGCTACCCAAGGAATATTTAAACTGTTTTCATTGCAGAGTTTGTACAAAATCATGAATAATATGACCCCATTGTATTTTTACCATTTATTAGAATTATTAAGTAAAATATCATTCTTAGTTTGATATCAATTTCAATTGGATAAATACCAAGCTCCCCATATATCATGTAATTTGGTGTGGAAAATTTAAATTTTAGCAATAATTTACAGAAACGTATTTGCATTTTTTCAAGATAACTAATGTTTTTATTACAGCCCCAAACTTCTGAGCAATAAAGTAAAATAGGTTTTAGCATTTTGTTGAAAAGGAGCGACCATTTTTCAGGACTTCAAACATTGCCTTCGTTGCCTTTTCTGCTTGCTTCTAATTACTTCTTTTAAAATTCCCAGTCCTGCTAAGCAGGATGCCTAAGTAATTAAATTCAGTAACAATATCCAAAACTGCCCCGTTAACTTTAAATTCGCTGGTTGTTTACCCT
The DNA here is from genome assembly GCA_944474755.1 of Limnoperna fortunei. Taxonomy (NCBI): domain Eukaryota; kingdom Metazoa; phylum Mollusca; class Bivalvia; order Mytilida; family Modiolidae; genus Limnoperna; species Limnoperna fortunei. The sequence continues at coordinate 47,793,995 of OX104118.1, read as the reverse complement.
TTGAGAACACAATAACTTTTGATTTTTCGATGTTAACTTTTAGTTTCCATATGTCGCAGTTTTCTCGGAATTTATCTAAAACTTTTTGTCCTTCTTTTGATTCTGCTATAAGGACCGTATCATCTGCATATAAAAGAACTAATAATTTCAGAAAAATTTATCATTAATAGTCTCTGCCATAGAATTTAATGCTTCAGCATTCATTTCTTCAAGGAATGCCATAAGATCGTTTAATTAAATAGCAAACACAAAAGGTTAAAGGTTTTCGCACTGTCCAACTCATAATTTCACAAGAGAAGAAATTTGATTTACAACAGTTATAAGTTACAGAAGATTTTACATCATTATACATGTTCATAATAACAGTGTACATTTTACCGTTAATATTTTATGCCAAAGAGCATTCCGCCATACAGTATCAAAGGCTTTTTCGAATTCTACAAAGGCACATCACAATTTTTTTTATTGACATTTTATAATTTAGCAAAAAGAATAAGTGTAAAGATACTGTCAGTCGTCGAGTAAGATTGTCTAAATCCAAACAGGTTTTCATTCAACATTTCTGTTTCTTCTGAGAAGCGACATAACCTATCGTTTAAAATAGCGGTGAAGAGTTTTTCAAGACAGCTTGTTAATGGACGAAAATTTGGGGGGTTTTGTGGGTTGCCTTTTTTTGTATATTGGTTTTTTTTACAATAAGCCAAACGTCAGGCAAGATACCTGAGTCAAAAATTAAGTAGAATAATTGTCTGTAGACTGTTATGAATAAATCGGAAGTAGACTTTAATGAGGGTCGTTGTTAATCTGTCCATTTTCTTCCATATTTCTGTCATCGGGTGCTTTGTTCAAGTTTTTGAAAAACTCGAACAAGTCATCCATCGGATTATCAGGATGTCTTTTCCTTCCCCCATTCAAAAGTTTCCAGTATTCCTTTGGATCCGAAGACCTCATTTCCTTTGTCTTGTTTTGCATGTTTTTGCGAAATGTTTTACAACTTTTGTCCATCGTTTCAGACCCTGGGAACGTTTTCTTTTATATCTATTTTTAAGCTTTCTATATTTTTGTCGCTCATATGTTTATTTTACATTGAACCACGGTCCCCTTGTCCTTGTATTATGACGTAAACTGTTATTATTTAGAGAACCGAATGTTGTTATTGTACTTTTGATAAAAAGGTCACAAAGTTCACTAAGGAGCGAGTTCACTTTGTTTTTGTCGATACCTTTGCTGTAGTATTTGAAATTTCGTCAATTAATTTATCTAAAATCTCTCTATGTTACTGTGATAATAAATATGCTTCGATTTATCCCACCATTTAGCTCTATTGGCTGTTTGGTTAGCATTAGATTGCTCGCTGTATTCTTTTTCTTTATGACCACATTTTTTGGCGAATTTACCAAATTTTATGCAATATGAGAGTGAACATCTCAGTACAAATGAGAAAATTCAAGAACACTTAAAATAATTACAAATTGTAAAAAAAAAGAATCTGTACAAATAAAATAATCCACTACACACGAGTTTTTGCATGTCAGTTTTCCACCATTGATTTTATCGTCACCAATGCGGCCATTTCCAATAAATTATTAGATTTGTATAGTTCTAGTAAAAGACGACCAGATCTATTTTTAACTTAATCAATATTTCGTCTATTTTTGTCAATATTAAGAGTTTTCAAAGTTATGACATTGTTATGGAAAAACTCTGTGAAGTCGTCTTCATGCATGTTAATTTCAATATCGATAATGTCGGGATCTTCTGCCGTTCTACTATTAAAATCGCCAATAAGACTTATATAATTATAATTCTGAGAGAAGCACCGAAATTCGTGCTCTATTTGATCGAATGCATCTGATTGGGCATATATGAAGAATTTTGAGTGCAAGTAATGTTCTTAGATTCCAATTGCACGAACATATTTTTCACTTAGTAATTTAATTTTTATAATCATTGTCTGCATTATTTCTGCGCACTGTAAAACTGTAGCTTATAATTACAAAAAACGTATTATCGGCGTTACTTATACAGGCAATCAGCGAAAAATCGCTGATTGAGGGTTGGGTAAAACCTGTCAGTTTTATGATTCGGACTCTTTAATTACCTAATTTATTAAGGAAAGATAAAAGGGTGTGGAATAAAGAAAGTTTAGTATTATCATATATAAGTTTAAAAGTTGATTTATGGTTGAAAGCTCATGCCGGCAAACAATTTTGAAATTCGTAAATTTAGTACTATAGATGATTTATTTTTGTGAAATAGAGCACCGATGCGTATTTACGAGCCATGAATCAGAATTCGCACCAGTACTTTAAAAATTTACTATTGAAAGAACTGTTCTAACTCTAAGCCAGAGTTTTAGACATTCATTTCGTTCAAATTATGCATCCAATCCTCTTCCAACTTTATTTTTGAATATTTTCTAACATTTGTACAATTGTTTAATTTACTTGTTTTTTTGTGTGTTAAATTTGTTTTGTATTGATTGTGTGTGCTTTATTTATTGTATCTTAACGCAACAGCAATTTTTCAGCCACACCATGTCCACAGTTTAATTTGGACAGAAGCCACAGAGAACCCTGTTTAAACTCAGATCTTTGGAAAAAACAACTGGAAATCCTTGTCAAATAAGTTTCTAACCTTGAAAAAGCTGGAAATCGTAACCTCAGTTTGGCACGCCGCTAATCAATAGCGGAGGACTAACTACCTTAAGCATTCTACCACTGGGGTCGTAATTTCTAAGGACGATTGTTTATTTTTAAATGATGGCTGCAAATTTACATGCACATCTGCTTCTAAGATTCAAATTTATTATAAAAACATTTTATTTAATACAACATATTTGTTTTTAAAAAGAAAGATTTTGATTTGCAAAGCATGTCAAAACTGTCACATAAAAGTGTTTATGACACACTCATTTACATATTATCCCTTTCTTATATTTAACAAACTGTTGATTTATCCTGTTATAATCATGGGGACGTTTTGCACAGTAACGCGTTCTGTTAATTTACAATCCTACTTATAGTAGAGAATCGGAAGATCTTATTTACTTCAATGATGCGAATCACCCGATCCATTTTGTTTTCTTTCATGAGTATGAGGGAGATTTATGGAAAGCCAAAACTGTCTTATGTGATGTGTTTTAGTTACGTTAAGTGGTTTTATCTTTACGTTTGGTGGTTTTATGTTTACGTTATGTAGTTTCTTATTTACGTTTAGTGGATTTATCTTTACGTTTGGTGTTTTATCTTTACGTGTGTGGTTTCTTATTTACGTGTGGTGGTTTCTTATTTACGTTTGACTGTTTTATCTTTACGTGTGGTGGTTTCTTATTTACGTGTGGTGGTTTCTTATTTACGTTTGGTGGTTTTATCTTTACGTTTGGTGGTTTTATCTTTATGTTCGGTGGTTTTATCTTTACGTTTGGTGGTTTTATCTTTACGTTTGGTTGTTTCATATTTACGTTTGGTGGTGTTTTTTTTACGTTTGGTGGTTTTGTCTTTACGTTTGGTGGTTTTATTTATACGTGTGGTGGTTTTGTCTTTACGTTATGTGGAAATTTTAATTCGGTATTTAGTTGAAAACACATCAAGGGATTTTCTTTAAATTTTGCACAGCTGTTAAGTACTATAAAATAAAGATCAAGTTCAATTTTCATCATAATCAAATTTGTAGTTTTTGAGTTAGGCCAAATTTATATTTTTGTTACGTGGCAGGGTATTATTTAATGTCCCATTAGATGCCCTATTTTTAAGTTTGTAAAGTTAAGTTTTCTTCTGATGATAAAATATGCCATTTTGAAAGATTTCATGGTAAGGTGAATTTGGTAAAGTCTATAGGTCTTTTAAGTTTGCGAAAAATGGATTTTTTCCTGGGTAAATTTAGTAGATTTGTAACTAAATTTGACACCAGAATTTCCACCCTGATTGTGTTTCAGCCGTTTATAATGTGGGGATTTTCTAGTGCATTGAGAGTAATGAAAAAATATTCATAGTATATTAGAGCCAGATGAACAGAAGTGTGATGATACCGTTAATAATTACAGAGTATCTGGAGTGGTAAACATTTATTGAAAGATAATTGATTCTGATTGTTCTTTGGGGCAATTTTTTGCCAACCTGACCCAAAGGGCATGTAAGCCATTGCCATCTCTTCATGTCTGTTATTATCAGTTAATTTTTCTTAATCTCAACTTCTCTGATATACCTTAGCCAACATTAAGTTAAAGTCAGTTGAAATGATGTAATCTCTTAGAAGTGAAAGGCAAACATGAATGCTAAAATTTCATTTGATTATTATTAGCCAGTTTTCAAGATATCTGCAGAAAGTACCAATGGTTTGATGGTTGGGATATTCTCATTGGATGTTGACTAGGAAGTAAACATTGTGCAAAATGAAAATTACATTTAAGTTAAGAATTAATTTTTTTCTTTAATGTGTAATGCTGGGTGAGCGAATTAGGCTCATACCATCCAGTTCAGTCTTTAAAGTTTTAGTTAATATTATTAAAGTGTTTCAGTTAGCTACATGAAATTTGTAGCACTTCTAGTTTTCTACTGAGGACAACTGAAATGATTGTTAACATTCCTTATGTTCAAAATGTATTTAATTTTGTGTAGCACACTTGGTCAACTATGTGTAACAGAGCCTTACAAATGTCTAGAAAGTGGTCAACTTATTGTCTTCTTATTTGTATACATTATTTGGAAAATGTGCACTTTTTAAAAATTTGTCAAAGAAAATCTATTTTTCACTTGACTGAGAAATGTTGAACCTATTGTTTAAATTAGGTTAGGTTTTACATCAAAATCTCAGGTACTTGTGGTAAATGATAGAATAATCTATATTTGCATAAAGATGCATCTTGGTAGGGAGTACAGCACAGGTGAAAGTCAGTCCACTTTTGTACTCTATTGGCTTTAGTAATAGATTTCTTAAGCCCATTGTAGTTGCATTATAGTAGGTAAATCAGCATCTAGCCAAAAAAAGGTTACAGCTTTCTAGTTGATGATTAGGTTTAAGGTTATAAATTGTTGATTACAATTTTCAGTTATTTATTGAACTTAAACCTGATGCATCTCAGTCAGACTATCATTAATGCCTAATTGGGTCACCTTTACCTTTCCCATGCTTGACTAAATGTGGTCAAAGATTTAGAAGTGTTATATTCGGTATTATAAAAGCCTTTACTGTAATACATGGAATCATCTGCACTGAACTTAATGCAGAAGCAAGATAAATGTTAATAAGTAGGACAGTGACCTCCAGGTTAGTTTGACCTACTTTTTATGCATCACTGGCTAGGGTTTAAATTTAAATCTGTGTTGCTACAAGATTTAAAATCTGAACTTGAATGTATAAGATGTTAACATGTCAACAAGACTATTTGTAGTAATAATAAATGCAAGATAAATAATTTATGTTTTATTTTAATGTATTGAGAAATCAGAGGAGAATACAGCAAGGTCTTTTTTACGGTCCTCCTGTTTACTGGTTGTGTTGTTCTAAAACTCGTAATGCCTTTGTATATATTACAATTCCAAAGTTTTCTGATGTCCAGTGTTTTGGACAGTGTAAAATCTAGAACTTGCTGTAGGTTTTCTCGATTATAATCCAAGACTGTAGGTGGATCAAAAATGGGTCTTTCATTTTCATCTCTCTGAATGTCATCGACATTCAGTCCTTCTACACCATAATTCTCTTCATCTCCCGTAAGCGAAAAGGGTACAGGATTGGTAAAAGAACCTGCTGTGAATATTCTTGACGGAGATAATTTAACCGTGCGTATTCGGTGTGTATTCCACGCCTTTTTCCAAATGTTCAGCTTGTCACATATCTTCGACAGAAATACATGATGAAGAGCAAATATGTGAAGGTCATTCATAATATCAAGTATACCCTCATCCTCCATGAAGTAGAAGAGATTGTAATAAAAATAAAGAACGCCTTCAAAGACATCCCTCCACAGGCGCTCAATGCGCTGATTAAGAGTGCTTTTCCCTGTTATCACAGCCTTTGTGTCGTGTCCGCGTCTTCTTATCATGTATTCGGCAACCCTAATATTTTCTAGTCCCTTGTCTGATCTAACTCGTAAGGGAAGCCCGTGCAGATGAACGCCGTCAACAAAACATTTCAATACTGTATCTGCTTTATTATTATCGGTACAATTAAGGACGGTAACAAATCGGCTGAAGCCATCTATGGCACCTACTACTACAAAATGCCACCTTATTAGTTTGTGGTTTGTATCAATATGCCAGAGGTGGTTTACACCAGTAACGTTATACACTCTTCTTGTAAGTCTTCTGTTTTTTCTGTCATGGATACCTACTTCATCCAAACGGTGTAGGCTTTCTCTTAGTCGATGCCTAGGTACCTGCAATGTAATTAAATATATAAGGAGAAGTAAAGAAAAGGTGAGGCTCTGCCGAGCCTTTTTTTCCGTTTCGTTCCGAGTCTATAGATTGTTTTTATGTCAAGTTAATACACTAATATTATGTTTATCCTGCAATCTAGTGTACGATATTTACACACATGGTCCTTAATTTTGTAGTTTCTATTTATTTTTAAACGATCTTAAAATTAGAACCCATGGCCATATCAGGCCTATACACATTACGCAATAAATAAATAACTTGAAAGTGCGTTGAAAGCGACAAGAATTATGACGTCAGAATTTTGTGATAATCGGTCACTAGTTGTTAATCACAAGCAAATATATACTCAACGCATTTAAGCTGCTTTAATAGGACGATTGCAGGACAAAATAATAATAAACATATGTTTTTTTCATTTAATTAAAAAAAAAAGAATAAAATAACTCTTTTTTAAAGTCTAGCTTCCATCCAAATATAAATTTAAGTAGGACAACATTTTTAGCAACGATCACATTCCGACATAATCAAATTTCTCCCCGATGTTGTTCTGATATTTAACATTTTAGTCTCTCAAACGAGAAAAAAAAACACAAATAGGGTGATCTATTGATCACAGATACTTTCCCTGGCCAGTACACAATTTCACAATTTTTACACAATTCAGAACCAAAACTGGGGGATTAGCCGAAACTCGTAGTCTACCTCTATTTACAAGTACTAGTCATAATATGAATATAGGCCTAAATGCGAGCATTACACATTTTGTGGATTTATGACGTTACTTTCGCGCACCCAAGCAGTGCCTCTGCATTCCGGCGGGCACGTATCGTCTTTTTATAATGTGTTGGTTACGTGTCATAAATGTCATGCGATTGTCAATTTTTAAATCGAACGTTTCAGGACTTTCAGAGATTGCAAAAAATTTTGTTTGAATTTTTTTTTTTTTTTTAACAACACTTAATTTTTATCCATGACAAATTTATTTTGAAGTATACTTTTTAATTAATTTATGTGCTCTTCTTCAATATAAAAATAAAGGGGGGGGGGGGGGCGGGGAGGGCGGGTAACTAAGAATATTTTAGGTACAGGTGTGCGGAGAGAGAAAACCCATCCTATTCATATATTTACGGGCGTTATAAAATGGGACCTAATCATACACTGAAATTAAAACCCGACCTATTCATATATTTTAATTGATTGTACAGGGCCGTAGGAACGTCCTCGACTTTGGGGGGGGGCAGGAACTTGAGAGCCGAAGGCCCGAATTTGGGAGCGCCGCAAGCCTCCCCCGGGAAAATTTTAAAACTTAGAATGTTTTTAGACGATTTCCTGGCATCTGAGAGTAGATCCACACTTCTGTCAACAAAACTTATTTCATCAGTTTCTACTGCATTTTAATGGGCCAGAGACACTCAAATCTGTGTCCCCTCAAAATAGGTAGCTTTGATGAAGTTACCTATTTTGTTTAATTAAGACACTCAATTTTTAATTTTTGAAAAGCCAAATATTGGGGGGGGGGCAGCTGCCCCCCCTTTGCCTCAAATGTTCCTACGGGCCTGTTGTACATCCACATAGACACAACAGTCTATTCACTACCAAAGTGTTTAAAAAACAAAATGTAGCATTTTGTTTAATCAAATATTGGAGCATATGTCCCCATTTTGGAAACAAGGCTCCTTCACAGTTTTGGTAGAGTGGCAGCTAAAATACTTGCTACATATTTTATTCCAGAGGAGGAAAGTTAACGACAGACGACGATGGATGGAATTGTCTCACATAAACATGTCAAAGAAACCGTGCGACATTTAACATTAAAAAATGTTTGCTACATCTCCTTGACCACTCATTATTCACCAGTTTTAAAAGTTAAGATTACCCTTTTTAACTTTTAATTTCTAATATAATGAATGCAAAAGTATTATAATTTACCTAATATTATCATTCATTTTTTAATATTTTGTCCCCAATTCGCCCAACTTTTAAAATTAGTTCCTATTTGAAGATAATGGGGAAAATTTTTTTAATATGTTGCCAAAATTGACTTAAGCAAATGTTACTGAATGAATCTGGTAACCATTTGCTCTTTACGAATTAGCACTTCAGTTCATCACTTTTATTTTTTTATAAAACTAAAAAAAAATCTAACCTTTTATTATGATATTGATGTGTAATTCAGTTATTTCATATATCTATTATTTGTATTTCGTATGATTGTCTCTTGTCACCTTTCTCATTAAGCATGATTATTATTCCGGGATTTCGTATACGGTGATGTCCGGAAATGTGTCTTGTCACTTATGTGCAATGTACTAGTCTCGTTTTGGGAGTTTTGAATAAAATGTCTTTTAGAGCAGACGTGTTTTATTTAGTCAGTGCTAGTTCCCAAAAGTTGTAATAAAAACCAAAGTTGTGACACTTTGTTCCTTCTTGACGCAAAATATGACGCAGCATCCCCTCGCCACATCTTGGAAACTCCGTGATTATCTTTTTAACTTTCTGATCTAAGGCATCATCTTCAATGTCATCAAACTGATACTTGCTAAGGTTATAAAGTCTAAATTTTCTGTATACAGTACTTTCTGATACCGATAATATATTGCTGATATCGAAGACAGTGAAATTCGACTCAATAAGACATTCAAGAACATCTTTTGGAATGTCATAATTGTGATTTATTCCCCTCTTCTGTTGATCTCTACCGAATGTCATACAGTTAATTCTCAACTTCATCATTTCCGACCTATCCTTTACACCTAAGCACTCCATCTGGTACACTGACAATTTTCCTACAATGTCAGGAGTTATTTTTTCTCTTGCAAAGACATCAACACACCTCTCCATATCTATCCTTTTCAAAATAGTGTCCATTTCGATACTTAAGCTACGTTAGTCGAAATGGAATTTTATCCGGTTCCAGGTAGAGTTGTTTGCAAACACATAATAATCAAAAATCCGACACTAACGGCAAGATTGTGGCCATGTTTGATGGCGGTTTAAGTAATCAACATTTTAAGATTTAACAATATAACGTAAATAAAAAACCACCAAACGTAAAGATAAAACCATCACACGTAAAGATAAAACTACCAAACGTAAATAGGAAACTACCAAACGTAAAGATGAAACCAAGAAATGTAAAGATAAAACCACTAAACGTAAATAAAAAACCACTAAACGTAAATAAAAACCCACTACACGTAAAGATAAAACCATCACACGTAAAGATAAAACCACCAAACGTAAATAAAAAACCACCAAACGTAAATAAGAAACCACCACACGTAAAGATAAAACCACTAAACGTAAATACGAAACCACCAAACGTAAATAAAAAACCACCAAACGTAAATAAGAAACCACCACACGTAAAGATAAAACCACTAAACGTAAATAAGAAACCACCAAACGTAAATAAGAAACCACCACACGTAAATAAGAATCCACCACACGTAAAGATAAAACCACTAAACGTAAATAAGAAACCACCAAACGTAAAGATACAACCACCAAACGTAAATAAGAAACCACCACATGTAAAGATAAAACCACTAAACGTAAATAAGAAACTACATAACGTAAAGATAAAACCACCAAACGTAAAGATAAAACAACTTAACGTAAATAAAACACATAACATAAGACAGTTTTGGCTTTCCAAAGAGATTCGTTGGTTTCGTGTTATATAGACGAGAAACTTTCGTTGGTTTGCTTTCATATGAGGGACATTTGTTGGTTTCGTGTTATCTGGATGTTATCTGTTATCTGAAGAGTTTCTGTTGGTCGTCCATGTGGTAAATCATTTGGTGGTGCATGTTGATCCTTGTCATCTTTTTGTGTAGTAGGACGAGCTGTAGTCATTGATATAACATATACAGCATATGTTACGCAACTAAATATTTACAGTGAAATTGACATTGAATTCAACAGCAACTGTTTTGTTGCGAAATCTATGAAAATTGTTTAATTCATTATTGGTTAATAAAATCAACTTAAAATGGGTAAAAGACAACTAATCAACGTTGCTGATACATTTGATTTCAAACCAATTAGTTGATTTCTGATAGGAAACATTAAAAAAATAAAATAAATTTCACGTAGGTTGCTGTGTTAAACTATGTATTTGTAATGACCCAGCCATCTTCCAATTTCCAATCGAAACAAAAACAAACTTTCGATTGGACAAAAAAAATCCTTGTCAATTAAATCTGGAGTCGAGCACGCTTTACTTACAATATTGGTCTCGAAACCACAACCTGTTTCGTCAGGCACGAAATCAATAGTAGATTACTAAGTAAACTACGGTAACAACCCAGCCACCAAAACTCCTATAACCATGTATTTGTAATTAACAGAGTAAATAAGTGGATTATCCGTGATGTTGTGACTATTGTATAATTGGTAAAAAATATGGTACGGCCCGAATAAACCGAGCTTATCTCGGTGAAGAGTTTTTCGCTTATAGATTTGAAAAAAAGCCACATTAAAATCCTGCTGTCATGCCATATTACTTCTGTTAACATTCTTAAACTTTACATAAGACATAACGATACTGCTACAATCATTGATTGTTTTGTTTGTTTGTTAGTTATATTTGTCCCATGCATAATCGTGAAAAATGAAATAAAACAAAACACTGTATTTTTGTGTAATAATTTTACACCTCTTTCTCAATCATAAAATGCAATGGTCTTATTATGACATACTGTGATAAAAATAACATACCTGTTATATTGTCTGTATTTGTCGTCAAATAATGCCAGTAGTGAATGACACTTTGTCGCAATTTCAAAGGACAAATCTTCGGGACTATTTTAAGAACATCAACAGAACAGCAAATCAAAATCTAGAAACAAGATTGTCTTGGAAGTATCGTGTAAGAGTATTAATATCATCTGGATTTATTTTGACGCTTGCAAGGGTAAGAAAGTAAAAAGTCATAATTCTGCTAATTGACACTCGAACATCAAAATATTTTTCAGACAAATAAAATGTATATTCTGTAATTTTGTAAATCTAAAACAAAACTGCAAGCCAAATAAATAAAATAATTGAATAAAAACTACTTTAAACTCAACAAACATTTTGATTAAAAGTCATTTTACAGGTTTGTAATTGGCATATATGTTTAGTCTTTAAGGTGGTTGGACGATGGTCAGAAGGTAGACTTACTGTGGCAAGGTGTACTCGACTCCAGCTTTAACTGACAAGGATTGACAAGTTTCGTGCCACATGTAGGGAGTCTTAAATGCGTACTCGGTCTTCCGCCGCAAAGTCAAAACTAAACGACAAGAAATAGATGAAAAAATAACCGTGGCGTTAAATTCCAACGAACATACAGACATACTTTCAATACAAAATATCTGTAAATAAAGCACATTTTATTCAGAAATGAGTTATTGATATTCAAAATTTCTTATTCCTTTAATTAATTAAATGTTTAATTAAAAGGCAAGATGGTATTTTAAAATAATGTTAGTCAACATTCGTGACTTTAACTTACGATTATCCATATAATTCAACGTCACAAGACAAAACGGAAATTCCGGTACAAAAATGTTATTGTAGTAATGTTGAGATACTTTTTATGTCTCAAGTGAGTAATAGTAGATTATTAACAACCTTACACACTCGGTCAACGGGTCACACCAACCAAGATTAGTAAACGTTTTGTACAACAACAGTGCATGTCAACATACATCGAAGGACCAAATGGAGTTTGCAAACGAAATAAATTAAACGATTTTCCTCATCTTGCGGAACTGAACATGATTAATTCATTGCGATCAGGAATTTCGTGAAAGTAAATAATTAAAAAAAGCTTTAATATTAGTATAATTTAAAGTTTGTCAGGGAAAATGCGGATAAATCAACAATAACGAGAATTGTACTGGGCACCATAACTTTACTCTTCAAAAAAAAAAAAAGAAAGAAAGAAAGAAAGAAAAACAAAAGAAACTCATAGCTACGTTTTCATGTCTAAAAATGAATTTTTAATAATTATCACTTATAATTTCATTGAACTTAATACATGTACAGGTAATTTTAAATGGCTTAGCGTCTTTTCTTCAGAATTGGTATTGCCACACTATAAAAATGACACTTGAAAAGTGCATTCACCGTGAATTGCCCGAAATTTTGCAACCGCACCAACAGAAATTTCGTGGTCTACTTAACCGTATATCGGTAGCGTATAAAAAGAACATGTTTGATGTCCAACTCGCCAAAACGAAAAAGTTATTCCATGCCGCGATTGGATTCTGCTACTGAAAACATCATCATCGGACGACAATAGGCTAGATCCTCCCAAAGTGAGGTTGCGCGGACCGAGAATGAGAACCAGAGTACCATTTCCAGACTATAGGCCCGAATCTAACAAATCTAACAGACCGGTACGACTAATGACCATCCAAGAGCTGACCACGCATAACCACAGCACGTCAAGATCGGTTCATCCAGGTATTCCATCTACGGAATTGAACAGTCGCACCAATAACAACTGCAGTCGAGATACCTGGATTGAGAAGAATCAGCTCCCAAACTGTCAGGAACCGGCACCAACAACAGGAGACCGTATTTTGCAGCAGTTTTAATGGTGTTAAATCGACTGGAAAGAAGCAGATTTGAGGGTCTTGACATTTTAGAACTGGCGTAGAATCTGGTTTAGTGACGAGTTGCGGTCTTTGCTACAGAGGCGTGATGGTAGAACATTTTTGTTACTGCCGACGAAATACAGTTCGCGCAGTCATGTGTCCAGGAGTGGATAGATTTGGCGGAGGTAGAGTCTTAGTGTGAGCGGCGATCTCAGATGACAGGAAATCAGAGCTGGTGTACTTACCGCACAACTTAACGGATCAGCGGTACGGAGACGACATCCTTCAACCACATCTTCCTGTTATCGACCACCAGGGCGAGTTATTCCAGCAGGACAATTCTATGTCGCACACAGCTCAACTAATCAGAGACTTTCTTGAACGGAATGACATTAATGTGTTGCAATGGTAATAAAATCGCCGGATTTGAATCCCATCGAACATCTATGGGACCAAAAGGACAAACATGTGCGCCAGCGCCAACCACCACCGTAGACCCTGATCAACTTCTACAGATGTTTAAAGAAAAATGGCGAAGAATACCTCGGAATAATGTTCGTGTTTTAAGAGTGAATGCCAAGGAGATACAGAGCTGTGCTGTCTTCTCGAGGTGGTTACACACGTAACTAACTTGCAGTTGACCAGAAGTGATTTGAACTGTGATTTATTCAGGCAATTACTGTTACTTTGCATACAACAAACATTTAAAGTGCATATAGTCTTGTAATTTTTGTCTTGGTCATTTTGGCCTTGAGTGTATCCTCTAACTTTATACTGCCACCTTAACACGTACATAAACACTCGGCTGAAAGAATGTATTGACCTTTATTTCTTCAGTACCAATTGCAAAACAATCATTAATTCATACTTTGGGTACAGACTTATCTTATTTTCTGATTTACCAATGCGCTTAGCACCAAAAATATCAATAGACACTAAATTCGTATTAGGGAAGGGTAACTCGATTACTCCCACTCGACTATCACCTGATCTGTGCATCCAACATGATCTTTTAATGAGAGAGTGCTCTGCACACACAGGGTACATGGTTGCCGTTCTTATTAATAGTGTGTTTTTATTGTTTGTGGAAGTTTTATCCTGTTTAAACGTTTTATTTAATATACTATTTTTTGTTGGAAAACGTTTTTTAAGTGAACTTATAATCAACATATAAAGCACATTATGAACGGATTTTTTTTTACCCACACTGCCCAAGCATTGGTTAAAATGACATTGTTAGGCAGTTTTATACTGTTTAACAGTTGTATATACTCTATTTATGTTGGAAAATGTTACAACAAAAGTCGCATAAAATATTGTAACAAAGAAACACATTCATATTACCCTTTTATATGATATGACTTCAATTCAAGACATCAATGGAGTGTAGCAGGTAATAAAATAATATGTTCGATCTCTAATTTTCGGTTATTTTGTTTTGAAATTGGAATGTCTAATAAATATTCATTATTTAACTAAATTTTTGTGGTCTAATATTTGTTTATTTACTACCAAAAAATGTTATTTTAACGAGTGTTTGGGTACGGTTTGAGTAATGCATTTTATACGATCATAAGGGGCTTCATATCAACTTTAACACGGGAAATTGACATGTTAACTGCACTTTATAACATTTTTCAAACACAAATAGAGTATTTAAAATGTTTAAACATGATAATACTGCCAAAAAAATTTATATGTGCTTTTGTGTATAGTTTGGGTAAGTTTGGTTATATTTGTGTAAGTTTGGTTAAAAAGTCACGCAGAGTTATGATAACTTAGTAAATTTTGAATTAATTCCTTTAAACCAATATGTGACATTCTTTTATAATCTTAAGCAGTACATTAATGTAAGTATAACATTGAAAGATGTAGCTGGAGACTTGGTTGAGCAAGTCAAAGAAAACACATATATCTAGGGAACGATGATCAAGCACCAGACCACTGTCATTTACAGCTAAGTATCTATGACTGGGGCCTTACTGAAAAGGTTATCAGTGCTCAATACACAGAGCTGCATAGCGTCCACAGATTACAAGTAAAGGGGGTGAGGGGTTGGCAGGTTATAATACGGAAAGCCTGGCAGTGGACGCATTAGGTGAGATATTTAGAGAATGCGCCGCTCTTTGTACGATAAAGAACACTTTTGTAGATGTCATGAGAATAGCCTACTAGCTGTAGTGAAAACGAAAGACTAAGTTTTCCACCTGTACCCAAAACTACATAATTTCTAGCCGCAGTTAAAATTGTCTGCACTGCAGTCTCTCATATTTCTTGAAATTTCCTAAATAGATTTATTGCTTGTTTACTTGTTCTCGTCCTTGATATAACTGAAATACTACTCGCTGGACGTTACTCATACATTCAATAAATCAATTAATTCACGTAATTTACCTTTTTGGGCACGAGTCGAATTGTTTAACATAAATACGCTAGAGAGATGTTCGAAAAAAAAAAAGAAGTAGCGTGAAAATGCTTAAACATTTATAACAGTAAAATTTCAGTGCAGTATGATACACGTCCTCGTGACTAGACAGTCATCGTACATCCTTGCGATTAGTAAAGCATGACGTACACATGAACATAAAATTAAAAACTCACACACCAGACTTTATTATTAGAAAATTTCAAATTCAAGTACAATAACATATCCGGTTTGTATTAATTTATGGATATTTATGCTCCTACATAAACACGTCATTAGAAATAGAACTCTTTACATTAAAGTATGAAACGTATATAGCTAAATCCATACATTATAATTAAAAATCACAAATACTTGATTTTCCAAAGATCTCCGTCTTCATGGTAAACTGTATCCAACGGAAACGGTATGGCACATTAATTTGTTTCGGAGTAGCAACATTTCCTGTCGTTTATTTTTCTGAAAGATCACTTTTGTGTTTTTGTAGTCCTGCCATTTAAGATTTCAAACTTCATTCGTTCACATAGTCAGCAGTACGATTTAACAGACTTACATTACAGTTCAGTGTGTTGTCCCCATGCCTAGATTTAATTTATACTCTTTGTTACAAAACCAATAGCAGTAGGATGTTTGTCTGTACGGATTGTAGGCACTTTCTTAAGTCAACGCTATCAACTCCAGAGTGTTTACTTTTGAAATCCAGTTTATACGATTTACTTAAAGGCTTAAGATTTGACCATAAAGCAAGTGGACAGTGAATTGTCCATACTGAAATTGAGCAAAGTACAATGACCCTTTCATGTGCTTCATGCATACATACTATGATGATATGGAAATGAAATGTGTCGACTTCATAAAAGTAAACTTCCATTTATTCCTTTCTTTCTTAAGTTCAAGCAATAAAGTCAAAATTCTTCCAATAAATAAAAGCAGCAAAAGGTTATGCCGAATAATACACACATCTCGCAATAAGTTAAGCAACACCTACAATTTTTTTATACATTCAAAAATCTGAATGAATATTAACTTTGTGTTATTTATGTACTAAAGCCATCATTTGAGCACGGGAAAGTTACTTTAATTAACTCCTTAGGTAAATCTTTAAATAGCAAAACCAGTTTGTCATACGGTGGTCGAGCACGCCTAAAAGCCTTGTTTTTCTTGACGATTTAGGGTTTTCATCTCCTGGTCTTTTTCGACTTCATTTTACATTTTTACAATTCCTAGACGGAAATCAAGTGAAGATGAGAAGTGGCAGCTCGTTTGAATGCGTAATAGTGGACAGAGCTTGCGTCAGATAGCACAACACTTTGGCATTCACTTTAGTGTTGTATCCTGGCTACTGAAACGTAATCGAGATGATGGAACTATCCAGGAACGTCCTAGGTAAGGTCGACCACCAAAAACATCTGAAAAGGAGGATAGAGCACTCGTTCGTGTAGAAAAAACGCCAACCATTTGCCACTGCAAGATATCTTCGTGACGATTGGAATATTGCAACCAGAGTCGCCGTTCGAATAGTTAACAGGCGCCTAAACAATGCAAGGTTGAAAGCTCGTCGTCCCTTGACACGCGCACTGTTGACAGAGACATCGCCAAGCAAGTTTAGTGTGGGCATGATATCACCGCCATTGGAATGTTCGAAGCTAGCGACGAGTACACTGGACCGACGAAAGCAGATTCCTTCTTCGTCATATTGATGGGCGCATGCGCGTTTGGAGACAATGCGGCACTGCTTACAACCAGAACAACATCCCAGGCATTAAAGTGTTTGGCGGTGGTGGGTAAGGTTACAGTGTGGGGAGGCTTTTCATAAGGTAACAGGGGGCCTCGGTGGCCGAGTGGTCAAGGTACTTCGTCTACTATTGATCACGTGGTCTGTCAACACTGAGATTGCGGGTTCGATTCTCACTGCAGGCAGGGTGTACTCCAATCTTAATTGACAAGGATTGCCAGTTTTCCTACCGCAGGTCGGGGGTTTTCTCCGGGTACTCCGGCTTCCTCCCCCAATAAAAACTGGACGCCATGATATAGCTGAAAAATTGCTGAAAGTGGCGTTAAACACCATCAAACAAACAAACATACGGTAACAGGGCGACTCATCGCCAATCGAGGTTGGTCGATTCATCGCCGATTTTGAAATCCGCAGGTCGACTCATCGCAAATTAAAAAAAACCGCTGGTCGACTCATCACCTGTATATTTTAATGTGATGAATTGATAGTTTAGAACTGTCTGTAGATTTTATCATTTAAAATTTTTTGTTTTTGCAGCCCTTCATCGTAACTTCTGCGAGGGTTCGTGTAACCGCTTGCCAAATAGCTGCCTCGGAAGTCGGCGGTGATTGTCTTGACCTTGGGTGGAACCGGCAGCCGACATCACCACAAATGCTAGAGGGACTTGCTTCAGTTGGTCTTCAACCTTGATGAATGCGTGGAATCTATACAGCTGCTTGAACGGTTCTCGCACTAGTTTGAACGTTCTGTCCACGAACCACTGTTTCGCACTGGTGGGCAAAGCCAATTGTTTCTCCGTTGCCAGTAGGAGATGGTGACGAAACCTTTCTCCGCATCCAACCTCGATGTCCGCTCTCAAAAAATCGTCCGAGTTAGCCTCCTCATTCAAGTCAAAATCTAAGCTGGTTGGAGGATGCGGTCGAGCCTTCTGTCTCTGTCGGTTGGCTGCTCTCACCAACGCGGCCGGCTGAGAAAGTGCAGCACATGGTTTTTGTGGGGCCACATGTTGTCGAACAGCTGCCTCTACCAACTTACGTGCTGCTGCAAAAGGTGGTTTTAGACTTTCTGTCCTGATCTCCGCTCTGACTTTAGCAGCTGTTAAAGCTCCAACACTGGGTGGATGACAGTGTGGATGAACTCCTCGAGTGAAGGTTCCATTCTCTTCTTTAACACGAGCTCTGCACGTGGTTGTCTTGTTGCGAACGACGCAAACCCAATCAACGGCAGTTTTTCTGCGCTTAGAAACAATAATGAAGCTGTAACCCAAGGAATTCACGAGATGAGTCTCCCCACGTTGAGTCGCATTAGGTACTTTCATCCAAGTAAGTGTTTCGGTTCTGTCAACATCATCACCTTCTTCTGAAGTCTTGATGTATGTTCACATGCTTTTAATGAATTAATTAAGAACAGCGAGTTCTATCTACTTCCGGTCGAGCATGGCGGTCGAGTAAAAATTTGCAGAGAAGAAAAGATCAAAGATATCAGATATGGAATGGATCCTTTAGAAATAAGTATCAAACAGCTATTTCACATTATCCCGCGTTCATTCTGAGAGATTATTTCATCCCTAAATGGTCTTATCATATGAGAATAACTACTTACTTACGACCAACGACCGGCACCACCTAGAAAACAATGATGAAAGGTAGTTTAGTTTAAACATATTTTATTGTCAAAAACAGAAGACAATCGGATCAGGCACAAATTATAACAATTTAGAATCGCCTTCTCCGTGATTTACACATTATATATGTATTGACATTAACTGATATCGTATAAGTATATTTTACAAACAACTATGACAGACATGGGTATAAACATGACCTAAGAAATCTATATGAACATTCACTTGAGTTGTACATTTCACATAGTACATAGTACAAAGTAGTTAGGAAACAAAACAAGAAACAGAAACAAAAGGGAAAAAAAAGGGGGGGGCGAAAATTGATGCAACTCCGTTTTACAATGAAAGCTTAAGTACTTGTGAATCGTCCGGTTTCTTTGATATATAACTGAACGTGCTGAAATAGTAAGCAGTTGTTTTCATAGCTGTCATTAACTACTCCATATAACAGTGTGTTCAGATCGAAACGAAAATTAACCAATAGTAAATTTGTTTGCAATTTAAGTCTAGGTATATGGTAGTTTTTGCAGGACATAAAATAGTGTTCTACAGTTTCAGATGCAGTACCACATGAACAGATCGAATTTTCAATAAGTTTGGCTCTGAATAGGTCATGTTTTAGTGAACTGCATTTTTGGCGTAGTCTGGTATGAAGAATGTTTAAATGTCTATTGCCAATGAAGTAATAGGCCGGTGGTTTTTTGTAGCGGCAATATCTTGCTCTCAATGAACACTTGAAAATGTCTACTGAAGGCGAATTTCGTAAAGATATGTCTAGATCATTCCAAAGTTTTAGTGTAGCCGGGAAGAAGGATTGTTGGAATAAAGTAAGACGTGTTAATGGAACAGAGTAATTTTGACTACTACGTAAATTATAAACTGTGGTTTCAGCGACAAGTGGCGGCATTAGATCAGCTAGATATTCCGGACATTGACCATGGACAATATTATAGAAAAGGACAAGTTTTTTCCGTTCCCGTCTACGTGCAAGGGGCTCCCATCCAGTCTCTTGAAAGATAGAGTCTAAACTGGCATACATAGTAAGTCCAGTGACAATTCTCCCAGCTTGAAGATGAAGTTTTTCTAAACGTTCAGCGTTAGCCTGACCACAGTTGTCCCACACCTCGCAGGAATATTCTAGTATTGGAAGAATAAATGTCAGATAAATCCGCTCTAAGTATTCTCTATTTAATTTAAATTTGAGTTTTCGCAAAACGTTTAACTGCTTGGAAGCTTTATCAATAATGCTATTAATGTGCATAGTCCATTTGCCATCGAAACTGAATATTAAACCCAGGTGTTTGTGAGAGACAACTGGGTCGATGAGAACGTTGTTAAATTTAAATCGCAGTGTTGAGTGTCGAGCTTTAGTGCTGAATACCATTATATCAGTTTTTTCTGGATTTAATTTGACTAACCAATCATTAGACCACTTAGAGATATTTTCTAAGTCAGTGTTAACCATATTAACAAGAGTTTGTTCATTGGGAGCAGTATGCCCCATTGAAGTGTCGTCGGCATACAGTCGACATAGTCCTAATACTTCATCAGCAATATCATTAACATATACGAGGAAAAGGAGAGGACCAAGTACTGATCCCTGGGGTACACCAGCTTTTAAGTATCCAAGATCAGATAAAAGGTCTCAACTTTTAAGTATCCAAGATCAGATGAAAGGTCTCAACGGCATAATCACAGCACTATCCCTACTGATACTATTACTCAGCGGCACCAACTTCCACGCTGGCAATGACAAATTTCATCATAAACCCACTAATAACGTTCACTTTGATATCACGGGATGTGTATCAAGTAAATGTGAAAACTACTCACTGTCTGTATTCACGTTTAGCGCATTTAAGAAGCCCTGTCTATCAAAGAAAGACGCAAATTCTTTAAATAAAAGCTTGATAATTTACATCTTATTACAAAGCGGAGATATACATCCACAACCTGGCCCGGAATGCAAGTCGAAAAGTCGCCGCCCAAAATATCCTTGTACAGTCTGTAGAAAAGGTGTAATATCTTCCAGTAAAGCCATTTCCTGTGACTTATGTGATCAATGGACTCACGTTAAATGCACAAAAGAGATAACGGTTAACCAGTATCTTGATATTGTTCAAAACAATACTAGTTTTAATTTCCAGTGTATTAATTGTTTAATGACTAATTTACCATTCTACGATGTAGACATTGATCAAAATACGACTCTAAGTAATGAAAATGAAACTGACACAACATTCAAGCAAGATGCGTGCTTTGATTCATTTCGATCCAAAGGTCTACACTTCATCCATTTAAACACACGCTCACTTCTGCCAAAGATAACAGAAATCCGTCTTATAGCACAAAAAACGAAGGCGGCTGTCATATCAATAACTGAATCGTGGCTTGACGACTCTGTAAACAACGCAGAAGTCTGTATAAACGGATACAATATCGTTCGTTCCGACAGAGATAGATCAGGTGGCGGTGTTTGCACATACATTCGGAGCGATATTGCGTTTTCGCCTAGACCAGACCTGAATAACGTCAAGCTAGAAGCGGCATGGACCGAGATCTTGATGCCAATGACTAAATCTATTATTATAGGAACGGTATACCGTCCACCGAAGCAGAACGACTTTACTGAATTTTTCGAAGAAAGCATAAAAAAGATCGACCCTGAAAATGAAATTTACATTTTTGGAGACTTAAATATATGTCTATTGAATAACAGAAAATCTAATTGCAAATATAACAATTTGTTAAACTTGTACCACCTAAGGCAAATTATCAATGAACCCACTAGAGTAACTAACAATAGTAGGTCATTAATAGATCATATACTATGTAATTCTTTTGACAAAGTCACTCAGTCTGGAGTTATACGTGTTGGTCTCAGTGACCACATGTTAACATATTGTACTAGAAAATTAAACAAAAGAGCAAAAGACTCTACAGATGTGAACTCAAATAACTCTTTTTTTAATTACTTTTGTGCAGAAATGTTGATAAAGCATGGGATATCTTTAAAGAAATGTTTGTAACAACATTAAATTACGTAGCTCCTTATAAGGAAGTTAAGATAAAAAAGAGCACCGAACCTTGGATCAATTCAGAAATTCTAGAAACAATATCTGAACGAGATCAATGCTTATCTGATTTTAAGAAAACAGGCAATAGTCAGCTGTATTCAAAATATTGTAAACTACGAAACAAAGTTCAAAGATTGGTTAAAGAAGCAAAATCAAATTTTCTTGAAAATAAAATTGAGGAAAATAAGGAAAATCCCCCAAAAATATGGCAACAATTTAAAAACTTGGGATACAGTAAAAAACAAAAAGACGCAGCAAAAATTGTCCTCAATATAGAAGGTGAAAACTGTCATGATCAAAGCACTATTGCAAATTATTTTAATCACTTTTTTACTAGTGTGGCTGAATCTTTGGTTAAGAAGTTACCATCCGCAAAAGATTTTTTTTCTTGTAGTAGTAATGGAATAAAGAAATTTTATGAAAAGGTTTTTTACAACAATCTTAACTTGAATCTAGAGCCTATTACTGAAAGTTTTGTATTAAAGGAGCTACAGGGCTTAAATAGTAGTAAAAGTACTGGGCTTGACGGTATCCCATCTAGATTTTTAAAAGATGGTGCAACCGCACTTACCAAACAAATTACATATATAATTAACTTGTCAATTACCAGTGGAATAGTTCCTGAAGAATTAAAATCTGCCAGAGTTTGTCCAATTTACAAAAAAAGTAGCAGACTTGAAGTAGGAAATTACCGACCAGTTAGCATTTTGGCTGTTGTCTCTAAAATTCTCGAAAAAGCTGTCTATAATCAACTGGAAAATTATCTTGCGAAAAATTATTTACTTTATCAACTTCAATCAGGTTTCCGATCCAAATATTCCACTGACACTTGTCTAATCCATCTAATAGATCACATTAAAGATCAAACAGCAAAAGGTCTCTATACTGGCATGGTCATGTTAGACTTACAAAAGGCGTTCGACACTGTTGACCATAGCATACTATGTAAAAAACTTATGGGCATTAATTCTATCAAATGGTTTGAATCATATTTGACCAACAGGAAACAAAAAGTTGGTATAAATGGTATTGATTCAAATTTTTTAAAAGTAAAATGTGGTGTCCCACAAGGAAGTATTTTAGGACCTCTTTTATTCTTATACTATGTTAATGACATGAATACTAGTATTAGTTATGATTGTAAATTTCTTTTATATGCTGATGATAGCACTATTTTATTTTCACATCTAGAGCCTATTACTGAAAGTTTTGTATTAAAGGAGCTACAGGGCTTAAATAGTAGTAAAAGTACTGGGCTTGACGGTATCCCATCTAGATTTTTAAAAGATGGTGCAACCGCACTTACCAAACAAATTACATATATAATTAACTTGTCAATTACCAGTGGAATAGTTCCTGAAGAATTAAAATCTGCCAGAGTTTGTCCAATTTACAAAAAAAGTAGCAGACTTGAAGTAGGAAATTACCGACCAGTTAGCATTTTGGCTGTTGTCTCTAAAATTCTCGAAAAAGCTGTCTATAATCAACTGGAAAATTATCTTGCGAAAAATTATTTACTTTATCAACTTCAATCAGGTTTCCGATCCAAATATTCCACTGACACTTGTCTAATCCATCTAATAGATCACATTAAAGATCAAACAGCAAAAGGTCTCTATACTGGCATGGTCATGTTAGACTTACAAAAGGCGTTCGACACTGTTGACCATAGCATACTATGTAAAAAACTTATGGGCATTAATTCTATCAAATGGTTTGAATCATATTTGACCAACAGGAAACAAAAAGTTGGTATAAATGGTATTGATTCAAATTTTTTAAAAGTAAAATGTGGTGTCCCACAAGGAAGTATTTTAGGACCTCTTTTATTCTTATACTATGTTAATGACATGAATACTAGTATTAGTTATGATTGTAAATTACTTTTATATGCTGATGATAGCACTATTTTATTTTCACATAGAGATCCACATGTCATATCATCTAGACTTGGTAATGAACTTAAATCATGCAGTGAGTGGTTGGTGGACAACAAATTGTCTCTCCATCTTGGAAAAACTGAATGCATCATATTTGGCTCAAAAAGGAAATTGAAAAAAGTAAAAAAATTTAAAATTACATGTAATGGTCATACAATTCTAGGTCAAAATAGTGTGAAGTATCTAGGTCTTAACATTGACCAGTTTACATCTGGAGAGATAATTGTAAACAATATCATTAGTAAGGTTAATGCAAGACTTAATTTTTTATACAGATACAAGAAGTGTCTTTCAGAAAACTCTAGAAAAACGTTATGTATGGCCCTAATACAGTGTCATTTTGACTACGCATGTTCATCATGGTTTCTGGCTTAAACAAAACATTGAAAAACAGACTCCAGGTGGCGCAAAATAAGATCATTCGTTTTATTAAAAGCCTCGACTTTCGTTCGAGCATTAAATATCCAGTGTTTAATGAGATCGGTTTTCTCAATGTAGAAAACAGGGTACAGCAGTTGTTCTTAAATCATGCTCATAAAATTATGTTCAATAAATGCCCACCATACATGAAAAATAATTTTACCAAACTAAGAGACTGTCACTCCTATAACACAAGATCCAGCCAATATAACTTCTTTGTGCCACCTGTTCAGGGCATGGCAACAAATACTTTTTATTGCAACTCTATTAAAGATTGGAATAGTCTGCCAAATGACTTAAAAAGTATTCAAAATCATGATGCATTCAAAAAAGGCGTAAAAGAATTTTTATTTGAAAAGCCGAGGTCTGAATATCAATGTGAATTTAGTACTTGACTTTATAACATTGCATTCTTTTTACTATCATGATGCAATTGCCTACCCTTATTTGATTTTTAGAATATATTTGATTTTTAGAATATTGATGAACTCGTGCTAGCACTTTATTTTTTATATTTATAAATTATGTTATTTACTACATGTGGACCCCATTGGAAATAAGCTGTCTGGCTTTCATGGGTTATCCCTGATGTAATATCAATGCAAGTATAATATACATAATTATATATACATATTTTTATACAGTATGCTTAAGAGTTCTATCAACTTGTAAAAATTCTATGTTTTATGTCTCTATACTAACGTCTTATCTTGTAAACTGTCTTGTTTATGTATAATTTGTGAGTGTGCTGTATATTGTAATGTATGATATTATGTCTAAATAAAAATCTATCTATCTAGCAGCGTCTCAGCTCAATAAAAAAACAATCACCATGTTAGTATTTAATTAGTCTTGATGTATTTTCACACCTAAGACTTTGAGCAAGTGTCAGGGCGGTGTATATAGTTGATTTGATCCGATTGTATTCAACTTCTAATGAACTAATAATATTGATTACAATGAAAACAATACATTTGCTTACATATAATTATCAAAAGGTGATAATTGAACTGGTTGGCGGTGAGTTATGAAAAAATAGGCGATGAGTCGACCAACCTTGAATGGCGATGAGTTGGTAAAAGCGATGAGTCGTCTAGCATTCTTTCATAGGACTGTTAACTGAATCTGTATGTAGTTGATGGGACAATAACAGGGCAGAAATATCGAAATGACGTCAATAACTCTATTAAATATTGTGCCACATTTTGGCAATCATGCAATTCGTAACAGACCCATCTTTATGGATGACAACGCAAGACCTCACCGAGGTGCAATTGTACGTGATGTTATCGAAAGCAAAGCTATTGAGCATCTTCCATGGCCATCCATGTCACTCGATACGAATCCAATTGAACATTTGTGGGATATCATTGGCCGTACAGTCAATAACAGAGCACCTGCTTGTCAAAATGTCCAAGAACTACGTGTTGCCATGCAAAATGAATGTCATAATTAACCACATGCTACACTTCGTCGTTTAGTCAACAGCATGAGGAGAGTTAATGAACTGTACCGGAAGCGTGGTGGTTAAACACGACTTACTGAGGGGCCCCCTACTGAGTCTTTTTGCGTTTAACACATTTCAGTGAATTTTCTTTCCCTGAACGTTGACCTGTGATGATGTGTTTACTTTGAGTTCATGAAACTGAAATATACAATCAAATATTTTTTGACTAATGAAAGTTATATTTGCACTGTTGTTTGATATCTTTGCTTTGAACATTTTTTCATCAAACAAATAAGTAAAGCGACTGTAAACATGTTGTTTGTATGTTTCATTTGTCATTAATGTTCAATAAATTGTCATTTCTTTTAAAAATATAAAAATATATAAAATCTTAAGTGAATCCCTTGAAAACTAGATATCAGTGAGATGGTACCCATCTCTGTGGGCCCCGCTGACCTTAAGGTCAAGGTCAACAACCATGGTATGCGACACATCGCCTTGATATTATCTACCCACATTCCAAATATCAAAAGCATACCTCGAAAGATAAAAGTTACAGCACGGACATGACTTTGTCATGCAGAAAGCTATAATGTGACCTAAGGTCAAAGTTCAGCAACCATGGTAAGCAACACATCGCCTTGATATTATCTACCCACATTCCAAATATAAAATGCCTACCTTGAAAGATAAAAAAGTTACAGCCCTGACATGAATTTGTCATGCAGAAAGTGATGTGACCTTAGGTCAAAGGTCAGCAACCATGGTAAGCAACACATCGCCTTGATATTATCTACCCACATTCCAAATATCAAAAGCCTACCTCGAAAGATAAAAAAGTTACAGCCCGGACATGAATTTGTCATGCAGAAAGCAAGTGTGACCCAAGGTCAAAGTTCAAGGTCAGCAACCATGGCATGCGACACATCGCCTTGATATTATCTACCCCGATTCCAAATATCAAAATCTTACCTCGAAAGATAAAAAAGTTAAGCACGGACATGAATTTGTCATGCAGAAGATAATGAATTTGTCATTTAGAAAGCAATAATGTGACCTAAGGTCAAAGGTCAGCAACCATGGTATGCAACACATTGCCTTGATATTATCTACTCACATTGTTGGTTTGCAGTGTAGAGGTCAATTACATGAATATTTGCTGCAAGTTTTTTTCCACATAGGAAGCCATATAAAACCGTTTTCCCATAATTTCAATGTTCAACTATTTTCAAATTCAATATGGTTGTAAAAACAAACTTTTTAGAAGTGTCCAATAAACATTGCAACAAATTTGTGTTCAAACTGGCAGACTGATTGACAAGTTAGACAAACAACAATGCTTTTTTGTTTGAATGTTTAACACAACTTTTTGCAATTGCTATAACACTGCATCCAGTTTTTTTTTTGGGGGTGTGAGCTGGTGTACCTAAAACCCTGACCTTAGGTTGGTAGGATAATTGCAATCAACAAGTCGAGCACACCTTGCCTGCAGAGAGACCTGAACCTGGAACCCCAGTGTTGACAGGCATATGATCAAAAGTAGATGACAAACTACCTTTACCACTGTCACTGAGGCCACTACAAACAATGAGGAATAAAAGAGATGGCCATAACACAAATGATCCTACTTCATTTTGTCAGAGTAGGGACTGCATATATACATGAATCATATTGGACACAGTTTTTGCTATTTTTATTAACATTTAAATTTTTTTTTAGCCCATTTGATACAGAGGTACACTTTAAAATTTAGAGTCCTACAGAATGATCAAAACATGTTAAAACTGGGCCATTTTTTGTTGGAATTGTCTATGAATCTTTATTGATGCTCTCTTTGTCATACATGTATTCACCAAGACCACTTCCAACACGTTTGAGCTGAGTTATGTGATCAGAAATTTCCTTGATGGCATCCACCTGCTCCTCCAAGTACTCAGATTCGAGGAAATCGCACATCTGGAAAACAAGGTTCAATGTTAAAATTTTTATTTGCTGAAATATATTTTCAAAAACAATAAATCAGGGATAAAACTTAACAGTCGCCCAGACGCCAATGCGAGTAAATTTTCTGATGGGCGACCAAATGCCTGTTTCTAGATCCCCCAGTTGGTGAACGTAACAAGTGTAGTACGATGCAACGACCAACGAACGCTAAGACGCTTTTTGCGTTTACATTTCAAGTTTTGTCCCTTAAAAATGTTGTTACTAGCAATATTTTGCGCGTGTATGATATTTTGTGAAGTGGCGTAATTATAATCCAGATCGGGAATAGATAGAACAATTTAATTGACATTTGCATCAGGAATCGTCTTGAAATATTTTACATGACATTTTTTTCAAAGGGGAATAATCAAAACCGCCTAAGCTGGTTCCCGCCTGACTTAACTTTGTCAATACCATGGAGTTAATACTGGTGGCAACCAGTACAAAGCAAATAAAATACGAAATCCCTGGGAGTAAATATGATTTCGATTCCGGAGATTTCAAATACGGTGTTCCTGTTAACTGTCAAGATTAAAACACAATAATAATAATATGAATTTTGGAAGTCACTTTTAGCATATAAATTAAATTACAATATCAAGTACAATTTTTTAAAGAATTCATAATAGAGCATTTTCCTATGAATGTACATATTTTTGCAATGATGTCATTTTCTACTTCTAGTTCAACACAAAGAAATATTAGATTTATTTATATGCATTTTAAATATAGAAAACATTCATTGTTTTGTTTAATGCAAAACAGGACAGACAACACATAAACTTAAATCCTACTCATTATCATAGCAAATTTATAGTTTTAATATCAATTATTTATAGATTGTAGCTATTTCAATCATACATTTGTCAGTCTTTTATGTCTTACAAATATTAAATCTAGAATGAAAATGGATGGACATTTTCCTGCATACTTAAAATGAAAATAAGTTAATTTGTTATATAAATTCGTAATATTGAAGAATAAAGGTAGCTAAAAATGCCAGAAATGTAGGATTTTGAGTCAAATAGCTGGTAGCTTTGGAGGGGGGGGAGGTTCTAAATTCTGAGAGATAATCGATTAGAAATTATTTTCCGCCTGATAATTCTTTAATTAATCTTAATTTCTGGAATTAAAATACATGCGTCCAACAGACTCAAATATCCAATCTTGTATATAGTGATCCAAGGTAGGTAGTAACAATATCAAAACGAGACAATAACTTCTGAATTCATGTACATATAGTATAATCAAAATTGTACACATGAACATATAATTTATAGTTAAAACAAACTTGCGCTAAAAAAAGTTGGGCCCTAACTATATTGTTGGGCCCCTGGATTTTTTCAGGCTAGGGGCCCAGCTGGCTACTGCAGGAAAAAAGTTAAGCTCTATCCCTGTAAATTATTTCCTTGATATCAAAACTATTAAAAGAAATATTGGAACAAACTGATTAAATAGCGTCTGAGCTGAAATTAATTATTCCTGTATCATAGTCATCTAGTTCTGCTAATAATGTGTTTAATTCTGGATCAACTCTTTGTACACTTCAATAATCCGTGTTTCAAAGTTGTGGGATGCAGACAATCATTAAACAGACCGACAGAAATGAGTCAAATTATTAATGGGCAATGAAATAAAATACTTTTACTGTTATTTAATCAGATAGTTCCAGATTTTGTTTCTAGATCAATTGAGTATTGTATTTTTTGGGTAAACTGTACTGTGTGTGTACAGTAGAGTAGGGACACAATATTTTAGCCATAATTCATACTGTTTAAATACTTCCAGTGGTTGTGGAAATTGGTACTTGTCCCATAACTGTACCAGTGTTTTATACAACTCCCAGTCTTGTTTATACAACTAATACAATTATATGTCATGTGACTGTATATTAAGCTTACCTGAGCATCATTGTGGGAATCGGCCACTTTATGAAGGTCCAGGAGAGACTGGTTGACACTCTTCTCCAAAGACAAAGCTACCTGCATGGCATCCAGGGCAGTTCCCCATTCGTCTCTGTCAGGTTTCTGAAATTTAGATCAATTAAATGATGTCAACTTTATTGGGGAATAAAAAAACATGTTAAAACATATCCAAATTGAAAACTGACTCCACATATAGAAATTTAGGACAGATGCCAAATACACAGAAACCTTGAATGACAAATTACCTTAATATCTTGAAGAACAATTCTTCCGCCTCTCTTGTTCTGATACTTCATGAGCTTCTCAGCGTGTTCACGCTCCTCTTCTGATGACTTCTTGAAGAATTTACTGAAGCCTGGTAGTGCAACATCATCACGGTCGAAGTAGTAGGCCTGAAATAATATAACATATTAATGTCTCATCAAAAGCAGTAGATCAATACAACTGTATGTATATGTCAACAAATGTTTTATTGATTTTATACAATGTACATATGAATTCCTGGATATCTGCCAATGAAGGTCGTTACACATGGGCAATATTTAAACAGACTTATTACCTGACTAGTCAATAACAGGATTTCCACTAAATTTTCAGATCAATTTAAACAGAAATCATTCCACTATTCATTGAAACTTTATATAATAATGCCACTCCCAAACGTTATCACAATACATGTAGAATTGCAATACTTATTGCCAGTTTGACTGCAGGGTGGGGGTTCTAAACAAGGCAGCCTGGCCTTCTCCTTTTATTAAAACTGGATTTCATGATACAGCTTGAAAATTGAAAAGTTACTTAAATTGCTGTAAAACCACAAAAAACGACAACACAAAATCGAACACAAGAACTTTACAGAAGGTGTATGTTGTGGTATATTAGCGACTGTGCCTGACTGTGGTTGATTCTGGTACCAGTACCTGAATTTGTCAAATAAACAAGTAGGGAACCAATCTAATTTAAATTATTCACAATCTAGCAAGCATTTTTTTATTGTTGATTCCTGGAAGATCTTAGCAAGCGCATTTCAAAATCAAACTAGTTAAAACTGGATTATCCACTTTAAATGTCTTATTACCTAAATCTATTGTATACAGGTTTTAATGAGGGGATTTTCACAAAACAAATTTAACATTCCCCACATGTAATTTGGATAATATCAGCTATGTTTAAATCACTACAATTTTAACAAAAATGTGTTTTAAAAAATTACACTACCATATAGTAAGTAGTACAGATCTCTAACGAAACCTCACTGAATGCAATTTATGTACAACAAAGTTTACCTCCCTTTAAGACATTAACTATTATTTACATATATGATTCTCAGAATTTCTCGCAATTTCAAATGGTAAAGAAATTGCAAACATATTTGTGGGTTCAAGAAAGATTTTTGTGTCACGTACAGGTGTGTGCAATAATGTTTATTGCCTGTGTGATTACAAAAAACAAACATCCAGTAATTCAAGATCAAATTTGGACCTGTACCAAGCTTCAGACAATCTATTGAATTTGGGGTTAATTATTGTTTTGCAGTAATAAGAAATTTCACCCTGTTCTGTTCAATGGCTTCTATTGGATAAAAATCTTAGATTACTAATAAACACAGGGCTCACGCTGGGTCAAAATTATAGGGAGAAGTCACTTCTCTTTTGGGTGGCTGACAGGGAGAAGTGAGGATAGAACAGGGAGAAGTGGGTGGAAAACAGGGAGAAGTTGCAGTATATGTCGCGAAAGCGTCCTGTTTTCCTTCTTTTTTTTTAAATTAGTGTTGGCATTTGCATTTTTATTATGTTTTTTTTTAGCAGTTTAATTTATTGAGGATAAAGTATCAAAGATTTGATTAACTATTCAGTATACTTATTTCACACATTTTCAAAAATACATGTATTAAACATAACAATAAAAAAAGAATGAACTGTCACAAAACTGTTCATTAAAATAAATGTTTCTTTGTCATTGATACACAATTTGATTGATTTATAATGAAGTACTATTAGAACTAGAAGAAGAAAATAATATATTATTTAAAATTGTAAAATTCACTATTAAAAGTATTTAAACATATTTAACTTAAATTTGTTTTAAGTAACTGCCAAAATACTATTTTTACTACGTGTCTATCATTGCATATCTCATTTCACCACTATCAGCGTAGTATATTTGCAATATCCGGCACCAAATTCATATCCGGTCCGGAAATTTTCACAAATTCTTGTGCCCTGAACTGGTTTTCGGTTATATTGTAAACCTACGCTTTATATTCCAAATAAAAGTGAAAAGGGTACCAGTTCAACTTTGGCGCGTAAACATAATAAACATGACGCGGTATCAAAAATATGAAGAATTCTTACCAAAAGGGGAATAAAATTTGAAAGGCGACATTAGGCGATTCTACAAAATGAAAGGGCGACTTCACTTCGCTTTTGAAGATGATCGACGGCGAAGTGAGACCACGATAAGGCGACTTCTTCGCCCGAGTCGCCCTCCAACGCGAGCCCCTGAAACAATAGAGAAATAAAACTTATTGTCTCCTTCAAACTTTGGCATTTTGCCAGGTACAGAAACAGGTTGAGGATTAACTCCACCTATATGTAAATAGAAAAAAACATTGGCATTGTATGCATAAAACCCCTGGGGGGGGGGGGGGGGGGGGTGAAATGCTCATGGCTGCTTCATCACGAGTAATGTGACCTCTTTGTAGCTCAGTTCATAAAAAAAGGTAAAGAAAAGGTTCCACATTTTTAAATTAGCATTTCAGGTACATGAATGTATGGCAAGTTACTACTTTGGCAGGTTCATAACATGATTACTAACTCTCGCTGGTTGATATCTCAACAGAGCTCTTCAGGTTTTCAACCAAAAAAAAAAAACATTTTAATGCCTAGTCCTGTATTTCTGACATAATATTTTAACTACTTGACAGGTGTGGAAAATATAGTGCTTGTCATTAGTGAATTTGAGGTTCTCATCTTTTGATTGACTTAATTGATAACATCATAAACAAAACAAATGTCCATTTACCACATTTTTAAATCATAACAGTGAAACTGGGGTTGGGAGAATTTTATTTCATTTCACCATGTTATAATTGACGACTTTCCAATTTAAAAAACGCCACCTAGTGTCCACTTCCGGTACTAAAAACTGCGGCTAATGCCGCAGTTTGTCCTGTTGAAAACGTATTCAATGTACAATTACCTTTGATAAATTTTAATGCTTTTTGTTAATTACAGGTGTCAAAATCTAATTGAAGATGTAATTAAAACCCCATGCTGTGTAAACATGTTTGTTAATTAATAAACCTTATTGTTTATTACCCCATTTACCTGATGATAAGGTAGAACCCCAGCTGTTTTATAGCTTGATTAAACAAGCTTACCAGTGACATACCTGTTCCAATATTCAAACTCACCTGTTGCCTATGGCTATAGTAACATCTACTAACGAGGTTAATTAGATAATTTAATTGGCATAGTTAAACAATACAAAAAACAATGTAAAATCTTTATTTCAATAGCATAGTCTTATAGTGATGATAGCCGTAGTTTTTTTTTAACTGGAAGTAAAAAGGGAGATAAATCATGTAAAACTGGAAATGGGTCAATTACTTTTTAAAATTAGGAAATAGAATCTTACATTAGTACTCTTGAATTATTGAATTTCTCCAAAGTAAGATCCTGTATTTTTAATACAGTGAAACTGACAGTTTCATTCAATGTGAATTTAGTGTGCAGTTGATTAAATGTTGAACCATCTTAAATAATATTTTAAAAGCTTGCATCAATTCAATTTTTTTTTATAATACAAATTCGTTATGTTGAAATTACTTAATCACCACACTGACACATACACACGTGTCCATTTATTGTTTATTAACTGTTGAACTGGTGTACAGAACATTTTGCGTCTTAAAATATCCATGGAGACCAATGGGAATTCTTCGAGGAAAATCTGCAATTTGTTCACAAATATTTTTGAGGTAAAATTATTGGCAAAATGTCTGAAATGCTACGTCTTCCATAGTGTTGTGCATCAATGATTTCTAGTGACCTACTTATGTGCCCGTTTCAGCCATATTTAGCTATATTTAGTTACAGTTGAAGGAATACGATACAAACAATTAAACATATAATAAATTGAAAATATAAAAATATCATTTAAAAATAAAAATGTATGTATTATACCACAAACTTACCATTGATTGATAGCAATAGCTTGCATATAGCTCCATGTTGATTTGGCGGTTAATGCCTGCTTCACTCTCAATGTGGAAGTTCTGGCGAGGTTGACTTTGAGCCATCTTTTCTTATTGGTGTTGTTATTTTAAGTTCCTTATAAATTGTGCAAAAGAAGTTTTTGAGGTAATTTGCGTGTACGTACACTGACGCAGCAACACAAATTAATCCCGAGTTAGTGTTTCCGGCAGGGAGCATTCCTTTATATACTGTCGAGTGACGTAGTCGAAATCTCTGTTGACCAATCGAGAGACAATTTTCTCCTTATTATATTATCATGTGACTGAGTGTTGAACATGTCTATATTTGTCTTCATCGGAATAATTAAACACATTGAAAGGTTTGTCAGGTACCATCTCAAAACACGAAAATATATTATTCCACTTACGTGTATATAATGAGATTAGTTTACTAGACTTTGTTTACATTGGAATAAATAGGGAATTAAATGTTAAATTTTTGATTTCTCAAATGGAGTGCTCTGTCACCCGAACACACGACAACATCTAAAATATCCCATCAATTGTCAATAACGGAAGCAAGAACATACTGTTCCTGACTGTTATCGTTCCATATTACAATTCTTTTTCTCCGTCGATAACTTAATTATAATTGAATCATGAATTCATGACACCGAGGGCCATATGGTGTTATATGGACCTGGAGCTAACCAGTACACGATGTATTGTTTGTTTGGTTATTCAGGGGAGGGGTGCCGGTTTCAGAGAACATATTTTTTTAAATGTCATTATAATCCTTGTTTGATGATTTGGCATACCTCAGCAACGGGTATTGTTTTTTTCAGGAAAAGAAAATATACCGGTAACTATGTTAAGCGACACCGAATTCTCTCCAAAACACTGTATGGAGCTGTCATCTTGATCGAAAGAAATGCCAAGAGATACCTAAGTCTAAATATAAAGTTTCAGAGGACACGACTTTAAAAAACAATAATTAGCATTCGCCAACATCTACAAATGTATCAATTTTTAGGAAAACCCAGAATATATTTAAAACTAATAATATTCATTTGAGTTATTTCTTCTGCGGAAAATTGAAGCCCAAGGACTATTTGGTGACCGTTGCTGTGGATTTGGAGGACAGGATTATCAAATACAATTTTCTTATTCTAATCTTGAGACATTCAAATCTTTAGAATGTCTTTGTTATCATAGTAAATGGTAAAAATTCTTACACTTATACAGAACATTGTTTTTTGAATGGCGCCATACGGGACTAGTTCAAATTGATCAAATCTCAAAATAGAATTCGCACATCATGCAGCTTGTTGAAAATACAGAATAAACGTGGAAATACTTTCATTAAAATACAGTTCAACAATTAACATCTTAGCAGGTTTTGCTAAAAAAAATATTAAGTTTTAATGCGAAGAAATGTATGGTCATCAGAATAACACCAAAGAACAAGCCACCAATATCTACAAACTATACATTACACGGACACACTCTAGAAGTACATGATGCCAGCAAATATCTAGGAGTCACCATATCAAACAACTTAACATGGGATAGACACATTGACAACACCATCGCAAAAGGAAATAAAACCCTAGGATTCATAAGGAGGAATCTTAAAGATTGCACCAAGAATGTAAAGGCAACAGCATACACATCCATAGTAAGACCAACTATGGAATACGCAAGCATTGTATGGGATCCCACAAGCCGCAAACAAGTAGAGATCATTGAGAGAGTGCAGAAAAGAGCAGCTCGATTCGTGAGCAACAACTACACAGACCGAACACCTGGCTGTGTCACGAACATGATCCAAAAGCTAGAATGGGAAAGCCTCGAAGAGAGAAGGAGAAAGAACAGACTGTGTATGCTTTATAAGATCAAGAATGGCCTTGTAGACATAGATCAGCTCCAATTCTTAAGACCAAGCGACAGGAGAACCAGAGGGACAGACCGATTATACCAAGAACGGAGCAGGACAGAGACCTATGGAAATTCCTTTTTCCAAAGAACCATCAGGGACTGGAATCGGCTGCCCACCAACGTTACCAACGCAAGCACATTGGCGGGCTTCAGGTCCGCCCTAAAGGCGGGACCTGACATTAATTAGAACAGTGCACACCTGTACATAGTTTTAATCTGTATATACATCTTTTATTATTTTGAAGACTACTGTGTCGCCCGGTAACGCGCATAGTTTTCGCGGAGCCTCGAACGTTCGCTATTGAACCCGGTTCCAACTCAGAAAGAAGAAGAAGAAGAAGCACAATCAGACATTCGAAGAATTAGGTTGCAGTGTGTGGCAACCTGACACAATTTTGAAGCAGAGGACCACCAATAACAAGTTTGGATGCGAGTGGCCCAGTGGGGATAAGAGGAGATCAACATGTGAAATATATAAACTAATTACAAAAGTCAAAATAAGCCATCATACACTAGAAAAAAAAGTAAGACCGTTATAGAAAAATACCATGGGAATTCAGACTTGGTAAATTCTGTCCTCTTTAGGACATCACATGAAAGCCACATCTTTAATACTTTTCAAAAAAACAGCAGCTTATGCAATATTATGTTTCAGACCTATTGAAAGAATGAAAAAATCTATGATTTATACGATAAACTTAAGCGTATTCTAATTATAAACTTTTTTTTTCGACAGTTCCAAACTAGGTTCCACATTGAAATAGCCAGTTAAACTAAGGTTAAGGGACTTTTCATCTGTTCTCTTTAGAATTGTTACACATAGTCATATTATGCTTTTATTTCCCAAGCTGTCAACAGAGCTTAATAATAATAATAATAATAACTAGAGGCTCCCAGGAGCCTGTATCGCTCACCTGAACCTGAAACCAAACAACCCTTTTTTTATCCAGCTTTACGTTGCTTTAAAGAATTGCCCAACACTTCTGCAAAAATCATTAATTTTGACCTTTTAAGGGAAATAACTCGTATAAGGAGGAGCTTTTGATGATTAGAGGGAGAAGGGAGGTTCACTTCAAATTTGCTGTACCTGTTATACTTTTTTAACTATCAGTCGAAAACTCTCTCGACTCCCACCTCCCCCTTTTTCATTTTTTCTATTTTAAGCCAACATAGCTATGTAGGTAGTCAGGTGTCATAATTTGCAAAATTTTGATAGAGGATGTCCTAAAGATGATGTGTGCAATGTTTGAAAGCAGTCCTTTCATTGGTTAAAGAGGAGAAGATTTTTTAAAATCAAGTAAAGTTGATTAAAAAAAATGTTAAAGGAGAATAATTCATAAACGGTTCATCAGACAATCTTGACCCTAAAGTCATTTTTGTAGCCCTCATAGAGCAGAACAATTAAGCAAAAATGCTAACTTTTTCTCTAGTTCTAATAATTTTTAAGATTTTGAGGCAAAAATGTCAAAAATAATCAATTTGGACAATTAAAGGGCAATAACTCCTATAAGGAGTCATCATACAACTTCAACCCAATGGAGTGTTTCGTAGAGCTTTTGATGCAGATGAAGGCATGTCTGTTCGGTTTTCCTGTATCTGTTACACTTTTTTAAATATAAGCCAAAAACTGTATTTTACTCCCCCCTCCGTCCTATTTTTAGCCATGGTGGCCATGTTGGTTAATCTGCAGCCATGGTTGGTACAAACTTGGTTGAGGACATTTGACGGATGATGTGTACAAAGTTTCAAAGCAGTACTTTCAGTTGTTTCAGAGGAGAAGATTTAAAAAAATCAATTAAAACCGATTAAAAAAAAACAGTTCAAGGGGAATAACTCTTAAACGGTTAATCAGACAATCTTGACCCTTAAGTCATTTTTGTAGCCCTCATAGAGCAGAACAATTAAGCAATGCTAACTTTTTCTCTAGTTCTAATAATTTTCAAGATTTTGAGGCAAAAATGGCAAAAATCATAAATTTTGACAATTAAAGGGCAATAACTCCTACAAGGAGTCATCATACAACTTTGACCCAATGGAGTGTTTTGTAGAGCTTTAGATGCTGAAGAAGGAAATACTTTTTGAACTATAAGCAAAAAACTGTATTTTGACCCCCCTGTTCTATTTTTAGCCATGGCGGCCATGTTGGTTGGTCTGAGGCCATGATTTGGGCAAACTTGGTAGAGGGCATTTTACTGATGATGTGTGCAAAGTTTCAAAGCAATCCCGTCAGTGGTTTTGGAGGAGAAGATTTTTGAAGAAAAGTTAACGACGACGACGACGACGGACGCCAAGTGATGGCAATAGCTCACCAGGTGAGCTAATAATAATAATAATAATAATAATAATAATAATAATAATAATAATAATAATAATAATAATAATCTCTATTGCGTGTAAAGCCCTATTTGTTATAGCAATACATACAAAAAATACATATTATAATAAGATACATTCAAATTGTAATACGTCACCCTTCCAAACTTTTAATTAATTAGATATTATTTCAATTTCCTACGGATTCTCATTTTTTTGCATGCGTATTTACTCTGAGTATTTTGAGATGGCCCCACCTTCAGACGCTTCTAATAATTATTTTTTTCTTCGATTTAACTAAAAAAGCAAAAGAATATCAACATGTTCAGCAAGATACTAATTACTAGTACTTTATACATATTGCAAGGGATCAGAAAAGAGCTATATTAGATTCTTTTCGTAAATTTTATGAAATCGGCATCCTGTATAGAAAAAGCCTTAAATTCACATTGCATTATACGTCTCGAGTCCCTGTGTACATATGAAACAAGTTTATAAAGGAAAAAATAATTTAGACCAAAAATATAAAGCAAATTATAAAAAAATAGATGCTCCAATTTAAACACACTGTGCAAACCACGCAGTTAAATAACTATATTCGTTCTTCTCTTGTGTTTGGGCCAGGCCTATGTATTTTATTTGGTGGAATTCCTATGACTGAATGTTTCAACACCCTTTAGCTATGTACAGCACATCGAAATATATGATTACTACATTATATTGTTAAGAAATAAATCCTATATTTTGACCCGGCTTTAAAGTTCATTTTTATGCGAAAAGGGTCGTTTCTTGCTTGGGGGAGTTTTTAAACGTCCTACACCCGACAACCTAAGGTCGTATGACCATTTATTTATTACATGTTACATAAACATCTCATTGGTTAAAATTTAGAACATTCCAACGCCTTTGAATTTATGTTTTACTGAACCATGTAAGCAACACGTGATAATATATAAAAGCAACACGTGATTATTATAATACACACGCATTTTTCTATAATTATATTGAGTTTTTATTGATTTTATTGCAATATTAA
The DNA here is from genome assembly GCA_944474755.1 of Limnoperna fortunei. Classification (NCBI taxonomy): domain Eukaryota; kingdom Metazoa; phylum Mollusca; class Bivalvia; order Mytilida; family Modiolidae; genus Limnoperna; species Limnoperna fortunei. Next base: position 47,754,967 of record OX104118.1, on the reverse strand, counting down.
CAACATTTTCTAACTCCGAATGTTACCGGAAAATGACGAGACCCGATGTTGAATGAGGTTCGGCACGTCTCATGACCACAAAAAAAAACCGATTTTACCACAAACTATGATAAGCCCACTGGATAAGCCACTGAATTAACAACCGTGTAGATAAAAAAGTTGAAGCAAATAAACAGACTACGAGAAATCAAAAACACCAAAACAAAACTCATGTTTGTTGAAAACTAACTGTATGATGACATAAGCATATGTAATGGACCGCTCAATTAGGGGGGGGGGGCAGGATGCATTCTAATTACCAGTTTCAAAACAAGACTGTTTTGTCTCCTTGAATAAGAACAAGTTGCTGTCCTACATCTTGTGTGTTTGTACTGTATTGTTCTTTCTCTGTACTTTCTCTGTATTGGTTGTTTGAGAATAAAGATACATCTGGTGTGTTAAAAAAAAGTGAGTCATATCTAGTCAATATTTATAAAACAGTTTATTTCAGTATTTGAACCTTACTTTTACATATTACATAGTCATTGAATTTGTTTTTGCACTTTAATTGGTAAAACGTCATTGTCACTTTCACTTGCGCTACTACTGCATCTAGAAGACGGGGTGTCACTGTCACCAGCACTATCAGAATTGTCATCAATACATGTATCTATAACGTACAGGTAATGTTGGATAGAATAAAATGCTATTTTTAAATTGCAACCTGACACCTGAGCCCAGACAAATTACTCGTCATCAATGGCAATATTAACATAAATTTATTCAAACAGTTAATTATTTTTCTTTAATGCTATATCAGGGGGGTCGGGTGAAGGGGGTAATTCAGACTCCTTAAATAAACGCTCGAACGGAGAGAAATCTGGACAATATGGGGGACAATAAAGAGGGACGTTGTGGTGGGATCAATTCAGAAAGTCACATCAAGTAAAATTGCCTCACATAGCGTTTTTTTTCTCTCAAGTTCAAACCATATCCGACCCTCTCCCAAATTTCGTTCATAAACAAAGGCGTTACACTAGTGTTCCATTCTTCAACGTCGGGTAGGCACGATCACGCAATGTTAACCGAGAATTTGTCCGATAATAACACGAATCTCCAGCGGTCTGCAACAAATGCATGACATTGATGACGTCCTAAACATGTCAACACTGTGGTTAAGACTGATCCAAACTAATGTTCATTTATTATTCCTTACCTGTATTAATTTCCTCTTCAGCAAATGATAAATGCCTAACGACCTGTAAGCAAAATTTTACTTATGTTTAGGACGAGAAAAAATTAACAAACAGTAAATTCATCACTATATCCATAGCATAGTGTTGTAAAAATTGCCCATTACCCACACAGATCGATGCTTATACAAGTTAGTTTCGAATGAAAATATGGATCTGATAATTTTGCTTTTACGCGGACACAATGCACAAACTCATCGTCAAAACCTGTAAAAGTGATCATTATCGTTCAATTAGTGCATGTTACAAAAATATGTGTCTATATAGCAATCCGCTTTATAGCTTGAATGCACGTGTCTGAATACCAAGGATGAGGCATCACCTGGGACTTTCTTAGTAACTTTGTGGGTTGAGCCCTTTGAATCGCCTCACATCAAGCAACATTTTCTGTTAAGAAAAACTAATCAAAACATTTGTAACAAGTACACATGTTTTAAATTCCGTTTTGTGATGAACAAGTAATCGGTGCTTGTATAACCTGGAGTTATCTCCCCTATTTATTCGTCGTTTTATATTGTTTCTGTGATGAAATACAATTTTGAAATAAATCATATAATAATAATAATAATATATTTGTTGACTATATCTATAGTTTACTTTGTAAGTAAATTTTAACTGATTCATTCGGTAGTTTCTTGGCACAAGCGATACAAACCACATAATGTTAAATTTAACTTTAAAAAACACCGTCTTATCCGAAGTTACCTCATTTTTCAAATAATTTGTTTCATGTTATATGATGTGTATTATTCTTAATATACACAAATTTATTACTTTTAAAACACGTAACCTCTGAATTAATGTTCCAACCAGACTATTACTACTATAACACCCATCATTACTAATAGTCCTCTGACCCCAATAAGACCATACCTATTATCTCTATACCAACTGGGTTAAGTACATGTAGAATTCTTCAATAGTCAAACCGTGTACTTTTTAAAATATAATATCATTTATTCTCGTAAATCCGGATTTCAGTTTTTATTTTATTGGATTGAACGAGATTGAACGAGATCTATTGATTACAGCGAGCTTTGTCCAATGTCAAAATGTAGAATGAAATACTTAGGTAACAGGCAATCAATAAGTGGAACGTCGATGTAAATAAATACATGTACCGTTAGTTGACTAACACATGTATGGTAAAAACAGCTGTGAAGTTGTAAATTCAAATAAACACAAATTTAATGTAAAAACTGAAAGCGAGAGCAAAATGCAATAGGACACATACTTTTTTAATGCCTGCATATAAATGACTCATAAATGGGACACCGAAGTTTGTTATTTTCAGCACTGATAGGACAACAAGTTTTTTCATAACAATATCATAAATAAAAAAGTTTTTGAAAAATTCGAACAACCCAAATAATGAATTGTAAATATATAATTATTCACAAGATAGGACACCCATTTTCTTATAACACATCTAATGTAGGACAGCAACTTGTTTTTGCATTTTTAGAAGATGGGACATATAGTCTTTTAAAAAAATATGATAATTTGAAATGCACCGATCCAAACCTCCCCAATTAATATTGACCTGTCCCTAACTGGAGTCTTTACTGAGACAGTCTAGAAAATTAAGTTAACAACTTGTATTTACGGGAAGTATACGGCTTGTTTTGTCGAAACTTTCCTGTTATAAACAATGACACGGAGTGTTTTTATAAATGTACTAATCATTATATATGATGCTAGGCAGTGACATTTTATGCGTTTCAGTTATTTGGAACGCTTTTAAAAACCCATTAGCTTTTTTTATGTACGTTCGAAAACAGGATGTAGAATTATAGGCAGTATGACGGATAACATGTGTAGAAGTACAATAATAACTATATGTATATTTAATACGAGTTTAACATAATAAAATGCTAACAGATATAGGTATTAGAGAAGAAAAAACTATTTCTCAAGATTGTCTGCTGGGATTACCTGTTATTCCATAATTTGTTTCTTTCGGACAGCGGGTTATTTGGAACAAATATACGTTTCCTAATGTAGTTATTTTTAGGTGGTTACTTGTTGTCTAGCGAGCAGTTTTTTATCTATAGTCAAGACAATATGTTAACATATAAAAAATTTAGCTAAGGAAAGGGTACGAAGAGATGGGTAGGGACGGAGATTTACCCATTTGTAGCGACTAAATGCGCTTGGGTTTTTTCGAAATTTACAAAAGGGGCCTTTGCATGCAAGTAGCTTGGCATCCTCCAAACAAGTTACTCGCGATGGTCCACTTCCAGGCTTTCGTATACAAGCCCGACAACCATCACCACATGGGAATGCTCTTATTAGCTCTGTGGGGGAAGCCCTGGTGACCATTTCGGTATAGTCCCAAATATGAAATGAATCTTCATCGACTAATTAGTTGCTCAACGTCTAGCGAGCAATATTTCATATAGTCAGGAGGAGAACAAGATAAGAAACAAAAAAATAATTCAGAAACTGTCATGACTTAACGACAGAACATTTTAATTATAAGGAATGTTTGAATGGTGTTTTAACGCCACTTTCAGCAATTTTTCAGCTATATCATGGCGTCCATTTGAGGAAGCCAGAGTACCCGGAGAGAACCCCCGACCTGTCTTGCGGTATGAAAACTGGCAATCCTTGTCAATTAAGATTGGGGTCGAGTACACCCTGCGTGCAGTGAGAATCGAACCCGCAATCTTAGTGTTGACAGACCACGTGATCAATAGTAGACGAACTACCTTAACCACTCGACTCCTTTAATTATAAGGTTGTAGGAACTAAAATAAAATAACTAAATGAAATACTATATATAAACTTCAAACGTTCACAATTTTTCACCATTTGTGTTAAACTAATGTTATTTTATACTGGTACCACACAGTGTTCCTATAGTTCCATTAATAAAACCTCTCATTTCATGTTTATTTTCAACATTTTTTATCGGGTATTGATATTTTATGTTTTTAGTGAAATTCGAAATTAGAACTAAGTGTTCCTAGTGCTCAACCTCCAGAGCAGCCCAGCACGTCCCCGGATGGCGAATAAGGGAGACCCTCTAGTTGGGGGTTGTCTAGTTCTATAACATAAAACCTCCCATTTCACGTTTATATTTATCATTTTCATCTGACTTTTACATTTTTTTATTATTATTTGAAATGTGAGGTTTTATCTGTCAGTTGATTTTTCTCGGAGCAAAATTTTTTCAGAAGTTCTGCATATTTTTACATTTGAAATATCACGAAACTAACATAAACACAAAGACTATACCTGTTTTCAATGGATTAAACTATGTTCAATTAAGTAATCCATGTTTAAAATATCGAGACGAAATTTTTCTGCGAGCTGACATTTTGAATTTAACGGTTTATCAACATTACGGAATCAAGTTATATTTGATGGCGGAACGAATACAATTTGTCGCAATTGTAACACATGGAAAATTCGTCAAAAACGTATCCATAAGATAGATTTAATTGGGGTCAGCCATTGAATTTAATGGGAGTTAAGAGACACCTCAAATAAAGCTTCAAACAGGACTTAAAAAATCCATGATATACTAAGGTAAGACACTTTTTTAGAAAATTTAGATATTTTTTTTTAAGTTAGCGCAGTTTGCATGGTTGTACAAACTTTTTTTCATATCAAACTTAACTTAAACATTCCGCACGATTTTCTTGCGGAATTTGCGCACGGGAAAATGCGTTTAAAGATGAAACCTCGAATTTCAATATCCGATAAAAAAGTTTGAAAATAAACATGAAATGAGAGGTTTTATTAATGGAACTAGGGGTTGTCAGGCCATTATACGAAAGCCTGGCCGCGGACCGTAGTGGGAAAAGTGCTAGGAGGCACTATAAAGATCCCTTTAGTAGATTTCCAAAAAGTGTAGGCTCGTTGTAGGATAAAAAGTATTAAAGGCTAAATTTTCCGCCCTTACCCAATATTGCATACTTTTCTATGGCAGTCACAATTGTGTTCCCTATGTCCCATCTCCGTGGATTTTTTGTTTGTTAACTTGTTTTCGTCCTGAATATAGCTGCAATACTGCTCGCTGGACGTAAAGCCAACATCCAATCAATTTATGTTATTTTATAGCTGATTATCGCGGGGCGGATCAAAGGGAGATAACTGTTATTACCTTGCAGTCAGCAGTTTTTCTGTTTGGTGTCGGTAATCGATCAAAAGTAAGGTTCAATAGAATTTCAGCTGAAGGGTAAAAGAAGTATCTTGCTGGATGCTGACCGATAATAACTGTGACATATATATTGACTATAAGCATTTGAGAACTTTATACTCTTTCTGTCATAAAGGGATAATATATATTTGAATAATCCAAATGAAGCAGTTTGTAAAAAGTCTCGCGGGTTCACTTTTTTTCGTATTTAATTGGATCAATGTTATATCGGAGCTAGCCATTCGCGAGTTTTCATTGCTGCCGCAAAACATTTTAATGTATAGTGTTAATGACAAAAAGGTCCTGTTTTATTATACCGAACACATTGCGAAACAAGACCATTTAAATTTTATGGTATGTTAAATTAAAGATAAAGTGATCATGAATTTCATGGAAAACTTCATAAACAACAGATCCATTTTAACAGGTCAATCTTTTATCTTCAAATATGGTAAAAACCGGACCAAATGTTATTAACATAATTCCTACAAATTTCAATAGGCTATGCCTTTATCTCCAAGTATGGGAAACGGCAGTGACAAGTTTAAATGGGTAATATTTCGTATTGAAGAAAAAAAATGTTACTATAGATTTTCATTACACAGTAAATAGTATAATAATTGTTGTTAGTGATCTAGCGTGCAGTAAAATACCAAATTGACATTTACACTATTTCGTTTTACCGTCGATGAAACGTTTGCTTTTATTCCAAAAATAAAACACACAAACATATTTTGTTATTAAAACAAAATTGTATGATTATGATACAACATGAAATATATCGTAGCGCATTGATATGACATTTATATTGAAATCCGAACTGATCAGGAAATTGACTTTATTACATCTCGTAGTACAGTGTCTGCCGTAGGTGAAGATCGTATAAGCCCATCATATGTTGAAATTTACAGCCACGAGTATATGTAAACCTCTACCAATTGTATTTAATTTTTCGTTTCTTGACGGTGAATTCCCTGCTAAATAGAAATCGGCCATAATTATTGCTCTTTTCAGGAAAGATCATAAATCTGGCCCAACCATTTACCGACCAATAATTTTGTTAAGCTGCCTCGACAAAGCTTCCGAGAGAGTGGTTTACAAATACATATACAATTTTCTGTTAAAATTCCCTATAATTGTATAAATACCAATCAGGAATCTTGCAAAACATTCTACTGTCAATCTGATCTTAGAAATATACCACAATATCTGTATAGCACTAGAAAACAGAAATAATATCTGTTGATTTGCATCTCATCTTGTTTGGCATAAAGGACAATTTAATTACACGAACAAGCATATTACATTTTAGAAAAACTGCTAAATTGGCTTAACAATACCCCAGTATTATTGAACAGAAAGTTTTAATTGGCAATATAATTCTTATTTAAGAAATAGATTATTGCGAGTGGGCTCTATGCGAATAAGAACATGGTAAGACCTTATATTTGTCAATATTTTATACCGAGCGAAAGCGATCGGAGGTATAAAATGAGGACAAATGACAAATATAAGGTCTGACCATGTTCTAAAGGTATAAAATGGGGACAAATGACAAATATAAGCTCTGACCATGTTCTAATTCGCATAGAACCGAATTGCAATAATCTATTTCGATTCTAATATGTTTAACAATTGTTTAAAAATTTCGAAGCGGCTCTAAGAAGACGCTTTCAATGGTAATACTGTTTTTGAAATTAATAAGATATATCCCACAACAGTATGTGAAAGCAAATAAAATTGACATAAACATATATTCTCGTCATTTTATTAAATATAGCACCTTTTAAACACAAATATTGAGAAATCTTAACGAAATTGCATTGTTCCAGTATGAAATTTTCAGTTGAGCGTAATATGACGTCGGAATTCTAATTGTGATGTCATATTAATTCGAATGTGGAATTGTTAAAAAAATAATGTATCGGGAATAGTTTAAATCATATAAATCTCAGAATTCAGACTAAAAATAACTGCATTACTTACAATAAAGATAATTATGGATAGCACGTAACAGACTGCATTTTTAGTCAGTTTTTACATTTACACAAAAGACAGCTTATGCATGTGCGAACTAAACTTATTGGAATTTTGACACGACTTTGTTTACATAGCTAAAGCAGGACGTCATATTAGAATTAAGTAATAGATTATTGCGAACGGGCTTTATGCGAATTAGAACATGGTCAGACCTTATATTTGTCAATATTTTATACCTAGCGATAGCGAGGTATAAAATGAGGACAAATATAAGGTCTGATCGCTCGGTATAAAATATTGACAAATATAAGGTCTGACCAAGTCTCTAATTCGCATAGAGCCCAATTGCAATAATCTATTTCGATTCTAATATGTCTAACATATGTTTTAAAATTTCGAAGCGGCTCTAAGGAGACGCTTTCAAAGGTAATGTTGTTTTATTGAAACTAATAAGATATATCTAAAATCAGCATGTTAAAGTAAAAAAAATTGACATAAACATATATTCACGTCATTTTATTGAATTTACATACCTTTTAAAACAAAAATATTGAGAAATCTTAACGAAATTGCATTGTTCCAGTTTGTAATTTTCAGTTAAGCGTAAGTATGACGTCGGAATACTAATTGTAACGTCATATTTATTCGAATGTAGAATTGTTAAGAAAATAATGTATATGAAGTAGTTTAAATCATATAAATCTCAGAATTCATACTAAACATAACTGCATTATTAACAATAACGATAATAATGGATAACACAAACCAAACTGCATTTTTAAGTCAGTTTTTACATTTACACAAAATACAGCTTGTGGCATGTGCGAACTAAACTTATTGGAATTTTGACACGGCTTTTTTTACATAGCTAAAGCAGGACGTAATATTAGAATAAGATATTTGTAAGATCAGAGGGGGGGGGGGGAGTGCCTCATGGATCAGTATTAGGTCCACTTTTTGTTTTGGATGTAAATGACATTGCTGATACAACTTAAAGTGTGGAAAGACTGTATGATTAAGACACATTTTTCAACTCTGATCTTTGGTCTTAAAATGGCTTGTTAACTTTAACCATGGTAAAACATAATGAGCAGTTTCTACAACTAAAGGAATAACTAACAAGTTAAATATTATATTCAACAGTGAAAATGTAAAAATTGCTGAAAATCACAAACATCTTGGTGTCACATTTTCCTCAAATTGTAAATGGATTATTCATATACAGGATATAATAAAAAGCGCATGTGCTAGATTAAACGTGCTAAAAATGTTAAATTCAGTCTAAGTAGATCAAATCTTGAGAAAATACATTTTACTTGTATTTTTCAGACTTTCTTTTGAGCTTTTGGATGGCTGTTCTGTTCAAGATTACAATACATTTTGCGCATGGGCAAGATGGACAACGACGTGTTTTTTTAATGTGAAAAAAATATATGTGAATATTGAACTGTTAAAATTTCTAGAGCTGAATTTTTGTATATATCATCAGATGTTCTTTATTACAGCGGTAAGAGCATGAAAACATATTTGAGAAAAACATTGAAATTCCAAGTTAGTATATTCTTCTTTGTAACCCCAATGTCGTGAACAATTATCCATGTTATCAAGTTACAATTGACAATAAAAATGAACTGATGATTAACTCAGTGACCAGGTCGGTGATTTAAGTACTTTAGCCTTCTTCAGTTGAAATACACTATGCATTGTGCATTACTGGATCTTTATATGATATTTACTGTTACTGATATGCTTGATATGTATTAGGTCAAGTAGAAATGTCATAAACCAAAAAACGTCGGCGACATTCTAGCGATCCTTCACCCAGTTATCAAATCTCAAGAGAAAAACCTCTTACGAAAAAACTCATATTTGATTTTGACAACGACACCTTAACCATGTCCAGTGATAAACATATTGATTCAAACCAAAGGACTTCGACATCGGAATCCTTTCCGAGTATTACACCTAAAAATTCGCTGTTCACGGATGACGATGTGCAAAGACTAGCACTCGCGGTCAAGCAGCTAATGTTTGACGATCTCCGCAAAGAACTCAGAAACGACATGCAAATGTACGTTAATAACTTGACAGCACTGTTATTAGCCGGAATCGACAAACTAAAAATGGAAAACTTTTACCAAAAATTGCTACTTCTGATATTACCAAAAATCGATGATCCAGAACAGCATAGCCGTAAAAGCTGCATAAGGATTGGCGGGGTACCGCAGTCGGTTGGTGAAAATACTACAGACATTGTTTGTGATATTGCTAAAAAACTAAATGTCCATTTAGAAAACAAAGATATCAGCGTCTCCCATCGTTTGACAAGTATTAGCTAGGACTTAACCAAAAATCGTAGCAAGTCAGCTTATCGTGCCCGACAATCAGTCAAAGAGCATACAATCAAATTAACCTCTGTTTTGGACGGTAAAATATTTATAACCGATAATAACGGCAAGCGAAACGTCATAATAACTGAAAATGAACTAGAAGCTTTATTAAAAAATCAAACACGACCCCCCGAAACGAAAGTTAATGGAGTATAGTCCATAACTTCTCTGTGCATCAGTCCGACGGAATATTTTCAGTGTGCTCTCCAGTATCAGCTTTCTTATCACGACAAGTACCTAGCCTGCCACATCAACTGTCGTCATGCCCGCCACAGATGTACATTAAATCCACCTCTGGTATGTTTGGCCCACAGAGGTCGCAAATACCTTACAATTTAAAATGCACTCATACATGGCCTTGTTCACGGTCCCAGAACTCCAAAACTTATGTTACTTACTAGGCAAAATGTGTAAAAGTGTACATAACAGTAAGAGTAATTAGTTTTTCTTTACTTACTTTTAGCTATTGTATTGTGCATGTTGTGTGTCTGATAGCATAATATATATAATAATCTAAGGGTCACGTATTTAATCAATTATAAATAATTTCCGCGTTAAGTAGTGTAGGGGGAATTAATTGTCTTCTCGGCTATGTCCGTAAGTTTATGTAATTTTTGTATGAGTGCTTTTTATGCACGGATGGTTTTGAGGTTTTAAGCGGGAATAATTAAGGTTGAAAATAGGTGTAAGGGTTTTTATCAGTTCTAGCTCGACTATTGCTGCGGACACATCCAATTTCTGATGGACTCCGATATTGAAGACAACGTTAGGCGCCTTGTTGGTGATTAAAAATTAAGAAGTCACAGAACGATTTCCTTACACAATTGGATGGCTTATTTTTAGCGAGATTGCAAGCTTTTGACAATCAACAGAAAGAGCGGTCAGAAGAACAGATGTCTTGGCTGCAAAATGAGATCCTCTCAGCTGACAATTACAAATTTCAAAGAAAAAGCTGTGAAGATCATTAAATTTAACACTAAAGTAATGAGGACTTTAAAAGAAGCACACTCTTAAGTTAGATGCTCAGGATGAAAAAACAGCGACAGCAAAAGAAAAGATTTGTGAAGGTATAGATCTCGTAGCATACCGACAAAAACTAGTAAAAATGGCTGATTCGTCTGAGTTCGAATGGAAAACTGTGCAAGAATACACAGCAAACCCCCTTGCTGAAGATTCGGATGATGATAAAAAGATTTTACGAGCACAGGCATTAAAGCTGAAAGAGCAAAGAGGAGACAAAAACCATACGCTAGACCTGTTTCACCAGTCAAGGATGGGAATGTAAAGCAGAAATATACAATAATACCTGGGGTTTGTTTTAATTGTTACAAACCCGGACACTGGATGTTTGAATGCCCAGAGAAGAAAACGAAGTTAAGTATTGATTTATTGCATGTTGATAAGTTGATTAGTTGTGAGAATTCTACTCCGTCAGATAGATTTTCTGTTTTTCAAGTTCCAAAGTTGCTGTTTGTAAAATCAATACCGTGCATGCATTGGAATGTGTGGATTAAAAGGTAATTACTTGTGACGGTCAGTGTGCACTAGACCATAAAAACTCTATTCACACAGGCAATGATACACCAGTACTCTCACCTGTCGGTCGATTGAAAACGGCAATAGATATATGGAGACAAGCACGTGCTTGTGATTATATTCTGAGTGTTATTGATAAAGATTATGGTATACCTTTCAAGTGCTTACCGAGGTCATTATCCTTTTGGATGGCCTGAGCAAAAGTAACCGAACGGGCGAGACATCAAAAATTTTTATTAAAAAAATCTTCCTTTCACGTAAAATTTCATATATGGGGCATTACACATATAATGCTAAATTACATAAAAATGGAGACAAAAGTATATGCCACGGATTTTTTTTGGGAAAATTACCTTAAAGTTTAAGAATGGTTTTTCTACTTTCATTTCAGTGTTGTGGTCACATTGTACCACATTACGCACTTTAGGAAGTGCTTCCACTGTAAAGACATTGACTGGAAAAAAATATATTCTTGTTCTACAGTAATGCCATACCTTTCAAAATATCCAACTCTTAAGCAATAGCAGTTATAGGCAAAAGCAGAAACAAAAGAGAAAATTGGGACTATTTTTTCATCCTGCCATCTTTTGACATGCACCGGAAATTCATTACATGAATAGGATAATGACCCCTTTAAGCAAAGCCAACAGTTCCGGATTTCCACCAAAATTTTTTTATATGTTATTTAATGATTCTGTAAATAAAATAAGCATGCAGTTTGAATATATTGCTACTCAAATAAAAATTATGACAGTTTCCAAAGATGTGGTGAAACCCTGTTTTAGCAATTTTTAACTGATAAGGACAGTAAGGGTATAATTTTTTTCTTCTGTTCAACAATTTTGGCACAACAGTCAAAATATCACCTTTTTATGACAGTACAGGTGTAATAGTTACCAAATAAGCAGAAACACATCTGATAAAAGGAACTTTTTATCAAGTGAGGGCTCATTTGAATATAGGGGGGTTGAAAACAGTCGGTTCTGTTGCTATGACGGTATGATATAAAAATTAACATTTTTCCTCACAAAAGAAAAAAAACTAACTAAAAAAGCTTTTCTTAGCTGTAATGAGTGTATAAATGAACTTATTAAGTAGAAATACACCACAATGGAATTCAGGTTGAGAAGCAGAGGTCTCTTTTCTGTAGCTTAAACTTTAATAAAACTATACACAAAGTAGAGTTATGACTAGTTTTAAGAAAACTGACATATAATTTTTATACAAAAAGACTCATTGGCATCTTTTCAGTCCTTTTTGCATGCCAAGTCACTGAAAAAGTAGAAAACGTAGCAACTGACTAGACTGATTGGTTCAAAGTACCCAAAAGCATACTAGATTCACAGACTTTACATTAAAACGGCACATTGCAAATGATGCCCACCCATGCCAAATAATTACCTAGAGGCCAGAGGAATGAATAAACACTACATATTGATTAAAATACTGCTGTATAACCTTCTTTTAAGAAACAAAATGAATACATTTAATCTTTAGTTACAATCTTCAAGGTATGATACATGTTTCTGTCTAGCAATAAGTGCTGGTACATGAAATAGGATCATGGTTTACCTTTATTTAATCAATTTTTGGTCTGAAAGGTATTATTTAATACCAATAATACATTTTTATTTCATGTCACCTTGGGTTCTACCTTACTGTACTCTATAGAATTGTTAACAGTGTGCTTTTTGCAAAAATAATCACTTTTTATGATACCATAGGCCAAAAAGTCAAATTTTACTGCAGATAATGAAACAGACTATAACTATAAAACCTGAAGATATATTTTGCAGAAAAGATGTTTTCCTATAATGAGTTCTGGTACCCTTTCATAAAAAGTACCTGACAAATGGGATTTGTGTATTTGACCGATTTGTAAATTTTGCTCTTACAGAGGTCATTATCCTTTTGGATGGCCTGAGCAAAAGTAACCGAACGGGCGAGACATCAAAAATTTTTATTAAAAAAATCTTCCTTTCACGTAAAATTTCATATATGGGGCATTACACATATAATGCTAAATTACATAAAAATGGAGACAAAAGTATACCTGTCCACGGATTTTTTTTGGGAAAATTACCTTAAAGTTTAAGAATGGTTTTTCTACTTTCATTTCAGTGTTGTGGTCACATTGTACCACATTACACACTTTAGGAAGTGCTTCCACTGTAAAGACATTGACTGGAAAAAAATATATTCTTGTTCTACAGTAATGCCATACCTTTCAAAATATCCAACTCTTAAGCAATAGCAGTTATAGGCAAAAGCAGAAACAAAAGAGAAAATTGGGACTATTTTTTCATCCTGCCATCTTTTGACATGCACCGGAAATTCATTACATGAATAGGATAATGACCCCTACCAGCTCCTACTGTATTAAGGAATAATAGGTAAGCTTCGGACAATGTTGTTTTTGTAAAAGATGAAATACTAAAGCTATTGGAGAAGGGATGTATTTCACGGGTTTTTGAATTGCCTACAGTTGTCAATCCTTTGACCGTAGATTACAGCAGGTCAGGTAAACCGAGTCTTGTTCTGTTTTGTAGACATATCAATTCGTGTATTCATCAGTTTAAGTTCAAGTTTGAAGATGGCAGTGTCGCTAGACATTTGTTTCAGAAAGGAGACATCTTATTTCGATATGATTTAAAGAGTGCCTATAATCACATAAAAATTGTTCAAAATCATAAGCAATTCTTAGGTTTTAGCTGGGATTTTGACGGAGAGGTTAGATATTTTGTATGTAATGTACTGGCGTTTGGAATTGCAAGTGCAGGACATATTTTCACTAAATTAATGAGAGAAGTGGTAAAGTTTGGGAGAGGTAAAGGTATAAAGTAATTATGTATTTGGATGATGGTTTAGCTGGGGCCAATAGTTTAGAAACAGCTGAATCAGTTAGTAGCTATATTCAGAATAGCTTGCCAGAGTTTGGTTTTTTGACTGCACATGACAAATGCATTTGGGATCCAAAACAAAATGTAGTGTGGATTGGTTTGGTGTGGGATATGATTGAAGGAAAATTCAGAATTTCTGTTATGTTTATATTTAAAAAGAGTTTTAACAGATGTCCGAAAAGGGAAATTATTGTACAGAGCTAGATTTGTAGCTTGCATTGCTGGGCAAGTTATTTCCATGCAGGCTGTGTTGGAAATGTAGTAAGGCTAAGAACTAGAGAACTGTATAAATGTATTCTGCTGAGAGCGAACTGGAATTCGCTAGTGGCTTTGACAATTTAGCAATTGATGAGTTGAAATTTTGGTTTCATTCAGTATATGATCCGAGTTTATGACTTTTGCAAACGTAACAATGTAAAATTGTCTGTTAAATGGTTACCTAGAGAACAAAATAATATTGCAGACAATTTAAGCAGATATTCAGATTGCGATGATTGAGACATTTCTAAGGGTAATGATGATGGTAATAGGGAATGTTTAAGACAATTAGTTTAGTCAAGACTCTATGTCCCCAGCAGATGTTTTATACTTGGATATCCATTCCCTAAATAATGCCACTAGCATGTTTACGGTGGTTTTAATTTTTTCTACATATTGGTTGTCCTAATCCGTATATTGTCATTCATGAATTCGGAAAATATAGTGAAGAATAAAAAAAATTGGACAGACCAAACGCCAAAACGACATGGAAATAATGTCCTTTAGTTTACCAATTGCCCTTTTTTTACCACCCATCTTGAATTTGTGGCCAATTAGAATTAAAATATTTGAATAAATTGTGCAAATTTCAAATTACCCCATTTTCCAGAATTATTTTGAAATGTACTTTTGACATAAGACATTGTTCTGAATATTGCATGATATTTATTTTCATGTTAAATTCAATCTAATAAAAATTATATCTTCACTCCAATTGTTTAGCTACTGTGTTAAATTATTCGATTGGTAAGAATCGATGTTACTTAAGAAAAGATATATGTTGGCAGATGTTGCTGTAGCCTATACAGCGGCTCGCGATCAATGTTACAAGTTATTTGACGTCAATACTAGTAAACAACACAAATTGCACATATTAGAAATAAATGTTCCTCTTTGTTCTACAGAATTAAAATAATGTGTGTAATAGGGGACATTAATGATACTCAATTAAAAGTCAATTTAGCACTGTATACTTTCCTGTTGTATCATAAAAATTTGGAAGGCCAATCTTTTTCCAAAGACAACTTTTTTCTAAAATACAAGCATTTAAAGCATCTTTGAAGTTGTTACTGGTATGGGCGTCCGTGATGTCGTCGCAAATAAAAAATTCCAATTAACTTTAAATTTTGACACGTTATTTTTGCAAAAAGATGTGCGTATTAATGCATGTCTCTCAAACGAGTACTGTTTTTCGTAGAGTTTGCGTAGTATCTCCCGATACCGTACTTGACGTACAATGGATTGACTACTCTTTTTTCAGGCTTAAACTTCTTAATTTTTTATCCATAACCAAAGATAATATAATTTTTTTGTTACACCTATTTCTGTATTATCGAAATGGCAAGTTGCATTATAATCTCCTTCAGATGTGTAGACATTTAGCTGCCACGTTTTGCAATTATTATCACATTGGTGTGCTAAATACAAATCATTAGTTGATTTGGCAACAATGGTGACAACATACAGATGATTGAATACATATATGAATACATATTAACTTATTCTCATATTCAGTTCTAATACATTAAAGTGCTGCAATATTTTCGCGATGAGGACTCTTCTATTTCATTTAGAAACTGTACAAATATAAATGGAAATTATTGCTTCTCATTACCGTCAATCAAACCAAAAGTATGAAAAGGTAAACAAATATGTTGAAGAGTTATTATCACCAACACTGATCAAAGTTTAAACCTCTATAAGTCCATCTAACCCATTCATCTCATGTACTTATAGCTTATCATTACACATATTGTTAAAACCCTTGAAAAACTATTTCTCAATTATTCTACAAACATATATTAAATAGTCAATCTTAATATCGTTTTTGACCCAAAATATTGAAACGTTTGAATCTGTTGCGCAAGAAAATTCTTCGTCTAAACTGATTTCTCAGCTTTTTGTCAGCTATATAATGGCGTCAAGTTTTTATAAGAAGAGGACGCCGGAGTACCCGGGGAAAACCAATGACATTTGGGGGAAAACTAATTTACACAAATAATCAAGATTGGTAAGAAGGTAATAATGGCTCCGGTTTAATTAAAAAACATACCTGAAACTACACTTTGAAAGATTTAAATAAAGGATTTGAAAATTTCACATTTCTGTTGTTTAATCCAGTCTTTTTACGACTTCCACGACGACATATTTTGTTTTCTATCTCAAAAATAAGGCTTTTGTTCATATTAAAAAAGTTAGTTGAATATCCTAGTCGAACAAATGCCTTTATTCGGTCGTCTTGACAATCGTCGATATCCGATTCATCATAATTAATTAGGATTATTTCTCTGGATGAGTCAGATCTAAATGTATTCCATATGTACTTCCATTCTGTAACCAAATGTGAAATTTCCAAGTAAGTATCAGACAAAATTACAATGTATGTTGTATGTTGGAGAGTTGTTAATTTCTTTACATACTTCCGCTTCTCTGGATTCTCCTACATGGCAGTCCCTCAGTGGATAAAATAATTTAAAACCTTTTGCTTCAAGATACTTCACAAGTATTTTGGTGACCCACAATCTCAGGTCGTTAATTTCTCCATCAAACGTAATATATGCATCATTCGATAACATTGGACTTTTTTGTTGTGCCTTAGAAAAAATCTGCGATAAAGTAAATAAAATTCAAAACGATATTTTTAGTGTAAAAATATTTTAAAAACAAAACCCAGATGACAAGATCAGTGAGTAAAGCCACGTAATACCGTCTTCCACACAGAGTCGGTCGAATTCAGTAGATGTAGCATTAATTAATTCATCTTTTATTCGACATATGATCTTATTTTGTACAACCTTTATGTTCCTGCTGTAAAAGCCACACTTTTAGCCAGATCATGCTACAGCCGCACCTCATGGTTAGTTTTCCAATCCATACAGCACATATATGAAGGTTCTGAACTGACTTGTCCAATGATATTATCGGATTATAAAGAAGATTCAGAACCACAAGTTTGTTAAAATGAAATAAACGAAAAACGATATGCTTCAAATTGTTATTAGCAAAATTAAATTTTGTTACTCTTGAAAAGTAATCATGCTTCTTTATATGTGTAATTTTATTGTTGGAATAATAAATTTCAAGAAAAATAGCAAAGAAAACCGACCGAACAACAAGAGACAAAAGTTAAGGGACAGTTACAAATCCGGATATAGACAAAACGCAACACAAAAACCAAAAACACAAAAAACAGAAAGAGAGTAGCCCGAACCCAATAAAAACCATAGGTGCACTCAGGTGCTCCGGACGAGTAAGCAGTGCCTGCCTCTAATTAGACACCCGTCGAGTTACTCATTGTCATGTCTAGGGAAAAGTCAAATCCAGGAATAGGAATCACTACCTTTGACTCAGCAAAGATGTCAGATTGTATTTGAGACACTGATTTCCCATAACGATCAATTAAGTCATGGTGACGACCATAGAACTTCTGGAGAGATAACATCAAGATTATTGAAATCAGGCATGACATTGTATTTGACTTCTGTTATGTTTTGACTGAAAAAAAAATGTATCTGCCCCAACAAAACATTCTCTTTCTTTTGGACAAATACAGATTTATGTCTGAACAATAATTCTTAGACAAGAACTCTACAATACGACAATTATTGCACAAATCTGTATAACGTTTGGAAAGGAATATTTCTGTTTATGTAAATTGTTGGCATTAAAATTTAAAACTATCTTGACAATAAAGCAATATAAATCAGTTGGAAACCAAATTTTACGACAAAAGGATGATTTTAACTTTTCTACTGTGAACTTCCCATCTTTGTTTGTAACAGATTTTCAACATAGAGGATGTGTTGACAGAAAGGCTACTTAACCAAGGGTTCACTGTCGTAACCACTCTTACTAAATGTTTGGTCTTTAGTTAGAAAAAGTTATAAAATGTTCATAAGTGTCTCAATAGATAAGTTATTTTTTTCGAACCTAGCAACTTCATTTTTGACATTCGCGACTTTTTACTTTTATTTGATTGGTCGAGATTCCTCCGTTAGAAGTTTTCAATGGAATTTTCTTCTTGATAAATAAAATTGACTAAATTTATTGTTGACCGAACTACTTTTAGTGTAACAAACATGATAAACAAATATGTCTGCATTCAATATCGACCACGATAAAATCACATTTTGTCTTTGATGAATTGTTAAATGTAAAACATTTCTTGACGTCGTTTGAGAAAAAATGTTACAGATTTAAGTTAAAGCTTAGTGTAATTGTGCATTTGTATTCAAATCAGAAGGTGGTTTATGGAATAACATTTCGTACGTGAAATTAACAAAATAGTCATAAATCAGGTCAATGGCGCTATCAAATTACACAAGAGCTGAGATTATCGTAAGCAAATTAATTTCTTTATGCAATTGTAAAGATCTATAAGTATTGAACACTTTTTGTAACTTACAGACATATCATAAAAGTCATTCGGACTTTTATTTGTTTGTGAGCGATATTGTCCTGTTTATATACTGATAAATCCGTGTAAAACGGTGTTCAAAAGTCCTTAGAATTCTTATTTGTTTGTAAATGAGTTGGTCTTGTTGTTCAATCCTATAATGAATGCTGTTCTCGCACAAGTTATTGGATTGTTTTCATACGTAATAATAACAAAGCGAAGTTTTATTCTCTTAAATATTACATCCTAGAAAGGACTAACAATACAGTGTTATAACGATTAGATTTAAAACAATTATCATGACAGTCCTTTTCAAGGGTTTCCTAAACTACCGACATTGGTTGAACACTTTGACAATTTACACAAATAAATAAAAACGAATGGCTTGTATGTAGGACAATCTGCATGGAAGCATCATTTCCATCATATTTAAAAATTAGAAAATCTTATCTAAGGCTATAATATTGCAGAATTATTTAAGAATCCCTTTAATAATATCCATTATATTACTATGAATACCAGGATGTAGACAGAGTGTTCTTAGTGGTTGGTTTCTTGATTTCTTAGACATTCTCGCCACTTTGCAACCGTTTTTAATTATGGCATCATGATATCAACTTTTGTGAGTTTATGTGCGTGTGAAGAATGGGAAGCCAATGAGAAACCACGACCTTTAGCGGAAAGCCTAAGCACACTTCGCTTCATTTCGGGCTGACAATCTCAACATCAGTTAGTACGTTGAACGCTTAATAGATAAAACTAAACTAACTAGACCACTATGCCATCGAAGCATTATGACTCTTTGAATGACTAGACATACCAATTAGAACACTTCATCGTGTGAGTGAAGTATTTATGAATTGATTAATTGTCTTTAAAGGAAACTTTACAATAGGAAAACTGCAATCACCACTTTTGTCAATTTCAGCAGTAGGATCTAAGTAGAATCTTAGGAAGAAAATACACTTTTTAAAATTACAAAGAAAAACCAGACTCGTGATTTCTCATTGTTTTGAATATAACGTTGACACATTATGTGGTGTGAAAGAGAGATTTTCTCTTTCCACGATGCATTGTGTTTGTCTGATAAAACTGCATTAGCCTCAGTGACCGAGTGGTAAAGATCGTTTATCCTCTTTTATTGATCAATGTCGTGACAACATTGAGATTTCTGGTTCAAGTATTACCTGTGTATGCTCGACTCCCTCCTTAATAGAAAAGGATTGCCAGTTTTCCTATCGAAATTCGACGGAAACCGCCGGCTTCTCCGGCTTCTTTCTTCCACAATCAGATAATTATTGTTTAAAGGCAGTATAGGTAACAAACGGTGATAAGATATCATCCATTTTAAGTACATTGATTTTTTGTTTGATGAGGTTAAACGCCGTTTTTAAAAACTCTCATGTTACATTTAAAGAATGTCATAGCTCAAAGTCTATGAATGGAATAAAATATTAATTAAATTGCATAACCAATATTCATGTGGTCGGATTTCATATTCACAAGGTGTGTGTTTGAAGGAATGCTTCTTATTCTCAGAGCAAAGAATAGAGCAGACAGGGGTAATTCAATGAAATACAAGAATATCGTACACGTTATATTCCTTCATGTTAACAACGGAATTTTATCAAATTTGTAAATCAGGTGCCTACCGTAAACACACGTAAACACATGTAATTGGTCTACTTTTCTCACTCACATAAATATAGCTCTGACTATGTTAAGTGTAGCACCATACATCCAAAATAGATGTGACAGTGCAAACAAACATATTCTCTGGGGAAAAGCCACGAAATTTGACATCGCCCATTATATGCAGCGCTTAAATCTTAAATAAAATATTTTATTGCATGTAATAGAGGAAGTTTTAAATCACGATATAATAAACTCTAGCTCAGATCATTATGAATACTTGCTATTGAGAGATATGGGAAAGTTATGATATTTGTGAAAACCAGTAGTAATAATTTCCATCAAATATACGTCCTCATATGTATTTGTTACTTATGTTATTTATAAAGATTTAAAACACACCATAAATACTTGAAACAAAATACTACATTGTTGAAGGATGAATGTGAAAATATTAATTGTCTGTTGTTTAATCCAGTCTATTCACGACTTGTACGACAACAAATTTTGTTTTCTATCGTAACAATAAGGTTCTTGTTTCTGTTGAAAAAAGTTACTTAAATATCCTAGTCGTAACAATGCTTTTATTCATTTGTCGGTACAATTTTCGATTTCTAATTTATCATCACTAAGTAGGATTATTTTTTTGCTTGAGTAAGATCTACTTCCGTTTGGCAACCAAATGGACATTTTCAAGTAAGTATGAGACAAAATAACGATGAATGTTCCAGAGTTGTTAATTTTTACTACATACTATGCTTCCCTTTGTTGTCTCACTTGGCAATCCCGCTATGGATAAAATATTTTAAAAGATTTGCTTCAAGATACTTAAGAAGTGTTTTCGTGACCCAGAGTCTTAGTTCTTTCATTTCCAATCAAATGAAATGTACGCATCTTGCATTAAAATGGCACTAACTTTGTTGTTAGACCATCTAAACAATTTTCGATAATGTAGATAAAATTCATAACGATACTTTTAAAACAAATCCAAGATGACAATCCCATGTACAGAAATCAAAGCCAAGATAATTGTGTAAAGCGAAGTCGTATTTTGTTTTTTGGCACATCGTCGATCAATCTTAATGGAGGCTGCATTAATTATTTCATCTTTTATTCCGCAGGTGATCTGATTTTGTACTTGACAGCCTTATGTTCATGCTGTAAAAGCCACATTTGTAGCCAGTTCATGCTGAAGTCAAAGCTGATGGTTAGTTTTCCAGTTCATACAGCACATATATAAAGCTTCTGAACTGACTTGTCCAATGATATTATCGGATTATAAAGACGAAGTTTGTTATAATCAAATAAAGGAAAATCGGCATTCTTCAAACTGTTATTAGCGAAATTGGATTTATTTTTAATTGAACAGTAATCATGCTTCTTTATTTGGGTAATTTTATTGATGGAAATTTTTTGTTTCAGGATTATCGAAATCTGGCATAACATTGTATCTGACTTCTGTAATGTTCTGACTGGAGCAGACTACAACAGTAAAATTGTTTAAATCGGTGTACAGCAATTGATGGAAAGGAATCGTACAGTTTTTAAGCCATTTCAATGAACGGCCAAAATAGGTTGAATTTATCTTTATCGCTACTGTACATTATTGGTTTTTGTATTGGTGTGCAGGAATACACACTTTACCATACGTACAGTAATCAATAAATATGGCGGACGCCATGATCAAGAAACCTGTGACAAAGAGTGAAGACGAGCTCTTAGAACTCGATGAAATTGAGTTAAAGAAGATTGGCGATAAGAAAGATACGTCAAAGGGAAAATCTAGCAAGGCTCACGCTAAAAACACTGGATGTACATCCAGACAACTCACTTCTAAAACCTCGATTTCCTGGTCGAGTTCAGTAGAACCCAAAGAACACATAAACAACCAAACACATGTTGACAATAATAACAATAATGCTATTATGACCATGTTAGCAGAGATAAAGGCTTATCAGATGGAGACGAATAAGAAAGTTGAAAACGTTGTTAAACGTGAAGATGAATTATACAATGAGTATGAAACAGAACATGAATATGACGATTATGATGAAGGTGAAGGTCATGATGATGAAGTTTATAACTCTTATGAACCAGATGATACTCATGAGAAGGTAAATAAGGCAGAACCCACTACGAGTGCTGGGCCAAAAAGGAAAAGGAAGACTGAGACAGAAACTAGATTTAGTAAAATGAAAAAACTAAGATCTGGTGAAAAATGTGATTCTGCCATTGACGAGAATCTAGCCGAGAGTATTACTGAGATTTTCAGGAAGGGTATCTCTGAAGAAAGGTTCAAGTAACTTATGAAGAGCGATAAAGCAGCTAGACCAGAAAACTGCGACGGTTTGGTTACTGTTCAAACAAACCAGACCATATGGAACAGCCTGTTCCAGACTACAAAAACCAATGACAATAAGATGAGAACTCCCCAGAGTATTTTGATGAAAGGTGCAACTATACTAGCCAAGGTATTACAAGACATGGACAAAGTGAACAAGACACTAAATAACAATAACATTGACAATTGTTGTAATGATGCTATGGATGCTTTAGACCTCTTAGGACAAGCAAACTATAAGCTTTGCCTCACCAGACGTGAGTTGATGAAACGTGATGCTGACGAACGTTATATAAGTTTTTGTTCGGTAGTGACGTATCCAAAACTTTGATTGACATTGGTATTTGTAACAGAATATCCAAGGAAATAAAAAAAGCTCATGAAAGAGGAAGTTATGGTAATTATGGTTACATACAATGGACCCGTAGAGGTGGTCGTGGAAGGGGCAGACTCACAAGAGGTGGTCGTGTCAGACGTAGAATGGTTGAGAGGTCAGAAGATTAAAAACACTACAACAGATGGAGCAACAACAACTACCGTTAGGTAATATGAGTATTAACAAACCAGTGGTAAATTTGAAGCAGGTAGATTGAAAAATTTTGAAACTGAATGGCGAAAATTTACTTCAGATAAAAATATCATTGATATTATTTCAGGATGTAAAATTGAGTTTAAAAATAATGTTGTACCCTACCAAAAATCAGATACTATTAAAAATGTGTTATTTAATGAGCAAGAATATAAGATTATAGACAAAGAAATTGAAAAATTTTTAGAAATGAAAATAATAGAAGAAGTTAGACAAGAACCTGACCAGTTTTTGTCCTCAATTTTTGTTAGATCAAAAAAGAATGGTGAATATAGAATGATTTTAAACCTCAAAAAATTAAATGAACATATAGAATACCATCATTTTTAAATGGATACATTTGAAACTGCATTATCTTTGACTAAACCAAGCTCCTATATGGCCAGTGTCGATCTCCGCCATGCATATTATTCTGTACCTATAGCACACAATTTTAGAAAATTTTTGAGATTTTCATGGAGAAAGAAAATTTTTCAATATACCTGCCTACCAAATGGCATTAGCTCTGCACCTAGAATTTTTACAGTGGTTTATGCAACTCTTAGAAAATATGGTTTTATTAATATGGGTTATATTGATGACTCCATACTTTTAGGTGACACACCAAATGAGTGTGAGTCTAATGTAAAAACAACTGTGGCTTTATTTGATCAATTGGGTTTCATTGTTTATAATGATAAGTCTGTTTTTGTACCAACAAAAAGAATCATATTTCTTGGTTTCATAATTGACTCAGAGCTTATGCTTGTAATCTTACAAGAAGAGAAAAGAGAAAGACTGATGAAAGAAATTAGTGCAATTATAATCAAAGATGAAGCATCTATTCGTGACATATCAAAAATTTTGGGCCTTATTATATCATGTTTTCCTGCTGTTGAACATGGCCCTTTGCATTATAGGATATAGAAAAGGCAAAAATTGAAGCACTAAAAATTAAAAAAAGGAGATTTTGATGAAACCATGTACATTTCAAATGAAATGAAATGGTGGATTGATAATTTAAGACACCAAACACATACAATCATAAAACAAATCAAGATATTATAATACAAACAGCTGCTTCTTTACAAGGCTGGGGTTGTACTGTTAGTGAAACCCATAATATTGGCGGTAGATGGAATGAACATGAAACTACATTTCATATAAATACACTTGAAATTGTGGCTATACTATATGCTCTAAGATCATTGAAATATCTTTTTTGCTGCCTGTAAGCACATTAAAATTCAAACGGATAATACCAGGGCAGTAGCATATAACAACAACATGGGAGGTGTACATTCCAAGCCTTGTAATGAAGTAGCAAAACTTATTTGGGCCTTTTGTATGAAAGAACAAATTTGGATCACAGCCACACATATACCAGGCAAAATTAATCAAGCTGTAATCAGTCTAGAAAATTTAATGACCACATCGAATGGCAATTAAACAAAGAAATTTTCACAGAAAATTGTAAAATATGGGGTGAACCTCAAATAGATTTATTTGCTTCCAGACTAAATACTCAGCTACATAATTTTTGTTCATGGAAAGGTGATCCAGATTGTACTCATGTTAATGCTTTTTCTATTGATTTGTCAAAGTTTTATGGCTATGCATTTCCTCCTTTCAGCTTAATGGGTCAGTGTGTGAGAAAGATTGTTCAAGACTGTGCAGAGATTGTGATAGTAGGACCACTTTGGCCAACACAACCCTGGTTTGCTCAGCTGTTACAACTTTTAATAGACATTCCAGTCATTCTTCTTGCCAAAGACAATTTATTGACATTGCCGTACAACAGAACAAAGTGTCACCCACTACAAAAGAATCTAAACTTGATGGTATGTCATGTATTGGGGAACGTTATAAAAAACAAGGTTTTTCTGCAGACACAACCGAGATCATGCTTGTGTCATGGAGAACTTCAACACACAAACAATACTCAGTTTATATCAAGAAATGGTTTTTCTTCTGTAGTGAGAGACAAGTTGATCAAGTTCAATGTAGTTTAATTGATGTATTAAACTTCATGACTGAATTATTTAAGGCTGGACTCAGTTATAGCGCCTTAAATGCAGCAAGGTCAGCCCTTTCAGCAGTTGGTTTATGTTTTGATATCTGTCTTGTAGGACGTCACCCTATTATTATTCAATTTATGCGTGGTGTTTATAACCTTCGGCCAAGAAGACCGAGAAGTTTATTCATTCTTTGAAGTCTCATTTAAAACCGGAAGCAATGTGACGTAATAGAATTACGCAAATTAAACGACACTTACCTTGGTAAAAGCAGAAGATTAATTATAATTCTATGTAGCCATAGAATTACTGGAGGGTTTAAATGCCACCACCCTCCCCTCATCTAAACATGAACTAAATTAATTCAAATGGTTATATGTACTTTTACATTTTATTTTCATATTACAGCACAAATTTTTTTTTATCTTTGAAAATTGAGGTTGCAGTTGCGCAGTACTATCTCATTAAAACCCTCCAGTAATTCTATGACTACATAGAATTATAATTAAACTTCTACTTTTACCAAGGTAAGTATCGTTTAATTTGGGTAATTACACACAAGCTTTGGCGATTTTGAAAAATTTACCTGCAAAAACATTGTTGCTGAATTGTCGTTCACTGACAGATCATACTTTATTACAAATCCTTTTCATAAGCTATTCAGCACGTTAATTTGATTCGTATCTTTAAACAAGGTAAACAAGTATAATATTTAAAAATCTTACATTTATAATGCATTGTTTTATTCAAAACTGATAACAAACTTTAACACAATTTATATAATAAAGTAAAATAGTAAGATCTATTAACATTGGCAAACTTCTGTAGAAACATGTATGGTGATTGTTTAAAGAACTATATGACATAATGGAAAATTTAATTGACATTTTTGACAATTAACATTTACTGTAAGCATTGGGACTCAGTCCTTAGTCCTAATTTTTCCTTCAGAGCACCTCCGTTGTGCACCCAGTTTTACGTTCGGTTCGAGTTTTCCTTGTTCTTATTATTTTTTTACTGTCTATTTTTATTTTTGTTATTTATTCTGTTATTGTTTGCTGTTGATAACCACTTTCAAACATCTGAATTTTGAAGTACGTATCGTGATGAATATATTTTAATCTAGATCACGTATTTGAATGCGTAAATGTAGATAACTTTGGCAATTGAACATTTCAGTACTAGTAATTAATTTAATAGAAAAAGCATGGACCAGCTGATTTTTGGGTGTGGGTTATGGATTTTTATGAAGAAAAGTTAAAGCAGTTTTACTGCATTGTCAGTGTAAAACATGTGTTGAAATTTACAGCCATGAGTATATGTAAACTTCTACAAATTATATTTAATTTTTCGTTTCTTGACGGTGAATTCCCTGCTAAATGGAAATCGGCCATAGTTATTGCTCTTTTGTGGTATATTTCAAAGATCTGATGAACAGTAGAATGTTTTGCGAAATTCCTGATTGGTATTTGTATAACGGGGAGTTTTAACAGAAAATTGTATATATATATTTGTAAACCACTCTCTCAGAAGCTTTGTCGAGGCAGATTAATAAAATTATTGGTCGGTAAATAGTTGGGTCAGATTTATGATCTTTCTTGAAAAGAGCAATTATTTGCATTTCATCTCGTTTGGCATTAAGGACTAATTACACGTACAAAGATAAAGTTTTATTATTGTCCTTCATACTTGACTGATTATTTATTTCCTTGAAAATGTCTGGAATTTAAGAACGCAGTTTGAATTTCAATTACCTATACAGAGTTTACAGATATATAGTAACTCTTTTTCGTCCTTCAACAATTCAAAGTTCGAGCCATTTAAATGAATCTTTAAAAAACACATTATCATACCAACTATTTAAATGACTTTAAATAAAAGAAAAAGAGCCTTCAAATTTCTATATGGTTGGTACAGTAAAACCTTTAAAAACCGACCCCTGAATAAACCGGTTCCCTGTCGATTCCGGCCGAAAATTTAGGTCCCATTTTTCCCCCTTAAAGTCCTTCGTTAATTTAACCTGTATAATCCGGACCTCGTGTATTCCGAATTACGACCCTTATGTCCAGTCTCAATACACATTCGTCGATTAAAATTTACCTGTTTAAACCGAAAAATTTACATGACCAGATGTTTAATCAATTGATAGCTATCCAAACAAGGTAATTTACATGACTTGTGAGGTCTCCTTGAGGGCGTATTTAATTAATGAACCAAAGCGTACAACAAAGGTGAATTGCTTTCAAAACCATTAATTTGATTTTTATAATTTTCATTATTTTCAAAAGTGAATCCTATTAATGAACCAATGTTTTAGATACATGTGAATCGTTTTCAAGACCAATAATTTCAAAAGTAAAAATGGAGAACGAAAATTTGACGATGATGCAACACTCCGTCGCCAAACGATCTCTTGAAGATTTAAGTCTGAAGATATGCTACGACACATAGCATACATGATAAACTTTGCAAACAGTAAAGATTTTCGTTACCTGTAGTTTCGTTTGCTTATGCAATCACTAACAGAGGACACTATCGTGCGAAGAAAAATGGAGAAAAGACAAAGAAACCCTGACATGTATTTGCGGTAAACTATTGAGTAATTATTACTCTCGTGTATATCAATAAAATATCAGTGTGCATTATAACTTTTATTCAATATAATACATTTTATTACATTTCTTTCATGTTTTCCGTGCATATAAAACGAGTGTGCATCAAATGTGTCCATAGTCATTTAAACACCCCTTTTTCATCTTCACTTCCGGTGATTTTCCAAATCTGAACAAACCGGCCCACTGTCCAAACCGGCCATATTGTTCGGCCCCATAGGTAGGCGGTTTATACAGGTTTTACTGTAATAGATTACTTAATTTATTACATACTAAACTGAGACAGAGATCAAGTAATTTAAATGCAGACCTCTTTCGAGTAAACGTAACGGATGATATAAGTTGTTGATGTTTACATATATTGGAGAAATCGATTAACGTTTAATGGACTGTCCACAGTACATTTGTTTCCGTGATGAGTTATTTAGAAGACTAAACTTTGTGGATATTATAGGTAGCAAAATTTTACATTTTGACAGCTTAAAGTTATGATTTACGATTTTCCTAGCAGTGGAGCAATTTATTAAACAACCCAAAAGTTTTACATAATTAATCTTTATTTTAACTTGATTTCATTTTGTCCCGACTTTTCCGTATGTATATAAATACCTGTTAGACTTTTACTGTTATAAATTACCCCTTTTCTCCAGAATTATTTTGAAATGTACTTTTGATATAAGACATCGTTCTGAATATTGCATGATATTTATTTTCTGTTCAATTCAATCTAATTAAAATTATATCTTCACTTGGCCCCCGTTGTATAGCTAATGTATTAAATTATTCGAGTGGTAAAAATCGATGTTACTTATGAAAAGATATATGTTTGCAGATGTTGCAGTAGCTTATACAGCGGCTCAATCAATGTTACAAACAAGTTAATTGGGACGTCAATAAACGACACAAATTGCACATAGAAATAAATGTTCCTCTTCGTTATACAGACGTAAAATACTGTGTGTAATAGGGGGACATTACTGATACTACATTAAAAGTCAATCTATCACTGTATACTTTCCTGTTGTATTATAAAATTTGGAAGGCCAATCTTTTTTCCAAAGACACACGTTTTCTAAAATACAAACATTTAAAGCATCTTTGAAGTTGTTGCTGGTATTGTCGCAAATAAAAAAATCCCAATTTACTTCAAATTTTGCCACGTTATTATTGCAGAAAGATCTATGTATTAATGCATGTCTCTCAAATGAGGACAGATGTAGGTTTTTCGTAGAGTTTGCATAGTATCTCCCGATACAGGACTTGACGTACAATGGATTGACTACTCGTTTTTTAGGCTTAAACTTATTAATTTTTTTATCCATAACCAAAGATAATTTGATTCTTTCTTTTGATACATCTTTTTCTGTATTATAGAAATGGCAAGTTGCATAGTAATCTCCTTCAGGAACAAGACAGATGTGTTGACTTTAAGCTGCCACGGTTTGCAATTATTATCAAATTGGTGTGCTAAATAGAATCATTGGTTGATTCGGATACAATGACGGCAACATACAAATGATTGGATACATATTTGAAAACATATTAACTTTTTCTCGTATTCAGTTCTAATACCTTAAAGTCCTGCAATATTTTCGCGACACGGAATCCTCTATTTCATTTAGAAACTGTACAAATAAAAATGGAAATTATTGCTTCTCAATACCGTCAATCAAACCAAAAGTATTAAAAGGTAAACTAATATGTTGAAGATATTATCACCAACACTGATTAAAGTTAAAATCTCTATCAGGCCATCTACTCCATTCATCTCATGTACTTATAGCGTATCATTACACATATCGTTAAAACGGTAAAAAGTTTTTTCTCAAATATTCTACAACGCATACTAAATAGTCAATCTTAATATCATTTTCGACCCAAAATATTGAAAAGTTTGAATCACTAAAACAGTTGTTGATCTGTTGCGCAAGAAAATTCTTCAGCTAAACCTATTTTCTATCAAAACCTTATAAAGCTTCTTTGTAACATTAGTAATACGCATTTCAAAGTTATCTGTGCAATAAAGAAAATGAATAAAGTTTTCTCTTAAGTTATTTTCATCTTCATTTCAATAACACTGTGTATCACAAGATGTTTCTATCAATTTAGTATTCTATAATTTATCTACTTTAAGATCTTGTATCATAAATCAGTAAAGTGTGCAGAACACTGCATGTTTTACGTCCAATTTGTTTGTTTTCCTTCCGGGTTCCATTTTATATGAAATATTCTTGCCAACACATAATTGTTGTTATTTAAACAAATGGCATACATTTCAATACAGCTGGTGCAAGGAAGAGACCTATAAAAACGAAAGAAGCCCACAGAGTATCACTCCATTTAGCCAAGCAAGAACCACTGCAGTACTAAAGTAAGTAAAAGAATTTTGTTTACGCTGTTCATTACAAAATATAACAAAGTTGACAAATACTTTAATTTGAACTGTAAGGTTTCTAATCGAGTAAGGCAGCAATTTTAAATCCGTTCTTTTTTTAGTAACACAGAATTTTTGCATACAGAATTACGACAATTTCTTACGTTTAAACATGACTGTACATCATTTAATAACTGGAAACAATTTTAGAGTCATGTTTGTTGATATTGAATGTTATATTCTTATCGATGCGTTTGATATAGTTAAACTAAATTAGATTTTGAAACTTTACTTTTGGCACTATTCAATACTTATTTTATAATAAAGGAACATTGATTGTACAATAGGTACATGTATTTGTCAAATAACGACAGTATTAGTATTTTATAATAACGGTGCCTATTGTTCAAACGAACGATATGGTGAGGACAGTACGGAATATATATAGAAGCTGGTAATCTCTCGTTTGCAGGTCAAACCTAACAAAAGTTTGAGTAATACGTCAAGCTACAACAATTTGTTCAACATGAAGAATATAGTTTCTGTTTTTGTAACAGCAATTATATTATCCACATGTATTTTGCACACCAATGCTAATTGTTATACTAAGCTAACAGGTAAGTACATTTTGTTTTAAAATGTTTTGAAATGGTAAAAGATGTACAAAAGAGTGTACTAGATGACTATTGCTGTGTCTGCAGATTTAAGTAATTGAACATGAAAACTATTCTTTACATCCTTGGCTGATTGTGTTAGTTTTGTTTTGTAAGATAAACACATAAATCCTGCATTGAGATGTATCACAGTTTTAAAATGAAATGTAATCAAAGATACTAAGAATATCGAATTTTTTACATATTTCAGAGTCAGAAAACTGCGACGGAGCGGTTATAGATGAATGCTTTGATTGCGATGATTGCTTTTGCCTAAGCAAATGGTATTTTTGCTGCAGGTAAATTTGATTACGTTAAAGTAAGCTTTTGAACGTTATAAGTAGTTAAAACATCTTTATTCAAACTATTTGTCAGATGTTTATAAAACAGTGTTACAAGGTAGGATATTTAAAAGTGTTATGTCCATTCAACAATTTGTTTGAGTAATTTATTAAAATCTATTATTTAAAATTTGAGACTACTTGAAAGAAAAGCAACTTTTCTTACATATGGCCTACCTCTAGATTTTATTTTGTACATAAGACATAGTAATCAGTAAGAGGCCTCACGCATGTATAATATATAAATCTGCATGTGTATACATTATTCTGGACAAATTATTGTTGAAATAAACGGTTGGACATAAAATATGCATACCATGTGCAAAAAGGGGGCTACATGAATCTGTTGGCACCGATTAGTTTTGCTGTAAATAATATTTCATAGTATGCACATAGAAAACCGAAGCGTTCATCTTTAGCATATTTCTGTTCAAATATTCTAGGTTCACTTGAGTAGCTTTATGAACTATTAGGCTCTTATGTGATTATTAAAAATCTCGCAATCTTCCGAATTTATGGAATCTATTGACTACAGCTTATGATATTCATATTTATTTGATTAAAAGTAATATGATTTAACCACTATTTACAAGGAGGGTAAAATATTGTTATCTTTATTGTTTTGAACAGATATTTACCCATAGATTAACAGAAGAATGCAAACTAAAAACAGTCGGATGAATTTTTAAACAGAAGGTGAAAAAGAGAAATGTTAATTAAATTCATGTGTTAAAAAATAACCGACGCTTTTTAATCAACAATCGAAGTGTAATATTACATTATACATGTAAAATATGCTACTTTATTCTGATGTGTTGTTTTTCATTTTTGCCCATTTTAAGATATTGCGTTTACAGTTTCATTTACAAGATATTTAAAGTTGAACACACACTATTTTAAATGGAGTTAAGGAATATTTAACAATTAACAATACAATTTCTACAAATTGCTACCAGTCTTCCTAAAATTTAATTTAGGCTTGGTTTTGTTTTAAAAAGATATAGACCACATAGGTAGTGCTGCACTTTTATCATTTCATCATCGTTTCCTTCTATTAAGGTACGGTGTCGGTTTTAAATGTTCCTTTTGTATCTAAGATATTTATATCTGACCAACAGCAAGAACCAATGGACAATTAGAAAAAAAACACAGTAAAAATAACCCCAAACCCTATAAAAGCATGGTTGCAGTCAGGTGCTCTGGACAAAGAAGCTGATAATGCAATTGGGGAAGTCATCACGTTTAGTCTAAATTGTGGTTTTTCTGCGTTTTTCAACAGAAGAACGTATATAGTCTACATAAGCTCAGCAGGGTATATTTAAATGCCTAAAAATGGCGGACAGTTGGTATGAATGGGCAATTCAGAAATCATTCCGTTTACGCCATCATGTTTAAGAGTTTAACAGTTTTAGCCACATGACCCATTTGCAAGGTAATCAAACAATGTGTAATTTGTCGGCTAATTGCTAACATTTAGCAATTAGAAGACACATTCCGTTTTCGTAATCATGTTCAGGATACCAATTTAACTCAGATAACCTATTTTAAAGACAAGCGGCCAAACATGGCATTTTAGGTTCGTACAAAGTGTCATGGTTTAACGAGGGCCCTTTGACAACAAAAAAAATTCAGAAAAAAATCCAAATCCAGACAAGTACAATATAATTCACACCATAGTTACACCACACGGTTTGAAACTTATGTATCATGTGTCACATATAGTAATAACGACAGATATTTTGTTGCCCGACACCAATTTTTAATTGACCATTAAGGATTGTATATTTTCCTACTGATGGTAGTTGGGGTTTTGCGATATAGCCAAAAGTTGCTAGTGTAAATTTTATTTAGTTATATGAAGCAACACATTTTGTCGCAATTTTCTTAATAATAGCGTTCCTATAACAATTGTATTTTATTATGCTATTATCATTTTATCTTAAAATATTTATAATTTGTTATACGTTTAATGTTATGAAATTATTAATATGCATTACAATAGTTCATTTGTTTTACTTACAAGTATTAAATTTTAATGAAAAATTGTAAAGCCAAAAGCATTGGTAAATATCAGATGTGAATTTGTGCGCTTATTAGGTTTCTAAATTTGTGTATAATGCTTAATTAACAATTTGTTGAAGTTGTTGTCACATCAACCCACCTACAGCTTATAACGCACAATTTTCGATAGCAAACAATCACATACACATAGCTGCACGATATGCTTACGTTTTTTTTGTATTATTTCCATTAAAAAACGCATCACCATATAGAACCTGTTGCATCAATCGAATACAGTACATGATTCATTATCAATACCGTATGACCATTTGAAACATCATACAAAGAAAATGTATAGGTTTTAAGCTGCTACTACCCAAATATCAATATCTGGAGAGATATTGTTAAATTTAGCAAATATAAAGATTCACACATCAGTATACAGCTGTTCCAGGGTGGCAACTTATATAACAAAATAAAGCCTGCAGAGTTGCAATTACATTAGCCAAGCGTCAACCATTGCAGTACTGAAGTAGGTAAATTAATTAGTTTACACTCTACTTTAATTCTAATTATAGTAGTTAGTATTGTGTTTAAATGCATTAAATGTCTTGCTTCATAATGTTCGGACCTATGACGTAAAGTTACAATTGTACTTTGATGTCCACAGAATTACATGTACCCGAAGTTTCTATGAACTGAAAAATATATATTAATAACGAAACAAGACAAAGTGAACTGTAATAGAAGGTCGCACGAATCTTTAACAAACATCTTAATAAAACACCGAACGTTTTTATCTGGATGTCCAGCCATTATAACTACTTTCTTATGTATCGAACGTAGATATTTACCGGAGTATATTTTATAACGGAAAAGAAGAAATTTATAACTGGCCTTCTGAAAATGAATGCAAATATGTTATACGAAGGATAATGAAAAGCGGGTAATTTGTCGTTTGCAGGTCGAATTTTAGCTTAAATAAAGCTACACCCATTTGTTCAACATGAAGATTATAGATTCTGTTCTTTAACAGTGCTTATATTATCAACAGAGATTTTGCACACTGAAGCTCAGTGTTACATAGTGCCAACAGGTAAGACAATTTGTTTTTTTTTGTTTTAAGAATCTATAAAAGATAAAGAAATTTAAAATAACTGAATAGTACACGACAACTGCATTTGTTTTCGTGTATGCCGGTTGATAAAAAGTCGTCAGATACCAAGGTTATTTAATCTTTTACGTCACGCAGTTCGCTTAATCAAGTAATCAAGACTCGTCGGTGTCGCTCAACCAGAAAAATATGTAAAATCCAAATGATTCAGATTTTCCAAAATTCTAAAAACGTCTTATCAAATCCAACTGTGGCCATCTACACCATGCGAATAGAAAATGATATTCTTGTCAACACTGACTGGTGATACCCCAAGCATTTTAGTAATAATAAACCATGATGCCTATAAATAATTTTAATCTCTTTTACTAGTAAATCGATGTGTACAGTTTGGTACACCGTGTTTTATTAAAGGTTAGTATTATTTTGTAAGAGAATCACATGTCCTCCATTACGAATATTATCCCTTTTTAAAATTTTATGTCATCAAAAATATTAAGGATGTCAAATTTATTAAACCAAATACATATTTTAGAATCAGAAGACTGCGAGGGAGCGGAGGCGGAAGAGTGCACATATTGCTTTTGCTACGACAAAATGTTTCATTGCTGCAGTTAAATTTGCTTTCCTGGAAGTAAGCTATTAAAATTTACAAGTATTTTGACATCCTTGTAGAACCTGAATACAGAGTACATGTACATATATCGTCATTAAACCGATACATAACAGATCTGTACAAGAGTTGTTTATCACGTAATGTAGATTAAAACCCATTTCCAAAAGTATAAAAATGTAATTAAAATTAGTCAAAGACCCCTTCTGTATATTTTACACTACTGAACTTGTAGTGAAATTAAGTCAAAACAAAATATTTTTTTTACTATTGTGGACAATTTTATACTAGAAAAATGACATTTTGCAGGTTGTGCGAAAATAGAATTTAATGACGAAGTAAAAATTGCAAATAATGTTTAAATAATATTGGTAAACAAAGAAAAAGCAACTAGTGTCAGCTTTGTTAGTACTGAATAGTTTTGTTAT
Organism: Limnoperna fortunei; assembly: GCA_944474755.1. Classification (NCBI taxonomy): domain Eukaryota; kingdom Metazoa; phylum Mollusca; class Bivalvia; order Mytilida; family Modiolidae; genus Limnoperna; species Limnoperna fortunei. The sequence goes on along the minus strand of OX104118.1, from coordinate 47,719,436 downwards.
GAATAATAATTCGTATTACAGAAAAACACCCGTTAATTTCCTTTAACCATATTCTAAGTTTACTTTAATTGCTGAAATAGACACTATTTTGATCAAATGTGGTTATTATTTTATGCAATTGATTGATTGCATTATATGCTATTCTTATCTAATTGCTTTAAATAAGAACGTTTTTCCTTGTTTTACAATATTTGCTTTTTTATTTTTAACAGTGTCGGACAAACAGTCATAGATGTACCAGAAGGATGTAAACGGAAAAAAGTAGGCTGTAATGAAATTGCTGTCAAAATTGAAGATGAAAATGAGGAATGCATTGATAACGTCTCCTTCGTTTTGAAATAAACTGATAAATTGATCACCATGTTTTATGATTAGCAATAAAGTGAAAAATAACATTATAAATAGGATTTTTGTGTTGGGATGCCAATACCCAAAATACCCATAGATAGTATTTTGTTAAAATCAGTACATTAAAATATTCCTAGAATTCAAATTTCGTTGAAATCGGACAAAGCTGACTTTTTGCATGTTGTACGGATGTAGCAAAATGGCCGCCATTTTGAAACTGGAGGTCGGACAAAACTTTTGAAAGTAGTGGCACACTCGAATACCAAGGTCTACCTATATACCAAATTTCGTTGAAATCTGATGACGTTTAATAATTGCATTTTTAGGGGGTGGTATTTGGAAAGCGGCCATTTTGAAATGGCGGACATTTTAAAAATTTCAAAAACAATACGCCCAACTAGAAATTACAAACTTTCACTATGCCAAGTATCATAATGGTAGAACAAATCCGGACAAAGTAGTGATCAATACAAAAAGGATAATTATAAGAAGAATACAATAACTAGTGCTGATTGTGTTGGGATGCCAACACAGAATGTCTCCCAAACGAACCCCCATTACCACTATAGCAACGAGCATGTTGAAAACCACCCAACAGCAAATGTTTACCATGATAATGCAATGTCCTATATAATTAACCTTGTTTACATGGAAATTGCAGCCATTTTGAAACGAAAGCCATTTTGAAAATTCTAAAAATGGAGTGGAAAAGTTCAGGTCACCCCTAACAAGTTTTATATTGATTGGACTTTGCATTTCAGAGAAAATGTGCGGACAAGATTGAGCGGTAAAAAAAAGGAAAAAGAAGAATAACTAGTGCTGATTGTGTTGGGATGTCAACACAGAATGTCTCGCAAACGAACCCCCATTGCCACTATAATGTTCAGCATGTTGAAAACCCCTAAATTCAGATTTTTCCCAAGATAATACAATGTCTTATATTATGAGCCCCGTTTCCATGGAAGCGGCAGCCGTTTTGAAAATTTTAAAAATTGATTGCACAACTTCACGTCACCCTTAACATGTTTCCGAAGTTTCATATTGATTGAACATTGCATCTCAGAAAAACTGTGCGGACAAGATTGAGCGGAAATAAAGAAAATAAAAATAAAGAAACATGATTATGATATTATGGATCCCAAACGACCCCCGTTGACACTGGCGTTCAGACATCCATATACAGCAACTTTATCTACGAGGACACCAAGTTTCGTGCAAATCGGAGCATTTTCCAATTTTGTCGGCCATCTTGGATGCAAAATGGCTGCCATAAAAAGTCAACATGTGCGTCACATGGTGTCGTATAACATACTCTACTTATATTCCAATTTTCAGCGAAATCCGTTAACTTTTAGATTTTTAAGGACTTATTATCATTTTCAAAATGGCCGCCATGATCAAATTCAAATGTTGATGACTAACATCAGATCGCAACATGGTAATCTACCTAAAAACCAATTTTCGTGGATCCCAAACCACCCCCGTTGACACTGGCGTTCAGACATCCATATACAGCAACTTTATCTACGAGGACACCAAGTTTCGTGCAAATCGGAGCATTTTCCAATTTTGGCGGCCATCTTGGATTAAAAATGGCCACCATAAAATGTCAACATGTGCGTCATATGGTGTGGTATAACATACTCTACTTATATTCCAATTTTCGTCGAAATCCGTTAACTTTTGGATTTTTAAGGATTTTTTCATTTTCAAAATAGCCGCTATTTCAAGATGGCCACCAATTTACAAATTTTAAACGTAAAAGGCACAACTTCACATCATGACCTATTTTTGTGTAAAGTTTCATGTCGATGCAATTTAAGGTCTCCGAGAAAACAGTCGGACAAAATTTTGGGGGAAAGTGGAAGAAAAAAAATAATAAGAAACGGAGCAAAAACAATATGTCTCCCAAACTTTCGTTTGGGAGCCATAATAAGAAACAGAGCAAAAACAATATGTCTCCCAAACATTCTTTTGGGAGCCATAATAATAAGAAACCGGACAAAAGCAATGTCTCCGAAAACTGTGTTGGGATGCCTACACCAATGTCTCCCCGAACGAACCCCCATTGCCGCTATAATCTTGAGCATGTTGACAACCCCCAATACACATGATGTTCTTAGTTGGTGCATTAACATCTACCAACATATTAAATTTCGTTGCAATCGGACTTAGTTGATGTTGGGGGGGGGGGGGGTGTGGCGAAACGGCTGCCATTACAAAAAGGTGTCGTTTGCGTCCTATTTTATTAGGCAAAAATGCTCATGATAGTAAGCTGTATCAGTATACAAATTTTCATTGAAATTGCTCTGGTCATTCCTGGGATCTGAGAAATACACTGTTTTCTTCAATTGCGGCCATTTTGAAAATTCCAATAATTGATTGCAAAACTTCGGTCACCCTTAACATGTTCCTAAAGTTTCATATTGATTGAACATTGCATCCCAGAGAAAAGGTGCGGACAAGATTGAGCGGAAAGAAAAAAGGAGAAGAAGAACTAGTGCTGATTGTGTTGGGATGCCAACACAGAATGTCTCCCAAACGAACACCCATAGCACTACATTCTTGTGCATGTTGAAAACCCACAAATAGACATGATATTCTTAGTTTGTGCATTAAAATATACCTACATATGAAATTTCATTGCAATCGGACTAAGTTGACGTTTGAGGGGAGTGTGGTGAAACGGCTGCCATTTTGAAACCGAAAGTCAAACAAAAATATTAATAGTGGCACATTCAGGGTACCATAATCTACCTGTATACCAAATTTCGTCGAAATCGGATGATGTTTAAATTTTTGCATTTTTAGGGGGGTGGTGTTCGGATAGTTAGCTGTATCAGTATACCAATTTTCATTGAAATTGCTCTAACCATTACTGAGATCTGATAACGGTCGCCATTTTTTAAAACGGCGGCCATTTTGAAAATGGCGCCCATTTTGAAAATTTCAAAAGTGGATTGCACAACTTCAGGTCACCCTTAAGATGTTCCCAAAGTTTCATCTTGATTGGACATTGCATCCCCGAGAAAATGTGCGGACAAGATTGAACTGAAAGAAAAAAGAAAGAAAGAAGAAGAATAATAATAAGAAACCGGACAAAAACAATATGTCTCCCAAAACTTCGTTTGGAAGACATAATAAGAAACCAGACAAAAACAATATGTCTCCCAAATATAATTAAACATGATTATGATCTGATGGATCATAACTGGCTCCTTAACGACCCCCGTGGACCCCCAAGTTTAGCCATCCATTCAAAGCAAGTTTATGTACAAGGAAACCAAGTTTCGTGCAAATCAAAGCAGTTTTGCAATTTTGTCAACCAAAATTCAAAATGGCCCCCTAGTTAATATATCTATAAACAGATGATTACTAATATCAAATGCAATTTTTAGCTCACCTGACTTAAAGCGTCAGTTTGAGCTATTCTTATCACTTGGCGTCTTTTGTCCCTGGCCGTAAACTTTTCACATTTCAATCTTCTTTACAGACTTGAATCAAACTTGTCAGGGATGTTTATTGGGTTGTTCTTAACAAAGTTAAAAACTGCTTGACAGATTAATTTGAAATATTGCAGAAATCTACCTTAGATGTTCCTCTACAAAGTTTGAATTTTTGTGATGATGGAAAAACCAAGATTGCTGCATACCGTGAAACGCACAGCTTAACATAGGACCCTATTCTTCTTTGAAGCTGTTCCGAACACCTAAACCAAATAATGCAGAAGTGGGTAATGTACTATAGATCTCATGGTCTGTCAACACTGCAGTTTTCCTACCGCAGGTCGGGGGTTCTCTCCGGGTACTCCAGCTTCCTCCCCCAATAAAAACTGGACGCCATGAAATAGCTGAAAAATTGCTGAAAGTGGCGTTAAAACCCCATTCAAACAAAATTCAAACAAAATCTGTCAACACTGTGATTGCTGGTTCGAGTCTAAAGGCGGACAGGCGGGCAGGCTGCACTTGACTCCAATCTTAATTGACCATTATTGCCAGTTTTCCTACCGAAGGTCGGATTTTTTCTCCGGGTACTCTCCCCAGTATAAACTTGATGCGAGGAATAGTTGAAATTGCTGAAAATTGAATTAATCACCATTCAAACAAACAAACAAACAAACAAACATAACATAATCTAATAGGAAACAAAGTTTTGTGCAAATCCCAACATTTTTCAAGTTTGATGAAACTTCGCTGTACATCATAAGGTGCAGCACTATTTAACATATACTTATTTTTAATAAGTCTATAAAATTTGAGATTTTCACAATTCCTTTAAATTTTTTATTTCTAATTGGCCACAAATTCAAAATGGGTGGTATATTCAAAAATGTTAAAACGAAGAGTACAATTTAAATTTTTACCCTTTTTTAAAGTTAAGTTTCACATTGATCCTATTTGCCTTCTGCAAGAAAACGAGAAAAAAAATCATAACAGTTTTTGATCTATTGTCAGTTATATAAAAATGATAAATATATATATATATATTTAATGTCAAGTTTGCACAAAAGAGGTGAAGGGGATTGAATGTGGTCTGTATATATTCACCAACAAAAATTTGAATCCACAATTTACAAAAGTACAAACACACTCCATATTTGAGTTTGAAAATATTTTCCTTTGAAAATGTCCTTCCTGATGAATGAATATTGCAACACCACCCCTTTCAACCTGTGAAAATGTACTGTATGGTTCAGAAATTGAATTCTATGCTTCTGATCTTGATTTATGAAAGAGCGTAAATGTAGGAAGCACATCTAAAATGTTGGTATTTGATTTCAGCCAAGTTTCTTTAAGGCAAATAATGTCGCTATCGCTAACAAATTAAACTGCTTTAATATCCTCCTTATGTGGCAAAAATTATTAACAGTAAGTAAAAGGGAAGGCTCATTTCCATTTCAAGGCAGCACACTCGGTGCAGTAAATGGTTCCATATCATCAAGTGCTAATGAAATATCCTCAGAGAAATATAGTACTTCGGGGTTGAAATCGATCAAATATAATTTATTTAGAGATGTTACCCTGCTTAGAGCCACATATGCCATTCCTGCTTCAAAGGATTTTTTTCAAAGAAACAACTAGTTCTTTCACTGTTCAGCCTTGAACTTTCTGTACTTGTTGCAGCAAAACCAAGCCTCATGAGAAATTGCTTTCTGATAGCATTTTTGCCTTTAAGATTTTCATCATATCTAGTAATCCGAACGGACTTTTCTGGAGCATTCCTTGCAGCCACTTGCTTTGCAATTGTAATTTGTCCAGTGTCTTGATTGTCAAACCTTATGAACACTGCTCGTACTTCATTATTTGTATTTCTTCGTATGCTGTTATTGTTCGCAATGCTCCGTTGACTAAGCAATCTTCAACATCCAAATTTCTAATAAGCATGACCCTGGCATTGAGTCCAAGTTCAATAGTATCATCTAAATGTTCACCACGACGAGTAGAAAATGGATCTTGTCTCTGCATGAGCTGACCGGAAACTGAATTTTTGAAGTAATCGTGGGCTTTTGCAAATAAGGTCGTTTGGCATGCAAGTCTCATCATCCTACCCCATGCATCTTGGTGTATATTTCCACCCTGAATATCTTCAAGAGTTTGATCAAGTTCTTCTACATCCTTTTCAAACCTCTGTCTGTTTGCATTGATAATATCTATGATTTCACTTCCATCTGGCATGATTCATCTTTGAACATATTCTTCATACAACACAAACTCTTCAGGTTTAATGGTTGCCTGTCTATGCGGAATGTAAAGTTGAAGTAATGTCATATGAAACTCTTCTGGATTTTTTTACTGTTGAATCTTGGGTACCTTATAATATTCTCTTACCCTTCTTTTTACGTTTGATGAAGCCAAGTCCATTTTGGAGTTCATATACAGGCAATTTTTCAGATTGCTTAGGTTTCCTAGAAGATGGAAAAACAGAAAACAACTCACTCATTTCACTTTCTGACTTGTTTATGTACGAGAGAATATAGACAACACGTGAATTTACGTCTATTACATATTGTATGTCATTGTTCGCATCCCAACCTTTTAACAAGTAATTATTGTAATTATTGACATATCTATCTGAAAAGGAACGTTTGTGATGAATAGCATTTGTGATTGTCTTTAAACTTTCCACATACTCCTCATTTGTTGTATTGGCTAATTTTAATAATTCACCATGAGTGCGAATTTCAATCATTTTCAGATGCTGCCATGATGGTCCAAAATGTCCTTCAGTATTGTTTTTTTCTGCTTTTTTCTTACTGAGCTAGGTGGTTGAGCTTATCAAGGTCTTCAGCACTAGGTGGTGCACTTTGTTTTGTAATATTCGTTTGTGTGGGAGCTTTACAAGTGGGGCGTGAAATAAATGTTTTCTTTATAGGCGGTCTCGGAAAGTTGAACCTACAAGTTGTTAAATTTTTGTTGCAAGATTTTTATTATATTTGCTGTGTATTTGTACTGCTGACACAATGTCACAGAGCTCTGGATCTTCACCCCTATTTGGTAGTTGGCAAGATATATGTTTATCAACAAACTTACAAATCTCAAATCAGTGTTTACATCAAACTTTTGGCGCATCTTCTATCCAAACAAGACAGTGTATTTAGGAGATTCCCACTGCTGAAATCCAGTGCGCATAAAAAGGCAACAATTTGTCCTATTGGTTTGGCAGAATACATCAAGAGATGCGAGATCAGCGACTTCACTTTGTTATCGAATCTATGTGCTCACATAACTGGGGTGTCTTTAATCAATTTGCACTTATCTACCTATTCTAGATCATTGGCATTCTTAGAGTTGTGACTTATGCTCAACAATGTTTCTATGAAGTCATTCCAACGTGTTTCAACAGCAGAAAAGGTCAGGAAGAATTTGGGAATGCCAATCTGTCTGATAGTTGAATATAGATCTTTCATGGTATGCTCCCAGTAAGGTTGATTTCCTCTGAATGGCTGGGGAAACATATACCCTATATCTGACTTGAGCATAGATTGTACATTATTTCCTGGAGTTCTCAACATGCCAGCATTAATCATTTGCCATCAGTTGTGGTTTTCCTTCCTTAGCAAAGTGCAATTGAAATTTTAGAGCGTACATCTGTAATCTCGTTTACATATTGTGCACAAAATGTAAATTGTGTGTCAGTGGTATATCTGGAGTCTGCACTTAGAAGTCTTGCTTTGATACATTTTGAAGGAGTAAGTTTGATAGTCATATCTATAGAAAATCCGAACTCTCCATCTGGAAATAAATATAGAAAAGACATTGCGTCCATTCCCTCATCTTTGAAAATGCGGCGCTTTGATTTTCTGCTAGTGCTATGCAAAATATCTTTCCATTTGTGTCTAACACGTCTTGGCCTAAATCAATACGCTGCAGACTAGTTTCTACTGGGTAAACAAGCACTTCTTGAGTTTCTTCATTCACATTGCCTTCATTTATGTTAAAATCTGAAGAAGGTCTATTCTCCTCATGTTTGTCCCCTTGACTAGAACCACTCGGAATATTTTGTTGTAAAGTTTCTTCATCGCGAATATCTTCATTAAGTATAAGGTCTGAGTCGTCATACCACAGGTTGTTAATTGTAACAGTGGGGTACCATTTATTGTGTCTTACTAGGTACTGTAATGCCTCTTGAACATTTCTTGGATTTATCCATTCATACAACTGATGTCTTTTATAAACCAATTTTCTTTTTAATTTTACTTTATCATTTGACAATGAGTGGTCTTGGTAATGATGTAGTGACACTGTTCACATCTGAGGGCACATTGATGCAGGGGCTCTTTACACCTTTTTGACCTCGTTTGGGTTACGATTTCACATTCATAAAAGGTATTCTCAGGCACACTAACTGTCTTTCCATGACGTTTAACTTTCTCAATACTAGGGGGTATCAGGAAGATCAAGTCATTTACCAAAGCTTGCGGAGGCATATTGTCAGCTTTCATGTCAGGTATAGCAAATCCATTCCTTAGACCTGTGGCATCCAACATTACAATTTTCATCACATTGATGTACACATTTCTTAGTTAGGCATTCTTTTGCAATGTCAGTTAAAGTTCCCTCACTGCAATATTGTGAACGTTTACAAAGCTTGACTTGATTTTTATATAACAATCATGCACAAACAGTACATACATAAACTGGGACATCTTCTACTGCTTTCCTGAATGCACTTATAACCTGAAGTACACTTTTACGATATGCGAGAACTCGGTTCTTTTTAGCCTGTCGAATAACAGTAGAACTGTGATACTTCATACGCAGAAATGTCTTTAATCTATTTCTGAACAAAGGGTTTGATGCATATTTCTTGATAGAGGATCCTTTCAAATTCTTTCGAAAAGAAATAAATCTCATATATCGGACTCGTGAATATGACTTGACCGATTCCCTAAATGTCTTATCTGTTGCATACTTTTGAATTGAATGTAATTTGGCAGATTCACTAAATATCTCATATGTTGCATACTTCTGAATGGAATGTAATTTGGCAGATTCCCTAAATGTCTAATTTGTTGCATACTTTTGAATTGAATGTAATTTGGTGGATTCTCTAAATGCCTGATCTGTTACATACTTTTGAATAGAAAATAATTTCACAGATTTGTTGAATGCATCGTTTTTTCTATATTTTGTCTTCAGTGTACTCCGTAAATTCTATGCAAATTGAGGATTCTTATATTTTCCTGATTAGTAAAGCTGTAGTCTACGACGAAAAGCTGGATCAGAAGCATTTCTGAGTAGTGAAGATTTAAGCTTCATTAGTCTATATCTTTTATTAGGCCAGTAACGAATTTTGTCACTTCCTTTTTTTCGCTATATTGTGCATTTGTAGAATATAAATGTCTGTCTTTATTTTACTTTTTGATTTTGCACTAAGAAGCAAACTTGCATTTTGCATAATATTTCCTGCTTCTCTCTTGTTGTTGCTCTTGATATCGCAGATCATTCCTGTATTTGTAATTATATTTGTTTAGCCTTTTCAGCTTTCCTGTCTACGGAATTATTCCCTTGGATGGAAATACCACTTGTTGAAGCGGTCTCGTGTTTCTTGAAAAACACGAAAAAAGTCGAAAGTTAAGTATTCATAAGATAAATAACTGATGTTAAAAAAAGACTGTTTGGTCAAGATGTAATGCACATTCCTGTTGAGATGTTCTTAACTAGTATTATACTTTTAAATGAAGACAGTGGACATGAAATCAGGTCCTGATGTTATTGACAATATCCAATATTTTCTTGTAACAGCTGCTTACTACTCTAGGGTTATTGTAAAATGTATTTTTATTGATGTTAATGACATCATGAATTTGTGGTTATACTTTCAAAAGTCTAAACAAGAATATACACTGTGTCATGCTAATAATACCTTACTCGGAAATTCAAAGTCGTATCAAACATGAAGGACTGTCAATATGAGGTTCCCTACAGTTCATCATTTAGAAGAAGCAATCTAAATTTGTAATCATTCCCATAAGATGCTGTGAAACATGCAACAGAAGAGTTAATGTTATGCTGCATTTACATAGGTTAGTTTTATGGTTTAGTTTTTCTTACTTTAATGTGTTTTTGTCTTTCCAGTCTCTTTCTTAGTTTATCCTGGGCCTTGCTTTGTCTTGTATTCTTCTTTGCCATAATTGGTCTAAAAGGCACTTTTTAAATAAAAATAAAAAGTGTTAAGAGATACAGATTATAAAATTTACTTCGCCTGAAGCATGTTTAGTGTAATCAAAGATCAAGATGTTGTAGAGCCATTATCATCAAAATTTCCAAACAATACACGTATACCAAATCTGGCTAAAGCCATCTACACCTTGAGAGCAGTCAATGTAGACAATTACTTTTTTATATTCTATATGTTACAGTAGCTTTTTTATGTTATTGTTTTTACAAAAAAGTATTTCAATATAGTGGACTTCATGAAATCAGATATCGTCTTAAGGAATATATCAGCAAATCAAAGATGAGATTATTTTTAAACGTAGAATCATTTTCTATCTAAATAATGTCATTTTAAGCTGAAATTTTGATATCCTGTAGTAGAAACATTTGGAAAATTTGATAGAAAATGTGTAGAATTTCTTGACAATATGTATCAAAATCTGATTTTTTCCAATAACCCCGAGTCTATACTGCATTAATTTATATATTAAAAATAACAAACAGAAAAGTTACCACCAAAATTAATTGTAGATGAAATTCTTTTTACTGAACAGAAAAAGTCTTATCAAAACCATTTAAATGTAAATAATTCGTTGTCTTTTAATAATACTTACTATGAATGTGTATACTTGTATTTGACACTGTTATACTGTTATAATCTACAATTACCATAATTATTGACCACAACCTAAAACTAAAAACAAAAACTTTATTTTTATTTAACATCAAACTGACATCCTTAATGAATACCAAATAAAAGACATTATTGTTCAACATAACATAAAAAGAAAAAAAAAATAGAAAAAAGCACGACATTCAGACATCCAGCACTGTGCTTTATCTGCTTTATCTGAAAATACCAAAAATGGATTGCAAAATCTCAGGTCACCCTTAACATGTTCCCAAAGTGTCATATTGATTGAACATTGCGTCCCATAGAAACTGTGCGGAATAGGTTGAACGGAAAAAACAAAAAAGAAAGAAAGAAGAACTAGTGCTGATTGTGTTGGGATGCCAACACAGACTGTCTCCCAAACGAACCCCCATTGCCACTATATTCTTGAGCATGTTGAAAACCCCCAAATACACATGATATTCTTAGTTGGTGCATTAAAATCTACCTACATATCAAATTTCGTTGTTAACGTTTTTGGGGGGAGGAGGGGGATGGTGAAACAGCTGCCATTACAAAATGGTGTCGTTCCCGTCCAACGGAAATATTGACACAAATGCTCAGGATAGTTAGCTGTATCAGTATACCAATTTCATTGAAATTGCTCTTGTCATTTCTGAGATCTGAGAACTGCACTCTTTTCTTCAGCGGCGGCCATTTTGAAAATTCCAAAAATGGATTGCAAAACTTCAGGTCACCCTTAACATGTTTCCAAAGATTTATATTGATTGCACATTGCATCTCAGAGAAAATGTGCGGACAAGATTGAGCGGAAAGACAGAAAAAGAAAAAGAAGAATATTAATAGAAACCAAACAAAAACATAAGAACTGAAGATGAAATTTGTCTAATGTAAGACGTGATGAAATGTTATCAACAGTTTATTTAATATTAAAAGGACATTATTTTCAACAGACAACTGGCTTTTCAATTGGTGTTATTGTACTGCTCCTGCTTGTGTTTGTACATGTATAAAATTAAGTTCCTTAAAGACCTACTAGTGAAGAAAGAAGAGACACTGGCGCAGACCTTTAATTCCACATTCTCCAATAACGCTAATGTCTTGCTACTGAATAAAGCGAAGTCGGTAATTTTTTGCATTTATTATACACTATCGAGCAAATTTAACTACATGCCGAAGAAACCAGAGCTCTATTACACCAAACAGTGTTGCTGAATTACATAATAAATTTCTTTAGTGAATCAAATGCTGAAAATTAACAATTTAACACAATGGAAGCATAAACACCCGTATCGAGAAAGAAAAATATAAACCAAACCTTCTTGTCACTACAGAGGATACATTATTATCAAACTGTGTGGTGTGATCATGGTGTATTCATTTTCATGCATTTACATTGTACTATTCTTAATTTGTGTTGCATATGTTTCATTTAATGATGCAATTGTATATTTGCACTTTGCTTTTTCATTTCTATTCTGTATTGTCTGCAGTGTACTGTGTAAAATTGTCTTTCCTGGTAGATCATCATTTTGGATAACAAATTATAATTCAATAACATAATAAATCATGGAGTCTAATTATACGCTTCTTTTAATTTAATGAATTCTGCATGAAATAATATATGAAAATAACTAAGAAAAGCGAAAAAGAAACTTGAGACAAAAAATCCTTCATGAATAAAAATCTAAACTACTATGTTAACTTCAAATTTCCTTTATATATATCGTGAGCATTGATACCTCAAATTTCCTTCGTTGGCATATGCGTTAACAAAAATAACAAATATCAATAATATATACAACCAAGAAAAGATAAATATCTCAATCTACATTTTAAACTGTAGAATTATACCGTTTCAATTTTCCAAAATGGCCGACAAAATCAAAATTCACGGCAAAATTAAGTTCAAATTTAGACTGGTATCCATTGGAGTAGTTTTCACATTTTCATGATTAACATCAACATCTAAATGCACCAGGAAACCATTAAAATCAATGAACTTTTGGATTTTTAGGGATGTTTTTATAACTTTAAAGATGGTTGCCAGTTTAATGGCTGCCTTCATCAAATTGAAATTTGTATCATTAACATCCATACGCAAACATCTTAATATACCTGAAAATAAAGTTTTGTGGAAAACTTAGCATTTTTTATTTTGGCAGCCATCTTGGATTCAAAATGGCCGCCATAGAAAGCCAACATGTGCGTCAGATGGTCGGTACAACATACTCTACTTATATTCCAATGTTCATCGAAATTGAGCATTTGGTATTTTTGGTAGCCATCTTGGATACAAAATGGCCGCCATAGAAAGTCAACATGTTCGTCAGATGGTGCGGTATTACATACTATACTTATATTCCAATGTCAATATAATCCGTTAACTTTTCGATTTTTTTTTCATTTTCAAAATGGCCACATTTCAAGATGGCCGGCATGATCAAATTCAAATTTTAATGATTAACATCTGACCGCAACATGTTAATCTACCTAAAAACCAAGCACGTGCGAATCCGAGCATTTAGAATTTTTGCCGGCCATCTTGGATTCAAAATGGCCGGCATATGGTGCGGTATAACATACTCTACCTATATTCCAATTTTCATCGAAATCCGTTAACTTTTGGATTTGTAAGGATTTTTTCATTTTCAAAATTGCCGCTAATTAAAAAATTTTAAACTGGAAGGCACCACTTCACACCATGACCTATTTTTGGGTGAAGTTTCATGTCGACCCAATTTACGGTCTCCGAGAAAACAGTGGGACAAAATTCTGGCGGATAGTGGGAAAAAAATAAGAAACGGAGCAGTAATAATAATAATAAGAAGAAGAATTGAATTTTCAATACCCTTTATTAAATAAAACAATAAATCACAGTAGTACAAGGTATCAAAAATTCACGTAACATAAAATATCAACCTAACAATACATTATTTTGACAAGCTACATTTAACAATTTTGAAAATACATATAAATAAGTTAAATTTAAACCCAAAAGTATATTAAAATAAGACAAAAATTTGTAAAGACTGTCTAAATGATCAAAGTCAGTTTCAACTGATACAAGCCAGTTTAAACTTTAAACATTATTACCTACCTAGATTAAAATTAAAGAAACCTATAAATGACTATGTCCGAATGATCAAAGTCAACATGGACTGGTACACGCCAGTCCATGTTTTAACCTTTAACACATCGCGGTTTACAACATATAAACAAGAAAATAAAAATCAAAATCAAAAATACAGATAAAATAACTTACAATTAAATATTCACAAAAAGCTTGTCATTAGAAATAAAACACAATACATTATTAAAACATCAAAAATCTGAAAAAGAATGAACATTATTTATAAACTTACAATAGGCAAATTCAATTGCCAACCGGGCGCGGATGCGCGACCTGAATTCCTGGAGTGGGTCTGTCTGTCCGCCTCCGGTCCACAGGTGCTGCAGGGTCACGTAGGTGGCCATCTTCGCCTGGTTGACAATCCATAGGTACAGCCGTCTTGGGATCCTCTGGTTCGTCGTCCATCGGTGCGTGCTGGTACCTTCTAACACGACTTGACCTTCCTCCATCAACATAGGTTCATTCATCGTCTCAGGACAGCCGGCCATGGATGACGTGCGGCCAGGTGGCGGTGGATCAGCTGGAATCGATCTCCTAACTGGACAACTGTCCGATGGTGGCGTGTGGACAGCTGGAGGAGATCGATATGCACTGACCTGAGGTGGCATATGGTCAGTGCTAATGGTAGAAGGTCCAAATATAAAAGAGTCTATTGAACCTAGATCATTTTTAATTAATTTACGCAACATATTTTTAACATGACTTAATAAAATTTGTAAACGTAGACAGGAAACAAAAATGTGGTATAAGTCCTCTTGCAAACCACATGAGAGACAAACATCCGACTGCTGATAACCAGCTTTACAGTAAAATTTACCGGTTGCAATAGCACCACGAAGGATTCTCCCGTTAAGGTCACCTTCATGCATGCTATGAGGATATTCATAAACATGACTAAATATGACATTAGTGGGGACATTTGATTGTAACATATTATTCCAGGGGGACAGCAACTTTTTAGCACCGGAACTATTAACATTTTGAAAAATAGATAATAAATAAATCATTTCCTTAGGACATTTATCAAGAACAACGCCCTTACTTGATTCAGGAGCATTGTCAATGTCTAATTTAAAAATGTATTGGTGAACAACACCAATATCAATATCATTATTCAAAAAACGGTCAAGAAGCAGGATTAAAGAACAAAGGTTCTTCTAAAATGTCGGCCACTGAGGTATCATCTATTTTAATTCTAGACGATTCAAAATTCTTCCAGGCTTCAATTAAATCTTGCTTGATAAAAGCTTGGAATGTTAGTGTATTGAAAATCCCAATCAAGTAATAACAACTGAACATCATAATTCAGAAACAAGGATGAACATCTTCACCATTCATTAATTTCAAAAATCTGTACATAAACTGAATTCAAAAATCGCGAATTCTAGATATGATATGAACTAAACCCTGTCCTCCAGTACATACAGGAAGATATAACATTTCTGTCGAAACCCAATGTTTTCCTTGCCATAGAAAATCTACAAATTTGTTTTGAATGGCACTAATAATTTCATCGGGCACGGCCACTGAATTTAATCGATGCCACGATTTTGACGCTGAAAGTAAATTGATAACAAGTGTTCGTCCTCTCAGTGACAAACCGCGGGCAAAAGGCTTCCACCTGTCAAGTTTGACAGTAATATCCTCCTCAATCCCTTCCCAATTATAAAAATCCCTATATTTTCCAACAAAAGTACCCTAAACCTTTAAACCTTTATTATTCCACTTGAGACCAAGTGGACGATCATTTCTATTTTTCCAACTTCCCACCCACAAACCCTCTGATTTTTGTAAATTAATTTTTGAATTAGAGGTTTTCTGGTATATGTCTAACCAGGAAGACGACCTATCAAAATCAGAGTCCTGCGTTAACAGAGTATCCAAATCATCTGCGTATGCAGATAAACAACTTTTCTTACCATCAGATAATGGAAGTTCAAGGCCTAATAAGCCGTCCTTTGACCTTAGTGTGTGTAAAAGAGGTTCAAGGCAAATGGCATATAATTGACCAGACAAAGAACATCCTTTTCGTATACCTCTTTTAAATTTAAAAGGGGACGATAACGAATTATTAATTTTTAGTAAACTATATACATCTGTATAAATAGTTTTTATACAGGATATAAAATAATCACCAAATCGGAAGGCCTCTAAAGTCTTCATCAAATAGCCACGATGAACACGATCAAAAGCCTTCTCTTGGTCAAGGGAAACAATAGCAAGGGGGATATTTTCCTGATTAGCATAATACGATTACACGTAGCATCAGAAATAAAACGAATATTATCACTTATATAACGACCGGGAACACAATAACTTTGATCAATATTTAATATATCGGGTAGAACGGTACGGAGTCTTAGCGAGAAAGCTCTAGTCAATATTTTGTAGTCACAACAGAGAAGAGACACGGGTCTCCAGTTTTTTAGCAAGCTACTGTCACCGTTCTTTGAAATCATCGTCAGAACGGCTCTTCTGCACGGAGGTGGAAGTCTGTTTTCTTCAATAGAAGAAAAAAAAACTTCGCGCATATCTTTCCCAACGATATTCCAAAAAGTTTTGTAAAATTCACTAGGAAGCCCATCAATACCAGGGAACTTATTATTATTCATTTTTAAAACGGCAGAGGACAATTCATCATAACTTATTACACCATCTAATGTTTGCTTTTGGGTGTCACTTATTGTAGGAAGGTCTTTTAAAATTTCATTTTGACAACCTTCATCAACAGGGTCGGGGCTATACAAGTAGGAGTTAAAATTTCGGGCAAGAGTTTTTATTTCCAGATCTGAATCAGTTATACTGCCATCAGGCAAGGTTAAATGGGATAATAATTTCTTTGTACCACGTTTCTTTTCAAGGTCAAACAAATATTTTGTAGGTTTATCTGAATCATTAACATATTTGAATCTTGAACGAACCCAAGCACCACGGGCCTGGATTCGTTCAAGTTCAGATAACTGATGTTGCTTCTCAATTAAAATGACATTAAGATCAGGGTTTGTTGCAATATTTGATTTTAATAACTCAATATCGGATTGCAAACTATCAAATTTACGTTTAAAATCATAATTCTTTTTATTAGAAAATTCTTGCGAAAGTTCCTTTATTTTGTATTTTCCAGGATCCCACCAATCTTGAATTCACTTAAACTCAGATTTCTGTAATCGCCAGGAAAGCCAAAAACTATTTACCATGTCAACATACATTTATCATCTAAAAGAGATGTATTTAAACATCAGTAAGCACTCTTGTGTTTACTTGGTATTTCTTTAAAATATACACGAACGTAATCATGATCAGAATATGAGCAATGTTTTATTTCTGAGGAGCGAATAAACTGACTATAATGTTTAGATATATAAATTCGATCGAGTCTTGCGGCGACACCGTCATTTCTCGACCAAGAATATATTTTATCGTGAGGATGAATATTACGAAATGTATCGATAAATTTGAAACGTTTAACAATATTTTTAAATTCATTACAAGAGTGGGGGTGGGGTTCAACATCTTCTGTCCTATCTAAGGAAGGATTAGTAGTACAATTACAATCACCTCCAAGAAATATTGGATAGGAAGAATCAAGTTGATTCAAATGGTGTTTTAAACATTTCAAAAAGTCAAGTTTTTCTTTGGGACAGGTGGGGGAATAGACATTCAACAAATAAACAGTTTCCTCCTGTAATTTGATAGTAGCATGTAAAATGCGACCGGGTAATATAACTTTATGATCTAGAATAGTATATTCTAAATTATTTGAAAAACATATCGCTAATCCAGCAGAAATAGTTGAGAGATGAGAGAACACTATTTCTCCTCTCCATATCAATTTCCATATACATTCATCAGAAAGAATGATATGTGTATCTTGAAGAAAAACTATGTCTGCATTTAATTTAGATTTCAAAGAATCTAATATAAAATATCTTTTAAATGGGTAACGACAACCTTGAGTGTTCAGGGAAACTAACGAAAAACCGGACATTACAATTGTAATTGTAATAAAAATACAGAACAAAAATGCATAATTAAGTGGACAATACACATTGACTTAGATATAATTTATCTCTAAGCATGAGTTTTTAGGTAGGTTTTTAATTTTATTATCAATTTATTTAGACGGGCTTTCAGCTGGGAAGAGGACGACGGGTTTCGTCGAAGGTCAATAAAATCTTGACATAGTTGCCTGAGGTTGGTGGTATACTCTTGGCATTTTTTAACTGGCTTTTTATTACTTTTAAGTTCCACAAGAAGTCTATCCAGCACCTCAGTGGATAATTTGTGCTCAGTATCTTCTACTATTTGTGATATGTTTTGTTCTGACAAATCAGAGGATATAGACTCAATGTCTATATTCTCGTCTTCATTAGTCTTAAGAATGCAAGGGGATGGTGGGGGTAAATCCCATATACTTGTATTAGTTTCCCCAAATACATCTGCAATTTTAGCCGTTGTAGGGGTTTTAGCACTAATAATAGAGTCATTATGGTCTGCTGCTTTCCTCTTAACTGCAGATTTAGCTGGCAGTTGATCATTCTCCAGTTTTTCAACAGGGGTGCGAAGGTCAACAATGACATTGGCAACAGTAGATTGCCCAGACTTTGCCATTGTAGTAACATTGGCTGTGGTGTTAGATGCAGAGTCATGGATTACAGCATCTAAGGTAACAGACTGCCCCGCTGTCCCAGTTGGCGGAACTGCTTCAGCCGTAAATGGGATATCTGTACTTGATTCTGACTTGTTGTTATCGATTGTAGATTTGTTCTCTGGACATCTGCTCTAAATATGTCCAGTATGCTTACATTTAAAACAAACTACATCATCATTAAGAAATATTCTGTAGTTTTGTCTTTGGTAAAACATATCAAAATATTCTGGTAACACTACACTGGGGTGGGGAATAAGGGAAACTTATCTTCTAAAGGACATTACATGTTTAAGATCCGGTATTTTGATGCCTAGTGCAATAGGCTTAAAGTCAGAAATGATGCGGCCTAAACGCATCAATTCATCTTCCAATAAGTCATTCGGAATAAAAGGGGGACTTTTGGACAAAGTTACTTTTTTGGGGATTTTAACTAAACATTGAACATTAATAAATTCATCACCTATACTAAGGCCATTAGAAAACAAGAGTTCTACATCTTCAAGGTTGGATAGAAACACTACAACCCCGGACTTCATACGAGAGGCAGCCACTATATTTTCAGGCTTTACAATAGTAGCAATAGCAACAACATATTGCTCAATAGAAATTGACATTATGTTGGTTAACTTTACTCCATGTTTCCTTGACACAAAACCGAACGGTTTATGCCCAAATGACGGCATGTCATCGTTCTGTTCAGATCCTATACTTTCTCGAACATACTTTATTTTTTATTATTTCCGGTTGACAAATCTGAACTTTTTAATCTTAAACTTTCTCCGTGTGAATTTACAATATTACTAACATTAGCCTGGGGCACGGATTGTACAACTACCTTGGACGGCATTGTCTTCTTGATTAAATTAAGGTCCCTATTGTCCTTGGTAGAAATCGAAGTATTGCCTGAGGCAACGACCGACAACAACTGAGTAGACTTAACATTAGCTACTACACTGGAAAATAAAGGCGACGCCATCTTTAAACAAAATTACACCAATAAACCAAAACACAATCCACCAAAATTCTCGGCAATCCGAGAATAAATAACGAACTTCTTCTTCCAAACACAACAATATAAATATTTACAAACTACAATACAAAATAACCAAGAAATAAATGCTTTGAGCGGAGCTCCGAAAAACACGTCATATCCCTTCAAGAAGAAGAAGAAGAAGCGGTGCAAAAACAATAAGTCGCCAAAACTCTGTTTTGGGCGACTTAATAGCTGGTGCTGATTGTGTTGGGATGCCAACACAGAATGTCTCCCAAACAAACCCCCATTGCCACTATAATCTTCAGCATGTTGAAAAACTCAAATACAAATTTTGAACAAAATAATGCAATGTCTTATATAATAACCCCCGTTTCCATGGAAATGGCGGCTATTTTAAAACGGCAATCATTTTGAAAGTTCCAAAAATGGATTGCAAAACCTCAGGTCACCCTTAACAAAGTTTCATATTGATTGAAATTGCATCTCAGAGAAACTGTGTGGAATAGGTTAAACGGAAAAAGAGAAAAAAGGAAAGAAAGAAGAACTAGTGCTGATTGTTGATTGTGTTGGAATACCAACACAGAATGTGTCCCAAACGAACCCCCATTGCCACTTTTTTCTTGAGCATGTTGAAAACCCCCAAATACACATGATATTCTTAGTTGGTGCATTAAAATCAGCCTACATATCAAATTTCGTTGCAATAGGACTAAGTTGACGTTTTGGGGAGGGGGTGGTGAAACAGTTTCCATTACAAAATGGTGTCGTTCCTATCAAACGGAATTTTTGGCAAAAATTCACAGGATAGTTAGCAGTATCAGTATACCAATTTCATTGAAATTGCTCGGGCCATTCTTGAAATATGAGAGCTGCACCTTTTTCTTCAACGGCGGCCATTTTATAAATTCCAAAAATGGATTGCAAACTTAAGGTAACCTTTAACATGTTTCCAAAGTTTTATATTGATAGCACATTGCATCTCAGAGAAAATGTGCGGACAAGATTGAGCGGAAAGAAAAAAAATTAAACTGCCATTTGTTCAGAGAACAAATGAAAAGGTCTTTCACACTTTTCCTCTAAAGTCAGAAATATCTGATGCTTTGGGATTTTGTGTCTTGCTAAGCACAAAATGTCACTTCCAGTTATTTGAGTAAAGAAAGTGGTCCAGAACCAAAACATGTATGGTTAAAGACTTTTATTCTGTTGCTAGGGACAAATTCCACTTCCTGTCATGAAATGACATATTTCAGTAAAGTACATCATTCTGATTAAAAATGTATGGTTGCTAAAGACTTTTTATTACAGTCACCTTGTTGCTATGGTATGACCTTGACCTATAACCTTTGACCTTTGACTCAATTTGAAGCTCTTTTCCTACTGATCACTTTAAACCTATATGTTTACTACATTATCTCTAACCGTTTTCAAGTTTCAACCAAAAAACCGATTAACCGAAACGCGTCAAGGGCTGTAAATCGAAAACGGTTCATCGCACAGCTTTGGCCTAAATGTACCATAGTGCAGCCGACATTTTGTAAACTTCAGATTTTGAGAATCAGTTACGGTTTCTGAGCTTTTCTGCTAAAAATGGTTTTCGTGTTCGGGTAGATACCTCTGTTACTAAAAATAGATCGGCCTAAAAGCATGAGCCATGTCATCTCCGGATTTGACCAATTAATGGTACCAAGTATAGAAATGATATGTGGAGACACTTTTTGGCAAACCTCTGCTGAAGAAGAAGAAAAAATAATAATCATAAGAAATACAGTAAGGTCTTTCTCTTGGTAAGGGGAAAGACCTTAATAATAAGAAACCGGACAAAAACAATCTGTCTTCCAAAACTTCGTTTGGGACACATAATAAGAAACCATACAAAAACAATATGTCTCCCAAAACTGTTTGGGAGACATAATTATTATTATTATTATTTTGGAAAATGAACTGAAAATGAATAATAATTAAAGTTTTAAATACAATTATAGATAGGATTGCCCGGTCAATACATAGTCAATTACCGGCATAAAAAAAAGTCCAAAGGTGAAAAATAATTGCACAATTAACATATAAACATAATCTGTAACTCACGATGGTTGACGCACATACTAAATACGAAATCAAGCATGTAGAAAAAGTATATAAAACTGTAATGTTTAAGGAAATTTCTGTTCAAGGGCTAACATTTCGTCATAAATCATTCGACCGGAACGATAATCAAACCAAATCTGTTACTCATTATGGTTGACCTCATATTCGAAATATCAGCTCAATAACTGCAAGCTTGAAGAAAAAGTATGGAAAACGTGTGTGTGTGTCTGACGGACCAACGGACAGATTACAAACCTATAGTCCCCTTTGGCGAGGCAGATAAAGAACTATTAATAACAAAATGATTCCACTTTCAGAGTACTAAAGTTTGTCTAATGAGATTCAGTTTGTCAATTTTTACCATTTGTTCCGTCTGTTTAGGTACGATGACTATATTTTGTTTTGTGTTTTATGTCCCTAATGTATCTAATACATTCATATGCAGCTATTATATATTGTTACATAAATTAGAACTGTAATTGATGAAATGTGTTCACTCTAGGCAAGATGTAAGATTTTAAAAACAATAAAAAGAAAGGAAAATGACTAAACAACAATAGCAAAAAGTCAAGTGACAATTATAAATCAAGATTTAGACAAACATATGCCACATAAACGAATGACAAAAACGAAAAGTAAGTAAACCAAACCAAATCAATTTTAAAAAATTAGGGCACTTAAATGCTGCCGTAGAGTAAGCAGGTGCTGCCTCCAATTAGGTAAATGTCGGGCGACTCAATAGAATGCTCAGAAAAAGTCAAATGACAATAGATGCCTCAGCTATAAAGTCTGACTGTATTTGATAGAACTGATTTCGTGTAACGATCAATTAAGTAATCGTGATGGCCATATAACATCTGAAGAGATAACATTAACTTTGATATAAAAACCCTTTTTGAGTAGCGTAATAGGCAGCAGCAGCTTCTGGTAAAAGGGGAAGTTTACAATAAAAAAAAACTGCTGAAGTAACCTCATTTTTCTAGTTTGTAGGTGTCTTGAGTTTATCTACTGAAAATGTATAGGTAAACAACTTCACTTGGTGTCTTGGCGGTGTTTTTAGTTTCAAGCTTGATAAGGTATATTAAATGCATAAAGTCACTGACTTGTTTTGTTCAGTGACAAGACATTACCGTTATTGGAGTATGTGTTACTAAAGGACTGTGCCAGTGTCTCTTCTTTCTTTTTTAGTAGGTCTTCAAGGAATTAAAATTCACATATGTACAACACAAGTGAGCAGAACAATTCAATACCAATTTAAATGCCAGTTGTCTATTGAAAAAACATATTATTTTAATAGTACCGAACTGTTGATGACATTTCAACAAGTCTTACATTAGACAGATTTCATCTGCAGTAATTTAGTTAAAAAACTGTTAAAATACATTAACATGACTAAATGGTTAATTATTTTGAAACGATGCACGGTTCTCTATAAAATCAGCAATACATTTTTCGTACCAAAATGACATGTCAGCTGCAATATAAGATATGCAACTGTTATATTGCATATTGTTCAATTGATATTCTATACTTTTATTTGTATACGTTTATTTATCGTTGACTTTATGTCGTATTATTGTGAACTTATATATGGATTTGCCTACTATTTTTAAACATGTAACGTATTCAACTGTAGAATTACTGAATATATAATACTTTTACACATTACAATGCAGAAAATACAGAATACAAGATCTTTTTGTGTTATATACGTAGATATCATGACATAGAGTTCGTTTTTGTTCTGTATATAATGCAAACTATATCTACGTCTTAATATTTTTATTATAACACACATCTATGTTGTCAGCAAATATTAAGTGTACTTATACGTGCGTAAGAAACACAGTGCCGATATTTTCTTTATTTCTCATTTTGCTATTTTAGTACGAAAAGGTAATCAAAATTCCCGCGTCATCAGGTTGGTAGCTCGATAGAATAAAAAAATGTTTGATCGTCATAAGCATAGCATTGGTACAATTATAACATACAACATATGCTCGATATATATTTAAATAAATACAAGGATTGCCAGCCTTGTACCAGGACCCTTAACGCCTAAAAACTAAATGTCATACAAAACAAATATATAGGATATTGATGTAAAGCTCTAAACAAACAAATGAAAAAAGACTCCTTTTCATTTGACTTTAATATACGCGAGGGAAGGTTACACCTGCCACGCTGTTTACAGACTTTCTAGTGAGAAATAGTACATAAATTCGACAATTTCTGTTTGAAACAGTAAAGGTCTTTAAGTTAATTATACTAATTCATCGTAACGTCTAACATGATGATGAAATGCAATTAAATCAACAAAAGCAACTTATCGCTGTCTGGAATATATATCTTTTAAGATATTTCAGAAATTGATGTTTTGTTTTTGTTTCTTGGAATATTGGTAACGCTACTTTTAGCAATTTTTCAGCTAACTTGCCATTGAAGAGCTCGGTTTTATGATGAAAAAAGGAACATTACGGTGCACAAGTTGTATCGTTATAATATTTTGCAAAATACTATTTTCATAAATTACTTATACATTGTGTATATATTGGGTGTTGCAAGCAAGTTTAAAAGGTTGGTTGTTAGTTCGGATCAACTAGAAGAGACAATTAAGAGACGATAGCTTAAAACGATTGATATGTTTAGT
Organism: Limnoperna fortunei; assembly: GCA_944474755.1. Lineage (NCBI taxonomy): Eukaryota > Metazoa > Mollusca > Bivalvia > Mytilida > Modiolidae > Limnoperna > Limnoperna fortunei. Next base: position 47,695,282 of record OX104118.1, on the reverse strand, counting down.
TGAAACTACCCAAAACTGTTTCACGATGGCAATAATAGCATTTTACATTCAAATACTTATACGAAACTTGTGAAATCAGTACAGAATGTATTTGCATTTATAAAATAGGTACACTACAGAGGAATCGTCATAATATCAAAAAGGCAAGGCACATTGTTGTAAACACAAATCGTGGCTGGTTGGAGAACAGCTAACGGTTTCCTCAGTCGCTAAGCCTCATACAAATGCAATCTATATTTTTCGACAACATAAGTTGATTTATTATAGTATTATTTCTTGTTTAATAATATGCTTCTATAAACACTTTAAAGGAACTCATTTTATTCATTAAAATAGGTAATACAAATATATATATAAAGAGTTGTTGTAATACAATTATTAACAATTATTTGCTTTATGATCTTTAACAAATCAATAGAAAGATTTCTATAAAAGGTAAATATACTGTATACATATTCATTATAGTTTTATTAGAAATGTGTTTAAAACAACGAGTAGATAGGCATGTATATTATGTTTGTGTATGTAATACTGTAATATACATTTGTTTACTCTTACGATTCCTTTAACGTAGTGTATCAATGAACGTATCTTTAATTGAAGCATTTTTGGTTCATATAAAGTGATAAAATTGAAACGTGAAATTATTTAATATTTAAAGTAATATATATAATAAACAATTTTATAGGTGTATCCTATAAAAATGTCTTCAAATTTTTTATTATTAAATTGTGTAAATGTTGAACTTGCCAGCACATGTAAAAAAAAATATTTATATACCACCATATTATACTAATATATTATATAGTAGAAATAGCAAGACGTTATTGGCTTTGCTTTAAACAGGTATTACTGCTGTAACAAGCGGTACCAGTTTAAATTGCTGGCTCGGAAACCGCACCAGTTTATGTAAATGGAAATAAAAAAGCCTGTTTCAACTAGTAAGGTATCAAATTTGCGGTTTTTAGTCACTTCACTTTTATTGCCAGGAAACTCCCAGAATGCAGCATTCGCAGCCTTAACCCCAGAGCTTCTGGGGGTCTTGAGTGGTCCCATATCCCTGCCGTAAAGGTCACAACTCTTTGCGGAGTGGGAGGGCACTTCGAGTCTCACATCGATCTACTGGGTGCTACGCCTAATTTTACTGTCTAATTCTGGCACTTCATCTTTATTTACGATACATATTTCACATATAATTTCATTTTACATCTTTATATTCTAAATTTTATACTGTCTGCACTTATATAGAATCTGGTTAAGTTCATTTATCACAGACGATAATTTAGATAATGAACAGATGCCGTGCTATATAGCTTTAAAAGTGATTCTAAAAGACGACATACAGCTGATTCACGATGACGTCTTTTCTTCATGTAACATTTTCCACGTTATTTTATACAGGGCCGTAATTACACACTCAAAGAGGATGCCCGAATATAGAGAACGAATTGTGAAAGCTTTTGTTGAGTATAGAAAAACGTAAACCCTTTTTTCATCATGCTGCTTGTTTCCGGGTCGGTGCCAGTTTTAACACAGACAGCAGGAACAAAAACAAATTAATAATGCCTCTTTGTTTATTATCAAATAAAAAAATTCTACCTTCATTTTTAGAATGGCATTTGATGGTCTGAAAGTACTAAAAAATCCATGTCTACAGTGATGAGAGAGACACCACTGAAAACAGAAAATATGCACTTCTTTTATTAGAAGAAATTACTCCTAATCCATCATATTTCATCAAATGTTTCAATTTTTTTCCAAGGATCCTTCTTTCCAACAAGCCCCAAAGTAGCATCAAGATAAGAAAAAAGGCAAAGAAAAAATTACAAAGAAATACACAATTTTATGGGGAACTATATCCATTAATTGTGTTGTCGGACCAGCAACACAACGTTGGCCAAATTTAATATAACGTTTCAAAATCTTTGTGATCAAAGCCATGCAGCATCCGAATCATTTGGATTTAAAATATTGTTTGATTTTGAGCTCCGCTAATAAATATTGTATAGAAACAAAACATGCGTCTGGTATAGTAAATTCTATTAAACTTGGTATCTTTGATCACATTATATTCTTTACAAAAACCTGTAGTCATTATATATGCAATATCCTTCAAAACGATTTACACAAATGTAAGCGTCATGCGTGGTCAATTGATAACTAGTGCGTTCGAAAAATTTACGAACATACATATTTGTAAAAGAAGTTAATTTTCTGGATTATATTTTTTCTAGATGTCCTGAAAAATAAAATATACAGTATCAAGAAGATAACATGACTACCGTTCTTCTACTTGCCATTGAGGCGTTGGGTTTTGACGAAGAGAGTATGTGCATTAAGGAGTACGCAGAATTTCATATGAATGTTATGCGAAAAACTTAAAAAAAAAAATTTCAAAATGGGGTTGGAAGAAGGTTTGAGGGTATTGATGGTGGCCTTTTTCAGACAGGAATTGGGTAAGAACACCACTGATACTGATTGGCTGTGTAAGTACACAGAAATAATAGTTCCAGGTGTCGAAACATCGGAAAAAGGATTACATCCGGTATGGCACATAATTAATGCTGAAAAAGATCTTACAATATTACCTTGTACAAGATTTCCTTGTAATGTCAATCTACGACCTCCAACTTCTGATCCGACGAATACTTTACTCCCTAATATTATCTTCCATATAAAACAATCATTGGCAACCAAAAATGTCAAGAAATTAGTTCGGAAATAATGCCGAATGGATCTGCAATTACAGAGTAACTAAATGATGGAGGAAGTTTTACTAGGCATAAACAGAACTTGTGGAATTCATATGGATCCAATGTTAAACTGCATGGTGTTAAACATTTGTGTGTTGTCTTAAAAGAAATAATTTGACAAGTATGAAAAATATTTTGTCAAATATATAATTAAATATCGTAAATTGACAGATAGTGTGAAAAGATATCCCGCAGAAGTACCACATTCTGTTCCACTATACAGAGTGTACACCTTAGCAGCGTACTGTTGTATAAAAGCTGAACATTACAATCAGGCATTAAATTACAAAATGAATTCATTTCATTTTAACAAACAGAAAACGTAGCTTGAGGCTATATAAGATGTGTATGCGGTATTCTAAACAGTCTAACTTAATCAGAAACATACATGTATTGCTTTAATAGATGAATTTTGTAAGGCTCGAATAAAAAACCTCAATGTAAACAGGCACATAATCAATAGTATTTTTGGTACTCTTAACTTTGTTTTGGAGAGTACATGCCTATCTGAATGTAAGTGTACGTTAAGGTTTGCGCTAGATACTCTATAAAGTCTACGCAATATACGATATATTTTCAACTATTATGTAGGATGTGGGGATATCTTCACCAGTATGCCTGATAAGCTACTTGTTAGTCCGTTAGGCCATATAAAGATGTCCGCTTAACTTTTAACACTCTATGTTTAAAAGTATTATCTGATAAAATTTGGTTAAATAGACACCTGGTATATTAGGAGTCACACAATTTAAATGACCAGATCTTATTTTTTATATGTTTTGCTATTTTTTTTCAAATAGAATGAACATGTATTATTAATGACCGCATTATTTAATATTCACTAGTTCATTCTGGTTTCAAAGTATAAACATTCTTCACTGGATTGTTCCATTTGTTTATAATATTTCTTTATATCGCACAACTTTCTCTTTTGGTTTTTGTGTTACGCTGTATATGTTTGTCGTTATCTGGATTTGTAATTGTCACTTGACTTTCGGCTCTTGTTGTACGGTCGGTTTTCTTCGCTATTATCAAAAAATAAGTGGTTATTTTTTTCCACTTGCACTTATTTTTGTGTGTGCATATCATAACCTTGATTAGAATATTGTTGACTATTAATTCATCAGCATGTGGTCTGTGTCAACACGTACACATTTAACCATACTATGTTACTTTTTATCATGAATATTGTACTGTATTGTATTGAAATTCAGATGCAATGGGCTAGTCCACTATAAGGTCCACCATTAGGCCAAGATAGTTTCTCTAGTAGTTCACAGCTAATCTTTGATAACTTGGAATCTATACCAGAATTATTATTTGGTATGTTCTCTTCGTGTTAGTTGCAGTTGAAACCAATTAATGCTGGTTGTATTTTTTATACTATTTGATGGTTGACGACCTCTCACGAAAATGAGGGTGTATTATATGTAAGTGCTTCAGAAGAGTTTCCAGTTTCTGCCTGTTGCCACTCGCCCGTCGTGTCGCTGGTAGTCAATCCAGGGTAAGTCAAGTCCGGTAAAGGAAACTCTACGACACATTTATATGGGTACTCCTTTGAGATACGGATATTTTGTATTTGTCAACAAACACGTGTTTTTATTAGAACGTTGTTTCTGTGGACTTAAAAAAAAGAATGTAGTTGGTCTGAAAGACTGAGAGCCGAAATGAATATAACAATTTTAGTTGTTGATAATTTTATACCTAGACAGTGTAGCTGCTACATACATAGCATTGCTGAGAGTACAACTAACTCTTTATTAATTTATTAAAAAAGTTAAACAATGTTTTTTTTCAATAAAAAATGTGGTGACTTATCTGCAGAGACAACATTATAAATGCTAATATACTGTAATTTATTTGGAAGATCCGCCAAATATTTGCTATACCAATCGTGATACAAAAATGGATGATGTAAACATAGAGAAAAGGCATGAAAATAAGAATATAATTGCCAAAAAGACTAATGTTATAATCAGCAACATCAATTTCAACACAGACATTATTATTAATTGCCAGAACATGAAAACTGTACTCAGCTCTAAATACTTTAGAGCCCCGTTTACAGGTTAAAAATCAAAACCTTAAATTCTGTCTAAGATAGCACAAGCAACAATGGCGCTGGTGAGATTGAACATTATCTGAAATGACCTAAACCTTTAGCTTAGCTCAACGACCGGACTGGCGGGGACCTTAGTCAACTCAGTTTAGCAGTATGCGTGCGATCGTTGAACTGGAAGCTGACAATAGGAAAGTTGAAGTCATCACGTGTATCTTACAGCCTAGTTTGTAATTTTTCGAGTCTATTTCTAGAAGTAGGTACTAGTAAGAGGCCGATTTAAGTATATTAGTGGTTTAATGCTTGCTAGAGTAGATTGAATGCAAAAAGTCACCGAATTTAGCGTTGTTCAGAAAACAAACATCATCAATATTGCGGACTGTAAAATTAAAAGTCTGGGGCAGAGTCTTTTCTTTCTTTTTCACAAGGCTTTTTTGGAGAGTACAAAACTAGGTCGGCAAACAGAACAGCACATTTAGTACCCAGTGAGGTTGTTAATAAAAGAAGAATCGAAACACTTAAAGGCTCTATAAGCACTCGTGCTAAAATTATCGCCAAAAACCCTCATGTCGTTGACCACTTGTCTCACCTGTATGACAAATTATACAGGCTGACTAGTCCCCTAACAATATTGTACTGTTATGCAAAACGAAGAACATCATCTGCTTAATAAAAGAATTTATTATTGGCAATTTGGCTGTCTTATCAAAATATCTTCTGACGAAACCGACAAAATAGGAAATTCTGGAAAATCATAGATCATTTTGTATTCCTTAGGCAATTCTACCAAACGAGGAACTGAATCTTCCATTACTCTACTGGAGTCTCGAGTTACACAAGTCTTAAAAACAACGTTATATTGCTGGGTCTGCTAGTTCCCCCAATAAACTTTCAAAACTTAAAAAAATATTTTGTCAGAACTTAACATTGTGCTTTGGAGATACTGTGAATAGAGCTACGAAAGCAGGCTTGAATCAAATATCGATCAAAAGAAATTCTAACGATCTGTTAATAAACCTGCAGTTCAGGTTATTCTCTTCGTGAATTAACGTTTTTACACTTTATACTATTATTTCTTATAAGCTAAAAGAAAAATGTAAAGAATTTATTCAATGTGTCTTTACTTAAAAGAGTTACTAAATTAGATACAAATATCTGGTTTAATGTTTCGTAAAGGACCACATGTAATTCTTACTAAAATTTATTTGTTACAGAAATCAACAGAATGCGTGACTTTGTAACTGATATGTTTGGTGCACGTATTTTTTAACAGACCCTTCGCCATTCCATTAGATAACAAATGTGCTCCATTTCTTGCTGACTTGATGCTCTACTCCTATGACGTGAATATATACAAGGACTTTTTAAAAAAGGACAAAAGTTTAGCCTCTCTTTCAATTTAAATGGTTCTCAGCGAAAAGATTGAAGTCATCACTTAAAAAATTTTACGGTTGCCATCATGACTAGTTGCTGTTACGAAATATCTGTCTCACAAATGACCATTTGTTCCGTCGTTATCACATTCCCTCCTTCTCACTGGATTATGACTACTCACGGATATGATTTTTTACCGTATTTTACCCCGAGTTATTTGATGGGTACAGTGCATACAGCAGAAGTTTCAGACCACCTGGAGTCACCACTGTTTTTAGTGGGTCAGAGTTACTCAATTGTTGGTTTTGTTTGTGTGGTTCTTTTGTTTAAACGTGTTTTTTCGGTTATTACTTATTGTTTACTATATAATTTCGTTTTTTTTTCTGCGTGGTTCATTGATTTTATGAAACGCGCTATGATCTCATTTCTGTTTTAAGAGTAGAAAGCCTTCCTGTTATTATTATATTTTTAATTCTTTTTTCTTGTTTGCATTATACATTTTGTTACCGCACATGACATTAAACCAATAGTTTTACCCAATTAAAAGGTTTTTTTCAATGGCTTATTGCATATTATTAATATGTTATTATTTCGTTTAATTTGAATTTATAAAGTCAATTTGGTGCAAATAAAGATATTATTATAAGCGAAAAAGCAGGGGAAAGTCCCTTAAAATAATCCATTCGACTTGTTATCTTTCGACTGTAACTCAAGACCAACTGTGGATAATTTGAATGTACCTTGAATGTATAAGCCATTACTTTATCTCAGTTACCCCTGCACGCCGAATCCTTTTTCTGTACAGTTTTTCCCCTGTAACAAGTATGCGAATGAGCAGATACATTTTGAAAAAGTAAAAGATGTCATAATGAAAGTTGTTCCGTTTTTGTTTTTGATGGATAACGCAACGATTTTTAACGACTCCTTATAGAAGTTATTTCCTTTTTATTGCAATTTTAATTTGTATCATGAACCTGAAGTGTTAGAAACTTAGAGTTTTCAATGTTGGTCATCATTGACCTTGATATTTTAAATAAATATTTAAGTCAAAGGTCTAGGTTACGTGCAAATCTCATAGTTAATTAAAAGAGAAACAAACCTCAAACTTTGACAAAAAAGTAGATCCTTGTATGGTCATTTAGCATAAATTATGATTGGCCTTTTTAAGAGTGATCTCCCTGTATCGATTGAAGTTTATTGTAAATATCTATATTTCAGTCAATAAAACAGTTATGAGAGGATGTTTACTAATTGTCATTATTGAAAAGGGTCACAAGGTCAAGCGTCAAGTTAATCTTCTAATTTTATTATGTTGGGTGCAGTTTTTTTTAATCATAAGAGAAACAACTGAAACCACACGCAAAATGTAGATCCTTAAACTTCTTTAAGTATCATGTATTTTGAACGAGTATTTTTAAGGTTTATCTACCCTGGATTGACGAAAAGCATCGTAATATATTTAATATATGTTGACCTTATATTATAATATTATATTATAATGTTAGAGGTTTAGGCCCATTTTCTTTTTTAAAAAATGTTTTATGTTCCACGTATGTTAATTGGGTGACTGTTATAAAACTGTTTTACGTGCTTATTTTTACTTAGCAATATATGCAAAGATAAAAAGATTTTCTTTCATTGGTTTATATTGTGAAATATATTCAGTTTATATATAAATATGATGGTCATAAAGCTCCATAGTTCGTTTTTTCTTTTTATAACTGATATCTAATAGTTTTTCCCTCAAATATGGTAATTTCTTAACACAAAAGAATTAATTTTAATTTCAAAGGTTTGATTTTGACATACAATTCAAAAACCGGATAAGTTGCATTAAATGGAAACCCCCTTTTTCGTTTCTTGAAAGAATGAACTTAAATTTCTCTGTTTCTTAATGTTATTATTTCTACAAGATCTTCTTTTCGCAATGTAAATTTTGTTTCGCAATATATCGTTACGACCTCCTGTACCATGAATGTATTAGACATTACCCCTTCGCAGTTAACCTTGGCACATTAAACAACCATTTTTATTTATAGAGTTATCTCCCCTGTCACAAAAGCCTTAAGTGCAGATAAATTAAAAAACCATTAAGTTTGTCTCTACAATGACCATGTACAGAAACTTTTATGGGTTTTAAAATTATCTGCACTTAAGGCTTTTCGAAAATTTGTTATACCACAGCGATCAATCGACTTAAATGATTTTGGTAAAAAGTTGTGACACGATGGAAAAAAATCTAAACAAGACCTATAAGTATACAGGTAACTGCTTTGAATTGCTACGTTAAAAGCTGAATTTTGCAAATACAGTATAGTAAAAATTATTTAAAATATATTTGTCAATAAACATTAACAAATATTTTCATTTTTATTTGAAAAATCTGTTTAAAACTTACTGGTATGCGTCGTATATAAAATATGTAAACAAATAACTGCAAAACTGCCTTTGCAAAACATATTTCTATATAAGAAATTTTTGATCAAAAGAATATTTATCCAACTTCCTTTTAATGCCAAAAAAAAAATCTTTAAACCCCAATTTATTTAACGTTTGAACCATTTTGTGAACGTATTTAGTAAAGAACGAATGGAAAAATTCAGCTCATGATTTCATAATGATACGATAAATGACAGTTCATTGACACGATTTAATGCATACTTTGTGCAACTAATGTCTGTATAACTTTTAACATTATAAAACAGTCAACAATTGTTAAAATAAAAGGACTATCGTTTATAAATTCTGGACACAAAATCACTACACATAGAATCGTTCAAAATAACGGAGCCTCGCTTTAATGCATCTTAAAAACCATATTGAGGAATCAATAAATCGAATAAATGCTCCCTAGAACTGGCCATTAATGCAAAGAATTACAACACAGCAAGCAAAGAAAGTTTACTAATATTGTCATGCCGATATTAAATAAACAATACAAGCATAAACATCTATACTTGGCAGATAAATATATAATATATAAGTATTAAAAAGTGTACAATTAAAAAAGTTAGTATTTTTTTTTAATGAAAATTATGTATTTTATCAAGTATAAGGCATTGTCAATTTAATTATTGATTTTTTACAGGTAAGTTTTCAACTTTAAAGTTCTGTTCATTTGATTTGGCTCGGTGACTTAATATTCTCGTGACACCTTTTTAAATGAGCCGTTTTGAAACTATATTCTATTTGCGCTATACTTACGGTTTGCGGCGAATACATATCAACAAATTCCGTCAGACATTATCCGGATTTCGTTAGTCGGAATGGTTTGATATTTCATTTGGTGGTTTGTTCTAATGGATTGTACAATGTAAGCTATCATCAGATCTGATGGACCCCTACTGCCTATTTGTCGGTAATACGCTACACAAATTTTTCCGACTTCCGTAGGTCAAAACGATTGGATATTTGGTATCTGGATTCGTACTTATGAATGTTTTTTGGTGTTTACCGGCACTTTCAACAATTTTTCAGGTATATCATGGCGTCCAGTTTTTATTAGGAGAGGAAACCGGAGTACCCGGAGAAAAGTCCCGACCTGCGGTAGGAAAACTGGCAATCCTTGTCAATTCAGATAGGAGTCGAGTACACCATGCCCGCAGTGAGACTCGAACCCGCAACCTTAGTGTTGACAGACCACGTGTTCAATAGTACGCGAACTACCTTAACCACCGGCCACCGTGGCACCCTAATGAACTGTACATTGCAAATAGTTTCATACCTCTTGTTACCTACTTCTTGTTAACGTTAATATGTGTTTCGTCAATATTTCCCGGCTTCTGTTAGTGGATATGGTTTAATATTTGGCATGGTGATTTGAACGCGATTTTTATACGTGTTAGTCGCCTACTTCCTGTTCAAGGCGCAAATGCATCAGCTTCCGTGAAACATTACTTGGCTTTTTAAGTCGAAATAGTTTAATATTTGTACAAGGTTAAACCTTTGCTACAACGCTTTTGACGAGTAATCGGAGCAAGCCAGCATTGACATTTTAAATTTTGTTGAAATTTAATTTACATGGAAGAATAACATTATACGTCATGATGATAATTTCTGATAGTTGTGGTAGGCGATAATACTTTAGTGTTCATTCTTTTTATACTGTAAAGATTAAAAAGCCAGACAAATATTGCATGTAATTATATATCTCTGATTGAGCCTATAGGAAGTATATACATTCCTTATGTATACAAACACTTTGAAAAGTTCGATTTCTTTTATGCGATTGTGATTGTGTATCGCAATTGGTATATTGCATATTTTATGCACAATGATAAAAATAATATGCATATTGTCCTCTCTATGCTTTATATAAACCCGTAAATCAATATTTCAGAAAGATTATTAAGTTACACTCTAATAAAATGCATACTTTTTCAATCGATTAGCAATATTTGATAGTATTATACAAAATCATATTTCTTACTTTAATCGTATCATCGAACCGGTTTATATCGTATCGTACTTTTTTTGATTATGCAATTAAAATCAAATTAATACAGTTAATACAATACGATAAAAATATAACTTTGGCACCAAACGATATCTTAACTCAATACTCTACATATAAACATGGCCGATTAAAAAACGTTTTGTCATAAAAGGTTATTTTATCATTTTAATGTCTACATCGTCATTTGTCATTTCCTAAAAAAAATAAGTTGAACACAAATAAAAATAATAAAAGATTGAATATATCGATTGTCAAATTTATGCTTAATCGTCTTTTAATATATTTTATTCGCTACAGTAAATTTAAAACCAAACAATTAGAAAAAAAACCTAAATGCTATTTCATTGGTTTGAACTTGTGTAAATTTGTTTCATCGTGTCATACTACTTTTTACCAAAGATATATGTCAATTGATCGGTGTGTATATAGTATATCGATTAAAAGGTTTGTTTCATCTCCTTATAACAGTTTTCTCCACTTGTTTATTGCAAGTTTATTTTGTTTTTTGTATCTCCTGAACAAAATGCGATAGATTTTGACTTTGAAAAAGGTCGCAAGGAATATGTCAAGATCACATTCAAATTTTTTAAGTAACTAAATATATTCACAAAAAAGCGTGGGAAATTCCCCTAAATTAACCACGAATTTTTACGTAGATTTGTTCTCTGTGGACTTTAACCTTAAGATCAATTCTTAATAATTTATAAGAAGACTTCACAGGTTGTCATCTCCGTTACGTTAAGTAAACAGTCTATCTGCAAACAACGATAATCCAAAAACAAAGAAAGAAAATGTTTATTTGTGTTATGCCACATCGATATTTATAAGTAGTATTATAACACAGGATTTTCTGAGATAAGTTTATGATATTATAATAAGGAAAAAATAATATAAGCATAAACTCATGAGTCATTGAACGTTTTTCTGTATTACTAGTTTGGCAAGTCAAGCGTTCGTAAGCTTTACCACAGCAACATTTGCTGTTTATATTTAAAACTGTCATTTAGACTATTATTAGGGCGTTTGGATTAACGCCACTTTCAGCATTTTTTCAGCTATATAATAGCGTCAAGTTTTTATAAGAAGAGGACGCCGGAGTACCCGGGGAAATCCAATGACATTTGGGGGAAAACTTTTCATTTAATATTAATATGTAGTGTTAAATATGTCGAATGATTGCTACCTTGAATTTTTTGGCAAACAATACAACTAATTTTGAAAAACTACTGAAAACGAAGGACTCTATATATTGGTATGACTTTTGTTTATTAAAAAATAGAATTTGTAATACAGATTGCATAAAACAAAATATCATAAATTTTAGGTATACGACAAATTTTGCCTTCTTTATAAAAATAAGGCTTTTGTTCATGTAAAAAAAGTTGAATAGCCAAATAATTCATCATAATAAATGTTAATTAACACAAATTCTGTGGAGGAAAATACAAATGTTTCATTTTTATAATTGCTTTTAATTTGAGTTGAAGGTATTAAATAAGCATTTAATTTAGAGTCAATACTAATTTACAAAAAAAATCAAGATTGTTAAGGAGGTAATATGGCTCCAGTACATACGTGAAACTACACTTTGAAAGATTTAAATAAAGGATTTGAAAATTTCACATTTCTGTTGCTTAATCCAGTCTTTTTACGACTTCCACGACGACATATTTTGTTTTCTATCTCAAAAATAAGGCTTTTGTTCATATTAAAAAAGTTAGTTGAATATCCTAGTCGAAGAAATGCTTTTATTCGGTCGTCTTGACAATCGTCGATATCCAATTCATCATAATTAATTAGGATTATTTCCCTGGTTGAGTCAGATCTAAATGTATTCCATATATACTTCCATTCTGTAACCAAATGTGCAATTTCCAAGTAAGTATGAGACAAAATTACAATGTATGTTGCAGAGTTGTTAATTTCTTTACATACTTCCACTTCTCTGGATTCTCCTACATGGCAGTCCCTCAGTGGATAAAATAATTTAAAACCTTTTGCTTCAATATACTTAACAAGTATTTTGGTGACCCACAATCTCAGGTCGTTAATTTCTCCATCAAACGTAATATATGCATCATTCGTTAACATTGGACTTACTTTTTTGTTGTGCCATAGAAAAAATCTGCGATAAAGTAAATAAAATTCAAAACGATATTTTAAAAACAAAACCCAGATGACAATCAAATGTAAAAAAATCAAAGCCAAGATCAGTGAGTAAAGCCATGTAATACCGTCTTCCACACAGAGTCGGTCGAATTCAGTAGAGGTAGCATTAATTAATTCATCTTTTATTCGACATATGATCTGATTGTGTACTTGACAACCTTTATGTTCCTGCTGTAAAAGCCACACTTTTAGCCAGATCATGCTACAGTCGCACCTCATGGTTAGTTTTCCAATCCATACAGCACATATATGAAGGTTCTGAACTGACTTGTCCAATGATATTATCGGATTATAAAGAAGATTCAGAACCACAAGTTTGTTAAAATCAAATAAACGAAAATCGATATGCTTCAAATTGTTATTAGCAAAATTTAATTGTGTTACTCTTGAAAAGTAATCATGCTTAATTATATGTGTAATTTTATTGTTGGAAAAATCAATTTCAAGATTATTGAAATCAGGCATGACATTGTGTTTGACTTCTGTGATGTTCTGACTGGAGCAATCAACAACAGTTCTGTTTCTGGTTGGCTGTGTATAACAGACACAATGGATTGGACACTTTTTGGAAATAGACAGGTTGCAAATCAGCAAATCATAACTGTTGTTTTTACGGAACGCGGGTATTGTAAAATTTTGCAGATTGGCAGGGCTTGAACATTTTGCGTTGTATTGATCAGTATATGCTGGGAAGGAATCGTAAAATTTTAAAGCCATTTCTATGAATGGCCAAAATAGGCAGTCACATGACCAATTGTTCTCTCGAATATCTAGTCCATAATACGTTGCAATTTTGGACACATGAGCCATTTCCTTGAATCCGATTTCAGTCAAGTTTGGGAAATGCATAAATTTGTTGTGGCTTAGGTCTACATGTCCCCCTTGAACATGTGCGTCTTTGCAACACTGCCAATTTAACTCGTTTGTGGCATGCTGCAATTTGTTAAAGGAATAGTCAATAAGGAAGAAAAACTTTTCTATTATCGAATTGGTTACATCAATTGATTCTAGTTCATTGTAAGCTAAATACAAAAACATTAAACTTCCTGGTTCAATTAAAAAAGAATTTGGTTCGATGTAGTTGATATTATTGTGTCGTAAGTTTAGTATTCTTAGGTGCAAAAGTTTCGTAAATGTTGCATTGCTGATGTATTCAATGTTGTTTTGATCTAGATGTAACTCGTCCAAATCCACAAGGCAGTGTATATCGGATAAAACCCGTATTTTATTTTTCGAAAAAATAATTTTTACAATTCCTTTAAAATTACAAACATTAGATGGAAAGTATCGAAGAAAACCATCAGTATGATTAACTTTGAATAACATAAAACTAGATTTATTTTCATCAATTAAATTTGCCTTTCCATTTGGTCTCTTATATTCGACAGATAACAATCCAACAAGTTTGTCTCCATCGTTTATATTCCAGTAAGGAACGGCTTGTTGAAAGCAACATTTTAGAAAAACAGGCAATGTTTCTATCATAGAGTATTTACACGAGTTGGGACAGAATAACTGTTTAGAATATACCGTTTTGTGTTCCCAGTGATACCAATCGCTAATTTGTATCGGCGGAGCGGAATCAAATATTGTTGTCCCAATGACTTTTAGAAACATCAGGGAAAAAATCTGTAAAATAAAATATTTTATAAAGTGAATTCTTCAAACAAACAACAGAAAATATTTTAATTTCTTTTAAATACTCAATACATGAGCAAAGTTGGTTATTTCGTATAACCTAACTTGGTATTTCAGCCCGTGACTGATTGTGACGTCATAATAAGATGTATTGATGACGTTGACTATACATGAATTTTTCCGCAAACAACAAGTGACGACACTAAAATTGTGAATTGCAAATATTATTTGATTACTTGTAAAATATTGTTCTTGTTACTTCATTTTGACTATAGAATTTAAAAATAAAAAAAGATAGAGAATAGTTATGGTTACTGCAGAAGTATTTCAATTGCTGGTTAGATTATTTGATATAAACGACTTTGGATCGATTTACGCTGCAACATAAAACGCTTATTCAGCGTAAATCGACCCAAAGTCGTTTATATCCAATAATCTAACCAACAATTGAAAACAATCCTCAAATTTTTTCTTTAAACTTTTAGTAAAGGTACATTTATTTTGCACAAGCTTATTTAACAAGATTCTAACAATAGTTTTCTTATAACACATTACATACAATTTTACTGAAAACATGAAACATACCTGCATTATCATGATTAAGACTTACGATAGACGATTCAGGAAGTTAATTTGATTCGGCCCTAAACATTAAATATGTTTATAACCTAACATTGACTGCTTAACAGAAAGAGTGTAAAAACGTAAGAATTGTTTTTAATTTCACTCTACTAGTCTGACTCTTATCTTAGTTTTACATTAATTTAATCAGCCTTGATTGAAATAAACTTAATAGACCAAGTCTCGAGATTGTCTTAATCAGTTGCGACCTGTCTGCAAAAAATGAACAAGTCTCGACCTGATTTTGACCTATATCGGCTTACGTAAAAGTCAGTGTGTTTTGGTGGAGGTTTTATGCCTGACAAATAAAAACTGCTTATCGCGTATGGTCGAGTTTATGCTTCTTTTGTAGATAAAAAAACTTGAAATCAACAACTATTTTCTCAAAATATTTTTTAAATGTAACGTTTTTTTTAATAGAAAGATTTTCATAGTAAATCGACTATTTTTTTAAAGGGATCGGTCGCTTTCGTGACGTACAATGGTAATCGGACAAACCGGGAGACTTCCCGCGTCTATCGCAAACGACAAAGCCTGAAGGATTTCGAATACAAAATTAGACTGCACCTAAGTTACACTTCTGTTGTAATTTATTTTAAATTTTACTACGGAAAATCGCCCTATCAAAATGAAAGAAAAAAAAAGTCTCCTTCAATGCAGCCCCCTTTCTTCGATATATGATATTTGTTCCTAGAAAAAAAATTGTATCTGCCCCAACAAAAAATTCTCTTTCTTTTGGACGAATACAAATTTATGTCTGAACAATAATTCTTAGACAAGAACCCTACAATAAGACAATTATTGCACAAATCTGTATAACGTTTGGAAAGGAATATTTCTGTTTATGTAAATTGTTGGCATTAAAATTTAAAACTATCTTGACAATAAAGCAATATAAATCAGTTGGAAACCAAATTTTACGACAAAAAGGATGATTTAAACTTTTCTACTGTGAACTTCCCATCTTTGTTCTGCAACAGATTTTCTACATAGAGGATGTGTTGACAGAAAGGCTAATTATCCAAAGGTTCACTGTCGTAACCACTCTTACTAAATGTTTGGTCTTTAGTTAGAAAAAGTTATAAAATGTTCATAAGTGTCTCAATAGATAAGTTATTTTGTTCGAACCTAGCAACTTCATTTTTGACATTCGCTACTTTTTACTTTTATTTGATTGGTCGAGATTCCTCCGTTAGAAGTTTTCAATGGAATTTTCTTCTTGATAAATAAAATTGACTAAATTTATTGTTGACCGAACTAATTTTAGTGTAACAAACATGAAAAACAAATATGTCTGCATTCAATATCGACACGATAAAATCACATTTTGTCTTTGATGAATTGTTAAATGTAACACATTTCTTGACGTCGTTTGAGAAAAAATGTTACAGATTAAAGTTAAAGCTTAGTGTAATTGTGCATTTGTATTCAAATCAGAAGGTGGTTTATGGAATAACATTTCGTACGTGAAATTAACAAAATAGTCATAAATCAGGTCAATGCCGTTATTTGTTTGTGAGCGAGGTTGTCCTGTTTATATACCGATAAATCCGTGGAAAACGGTGTTCAAAAATCCTTCGAATTCTTATTTGTTTGTAAATGAGTTGGTCTTGGTGTTCAATCCTATAATGAATGCTGTTCTCGCACAAGTTATTGGATTGTTTTCATACGTAATAATAACAAAGCGAAGTTTTATTCTCTTAAATATTACATCCTAGAAAGGACTAACAATACACTGCTATAACGATTAGATTTAAAACAATTATCATGACAGTCCTTTTCAATGGTTTCCTAAACTACCGACATTGATTGAACACTTTGACAATTTACACAAATAAATAAAACAAATGGCTTGTATGTAGGACAATCTGCATGGAATCATCATTTCCATCATATTTAAAAATTAAAAATTCTTATCTGAGGCTATAATATTGCAGAATTATTTAAGAATCCCTTTAATAATATCCATTATATTACTATGAATACCAGGCTGTAGACAGAGTGTTCTTAGTGGTTGGTTTCTTGATTTCTTTGAAATTCTCGCCACTTTGCAACCGTTTTTAATTATGGCATCATGATATCAACTTTTGTGAGTTTATGTGAGTGTGAAGAATGGGAAGCCAATAAGAAACCACGATCTTTAGCGGAAAACCTAAGCACACTTCGCTTCATTTCGGGCTGATAATCTCAATATCAGTTAGTACGTTGAACGCTTAATAGATAAGCATTATGACTCTTTGAATGACTAGACCTACCAATTAGAACACTTCATCGTGTGGGTGAAGTATTTATGAATATATTAATTGTCTTTAAAGGAAACTTTACAATAGGAAAACTGCAATCACCACTTTTGTCAATTTCAGAAGTAGGATCTTAGTAGAATCTTAGGAAGAAAATACACTTTTTAAAATTACAAAGAAAAACCAGACTCGTGATTTCTCATTCTTTTGAATATAACGTTGACACATTATGTGTTGTGAGAGAGAGATTTTCTCTTTCCACGATGCATTGTGTTTGTCTGATAAAATTGCATTAGCCTCAATGACCGAGTGGTAAAGATAGTTTATCCTCTTTTACTGATCAATGTCGTGACAGCATTGAGATTTCGGGTTCAAGTATTACCTCTGTATGCTCGACTCCCTCATTAATAAAAAAGGATTGCTAGTTTTCCTATCGAAATTCGACGGAAACCACCGGCTTCTCCGGCTGCTTTCTTCCACAATCAGATAATTATTGTTTAAAGGTAGTATAGGTAACAAACGGTGATAAGATATCATCCATTTTAAGTACATTGAATTTTTGTTTGATGAGGTTAAACGCCGTTTTTAAAAACTCTCCTTATGTTACATTTAAAGAATGTCATAGCTCAAAGTCTATGAATGAAATAAAATATTAATTAAATTGCACTACCAATATTCATGTGGTCGGATTTCATCTTGACATGGTGTGTTTGAAGGAATGCTTCTTATTCTCAGAGCAAAAATAGAGCAGACAGGGGTAATTCAATGAAATACAAGAATATCGTACACGTTATATTCCTCCTTGTTGACAACGGAATTTTATCAAATTTGTAAATCAGGTGCCTACCTTAAACACACGTAAACACATGTAATTGGTCTACATTTCTCACTCAAATAAATATAGCTCTGACTATGTTAAGTGTTGCACCATACATCCAAAATAGATGTGACAGTGCAAACAAACATATTCTCTGGGAAAAAGCCACGAAATTTGACATCGCCCATTACATGCAGCACTTAAATCTTAAATAAACTATTTTATTAATAGAGGAAGTTTTAAATCACGATATAATAAACTCTAGCTCAGATCATTATGAACACTTGCTATTGACAGATATGGGAAAGTTATGATATTTGTGAAAACCAGTAGCAATAATTTCTATCAAATATACGTCCGCATATGTATTAGTTACTTATGTTATTTATAAAGATTTAAGACACACCATAAATACTTGAAACAAAATACTACATTGTTGAAGGATGAATGTGAAAATATTAATTGTCTGTTGTTTAATCCAGTCTATTCACGACTTGTACGACAACAAATTTTGTTTTCTATCGTAACAATAAGGTTCTTGTTTCTGTTGAAAAAAGTTACTTAAATATCCTAGTCGTAACAATGCTTTATGCGTTTGTCTTTACAATTTTCGATTTCTAATTTATCATCACTAAGTAGGATTATTTCTCTGCTTGAGTCAGATCTACTTCCGTTTGGTAACCAAATGGACATTTTCAAGTAAGTATGAGACAAAATAACGATGAATGTTCCAGAGTTGTTAATTTTTACTACATACTATGCTTCCCTTTGTTGTCTCACTTGGCAATCCCGCTATGGATAAAATATTTTAAAACATTTTGCTTCAAGATACTTAAGAAGTGTTTTCGTGACCCAGAGTCTTCGTTCTTTAATTTCCAATCAAATGAAATGTACGCATCTTGCATTAAAATGGCACTAACCTTGTTGTTAGACCATCTAAACAATTTTCGATAATGTAGATAAAATTCATAGGGATACTTTTAAAACAAACCCAAGATGACAATCCCATGTACAGAAATCAAAGCCAAGATAATTTGGTAAAGCCAAGTCGTATTTTGTTTTTTGGCACATCGTCGATCAATCTTAGTGGAGACTGCATTAATTATTTAATCTTTTATTCTGCAGGTGATCTGATTTTGTATTTGACAGCCTTATGTTCATGCTGTAAAAGCCAAATTTGTAGCCAGTTCATGCTGAAGTCAAAGCTGATGGTTAGTTTTCCAGTCCATACAGCACATATATGAAGCTTCTGAACTGACTTTTCCAATGATATTATCGGATTATAAAGAAGAAGTTTGTTATAATCAAATAAAGGAAAATCGGCATTCTTCGAACTGTTATTAGCGAAATTGGATTTATTTTTACTTGAACAGTAATCATGCTTCTTTATTTGTGTAATTTTATTGATGGAAATTTTTTGTTTCAGGATTATCGAAATCGGGCATAACATTGTATCTGACTTCTGTAATGTTCTGACTATAGCAGTCTACAACAGTAAAATTTTTAAAATCGGTGTACAGCAATTGATGGAAAGGAATCGTAAATTTTTAAAGCCATTTCAATGAACGGCCAAAATAGGCAGTCACATGACCAGCTGTTGCATCGAATATCTAGTCCGTAAAACGTTGCAAGTTAGGAACATGAGCTGTTTTCTCAAATCCGACTTCTGTTAAGTTTGGGAAATTAGTAATTTTGTTGTTTCGAATGTTCACAATTCCTCCTGCAATCTATGCATCGTTGCAACACCTCCAAATTAACTCGTTTTTGAGATGTTGCAATTTGTTGTAGGTTAAGTCGATAAGGGTGAAGAATTTTTCCAAAAACAAATTGGTTAAATCAATTAATTCTAAATCTAAAAGACTTTGGTTCTATGTATTTGATATAATTGTGAGGTAAGTTTGAGAAATAGCGAAGAAACAAAAGGGGATAATCGAAACAACAAAAAAATACATTAAACGTCAAGAGCTATATTAATGAATATGTTTTTAGACTTTTTAAGAACAAAACCTAATATGTATGGGGTAGAAAGAATAATTACACACAAGCTTTGGCGATTTTGAAAACTTACCTGCAAAAACATTGTTGCTGAATTGTCGTTCACTGACAGATCATACTTTATTATAAATCCTTTTCATAAGCTATTCAGCACGTTAATTTGATTATACCTTTAAACAAGGTAAACAAGTATAATATTTAAAAATCTCACATTTATGATGCATTGTTTTATTCAAAACTGATAACAAACTTTAACATAATTTATATAATAAAGTAAAATAGTAAGATCTATTCACATTGGCAAACTTCTATAGAAACATGTATGGTGATTGGTTGAAGAACTATATGACATATTGTAAAATAAGTATTTATATGATTTTTATGACAATCTATTCACATTGGCAGACTTCTATAGAAACATGTATGGTGATTGTTTAAAGAACTATATGACATAATGGAAAATTTAATTGACATTTTTGACAATTAACATTTACTGTAAGCATTGGGAGCACCTCCGTTGTGCACCCAGTTTTTAGTTCGGTTCGAGTTTTCGTTGTTCTCATTATTTTTTTACTGTCTATTTTTATTTTTGTAATTTATTCTGTTATTTTTTGCTGTTGATAACCACTTTCAAGCATCTGAATTTTGAAGTACGTATCGTGATGGATATATTTTAATCTAGATCAAGTATTTGAATGCGTAAATGTAGTTAACTTTGGCAATTCAACATTTCAGTAGTAGTAGTTAATTTAATAGAAAAAGCATGGACCAGCTGATTTTCGGGTGTGGGTTATGGATTTTTATGAAGAAAATGTCAATACATTTTTACTGCATTGACAGTGTAAAACAATGGAAATAATCTTGTCAAGCGTGGTAATGGACAAAAGCTAGTTGACACAATTAGTGTAATTGTTGTATTTAAACAAGAATTAATTCTGATGTGGTACACATTCTATGAACTTTCAACACAGTGCACACATAAAAACTCACAACCCCTTCTGGTCACTCTTACATTTGTACAAAAGATTAAATATGCCCGATGTCCCCACTTATAACACTGAGCCCAATCCACAATTTTTATTGACAAACTCTTCATCACTTTTTAAGGGATAAATAAACCACACACACCATTTGTCTCTAATTTCAGACCCACTATCATCAGTATTAACTTCCATGTCAGAATTCTCAACATAAATGCGACTAGGTTCAGGTTCGTGGGAAGTTTCACATTCTTTTCTTCACATCTTTCTTTCTTTGGTTTTGTTTCCTGCAACTCTTTTCCCTTCTTTGCACATTTTCTTTCTCTTGAATTGGGTTTAGACATTATAAACTGTTTACTTACATGCTCACATTCAGTGACTTTTCCACTTACTACTTTACTTAAAGTATTCCTTTTCCAGACAACTTATCTCTCACTCTTAATCTTTCTCACACACTGCATGTTTCTCTCAAAGAATCACGTTCACACTTATCATTTAACTCCCTTTCTGCTCTGTCGTTCTGCAAATTCTCATCAGCTTCATGTAAACCCGGCTCGGTTCTCACATTTTCACTCTCACTGTCACTAACAAATTCAATACAAACACCTGATTGAAATTCATAGAACAACTCAGACGGCATACACACTTATTGTCAATAATGTTCCTGTTAAATGGATAAATGCCTGCCTGAGTCCTTAGTCCTAATTCTTCTACAGCACCTCCGTTGTGCATCTAGTCTTTAGTTCGGTTAGAGTTTTCGGTGTTCCCCTTTTTTAATATCTATATTTATTTTAAAAATTTATTCTGTTAATTTTGCTTTTGATGAACACTTTCAATCAATATAAAAAGTATATTTTTTTAAATGTTTTAAATCTAATCAATCACACAGCTTTCATAGTTGCCATACACGTGTGTCTCATTAACAACAAATACAAAGAAAATCTGGCAGGTATGTGCAAACAGTTTTCTTAAACAAAATCGATAGAAACAGAAATTTAATTCCCACACTTTATAAGCTACAAACAAATTTACTGAAGTAGTCTAAAGTACTTTAAATATCTTAACTGCCTACTTGGAATATTTCACTAAGAGATGTGTTTACCAAATCTTGAATGACACTTTTGGTGATTTATCTACACGCCGACCCTTTCTATTCAACTTTATAACTTTTCTTCTCTGACAAATATTAATGAAATCCAAAACATTTAGTGCTATGTTAGGGCAGGAATATTTCTCTTGATTTTTAAATTTTTCCATAGCTTCCTTATGGGATTAATGGTACAACGTTTTGGAACTCTTACAAAAACCAAATGGTGTCATTTAAAAAAAAACGTTATTAATCCCAAAAAGGGCAATACGTTTAATACATTAGATGAAAAAGTAATGTGTATAACCTTAATCTACCAATCTGCTGTACGCTAAGACTCCTGTAATGGGCAGTATTTACAAGAAGAGAAAATAGACTGCACTCCTTAGGGACACATTGTATTCGGATAAGAAGCAGCATCAATATGAAACGTCAGACCTCAATAAGTGATTCTAATTACAGAAACATTTAACAATGTCATGTCGTTTTTCTAAAATTTAAGTTTATTTGTGTATTTCAGTTGTCTCTTGTAAACAGTGGGAACATATATAAATAACTGCAAATTTAATATTCTATTGACATATTTTTAAAGTAATTGACATGCCTCGAAGACGTGTTCGCGGGGCTATTCAAAGAAAGGGTCTATATTCTTTACGGAATAGGGTCCCAGAACTATAAAGACTTATACCTGAACCATACAGGCTCGATCCAGAGCCACCATTACCGGTGCATGAGCAACATGATCCTGTCCCAGAGCTGCGGAAACCTGATCCCGAATCAGCAGTCCCAGCTGTCCAGGGAGTTTCGAGTATGTAGACCTTGCTCAATTTTTGAGGCAAAACTTAAATAATGTTGAGCAAAGAATCAAGTAATGTTGCCAAGCGGACATATTGTAGTGTCTATGCATTACTTCAAATAGGAGCTTAACACTCTTAAAGACGTTATCTACAAACGGTCTTTCGGTATTATTACATGGAATCAGCAGTTTTATTTCCCATTTAGAGGACGCACTGAGCATCTGTTTGTCGAGCCTAGGTAATACCCAATGGAATTGTATAGAAGATTAGTGAATTAATTGATCATTTATCGCCATTGTAATTAAAAATTAAAAAGACATATATAAATCTTACATGGCTACGTGAACTGTTTTACTTTATACAAAATGGTCACAAACTGACAACTATGTCCAAAATCCATTGAGCACATTATACTTTATAACTTTACATTATGTTAATAAAGGTAATAATGGCCCAAAGGCTGTGATATAACGTCTAGTAGTTTATCAAAACATCAAATCAGTAAGAGAAATGTGATTAACCAATATATTTAATATGTTAACTACAGTAACACGGATAGGTATAGTCTGAGAATTCATCTGCTGCAGCACGTCTATTTTTTCTCCAGGTCAACAAAAGGGTATCATACATGCAGCGTGGTCTTCAAAACACGTGACGCACTATCGCCCGTATCTACGCTTTCCATATTATAACCTTTCAATCCCAAACAAGAGGACATTAATTAGCCACTAGGGGGCGCGCTGATGAGCTGTTTTGGGTTACCCTGGGAACCACCACAGAACACAGCAAAAATTAACGTTAGTTCAAGTTTTCTTTTTGTTTAAATTTCCAACATTTAAGTTCTGGGTGTGCTTTGTCTAAAATCCGATATTTTCTTTGAGAAATCTTTCGTTTTACTTGTAAAGGCATTACTATTTACAGGTTTCAATATTCACATTAAAGGAACGGTCGTCCTTATAATGCTACGTAATGAATGCGAAATTATGGGAAAACACTGAATCACAATTTTACAAAGGTAGATGTATCTGTCAGGTGCTAGGTAAACAATAAAGATTACCTTTCTGGCAAATATTACACGTCACACATTTACACAAAGCATCAATAACAACTTATGGGAAATAACTGCCATAAATCACCGTTGTATTGGAATGATTGTGTTGTTTCCTTTTAATCGAATATAACATATTTATTTATTCACATTCCGATTATTACACATCCTGAATGATTCCCTCAAATGTTCTGTTTTTTTTAATCATCTGAGCTTAGTGTCATTACTTGTTATCATTTTGTTTTCTTGTTGTTGAAATCCTCTTTCAGTCCTAAAATCTTTTGGGCCTCACTCCCTGAAGCCCTACTCAAGCTTTGTGGCTGCGTCCCCTGAACACTAATTCCTGGATCCGCGCTTTTAATTTTATGGTTAAATTCCCTGAACTTAGCCATATCTTCATTCTGTTTCAGTAGCATGCAACATTTTTTCTGCTGATTGCTTACACCCATCTTTGCGTTAATTTATTCACATTAACTTCCTGGCATTCTAAGCATATAGCTGAAATACATGGTAAGAACAATTCAATCAATCAGTCGCGTAAACAATTTTAACTACATGTAAGCACGCCAACGTCCTACACAAAAACTTTTTTCTTCTGTTTTAACGTTCATTCTGTTTTGTTTTATTTTATTAATTTTTTGGTTTAAACTTTTTCCTACCGTAGGTCGAGAGTTTCCTCCGGACACTCTGGCCTCCTCCCTAATAAAACCTGGATGCCATGATATAGCTGCCAGGATATAGCTTAAAACTGTTGAAGGTGGCGTTCTATACCATCCAATTAAACAATCATACTGTTGTGCTTTCTTATGACTTTATCTAATGTCTCATTTTCTTACGGTGAGAACATCTAGAGTTCGATAACTCGTGTCTTAATCAATTTGTTAAAATTTGTGTAAACTAATGTGGTGGTATATTACCACGTGTGAACGCAACGTTATGCAATGAATGTAACCCTGGCCCTCAGCGCCAAGGGTCCTTTGTATCATTCTCACGTACAGACTTGTTATGCCAGTGGCCTACTTAAATTAACAAAATCTTGTTTGCTCTATTTGTAAATATATCATTATCCGGGTATTTGTAATGTACAAAGCATCAGCATCTATTTTATTCGGTTGGGTTAATTTATCGCAGTGAATTTACAATACAAACATGTCAATGACCCCAGTATGTCCTCTGTGACGTAATATACTTTACATTTTGGTTAGATATACCCAGAGTTATTTTGTATCGGACAAAGATATTTTCTTATCAAAAATGAGAACAATGAGTATATAAGGGAAAGACAGAAATTTGAAGGTAATGTTCGCCCTTCCCCGAAATCGCAGATATTAATATGGTTGATCTCTATCCCTGTATATATATTTGTTATATAAATATATCTGTCCCGTAAAATTCTACTCTATAATCTTAACATTTCTAAGCAGTCGCATGTGCGTTTTCCTTCGCTTTCGTCCTTCTTCCGCTTGAAAAGTGGAATTAAATAGTAATAGGTGTTCGTTCAATACACTGCACGGAATTCAGTCGAACATACACATCATCTTTATCGCATTGTGCCTTTTAGAATTTGATATTTGACATTTTGATTCGAATAATATTTTGGGTTTCCCTTAGCAAGCATGTACTTTGCATTTTTTACATTGTTGTCTGTTGTCTGTACATGTTAATGTAGAGCGCTCCTTGTCTTAACTTAGACTAGAATTCACAATCTGAATACCCCAATGATCACAAACACCAACTACTTAAAACACTTTGATCACAGAGGCCTGTAAAATCAGGGAAAATGTAACAAAATTAGGGGTGTGCAAGTTACTGTAGTATAATTAATTAAATATACAATATTGTTAGAAAAAAACCCAAAATATCATTTATTTGTGAGAGCCTTAAAACAGGTAGAAATGTGAGGCTCTGCCGAGGGGACTGTGTATTTATTACCGAGTAAAACCATTTTAAATTTGGCGCGCTTTTGCACGTTGGACAAATAATTAGTTATTTTTGTCTACGTGCAAATTTCCAGACAGTTATTTTACCCACGTGCAGCTTTTTGCGAGAAAAAAACAGTTATTGCTCCTATTATATAATTTATTATAGTACTGTTTTCCATAGTAAAGTATAATAATATACTGTATGTTCTTATGATTCAATTCACAGTCTTCAGAGAACTCATTGGAAGATCATGATTTGTCAACTAATTTTAGCATTTTTAATGTGTAAAATTCAATTTTATTTCAAAACTCACAATTTTGATTTAATATGCACATTGATGTAGAACATAAAAGTTTGCCAGCCTTAAACAAATAACATTAATTAATTCATTAAAATAACTTTGCAAGAAATTATTGATATAATCTTAATACTGTGTTTTAATTATGAAATGTAATTCAAATTAGCATTTAATTTTTCGAACTTTATCTTTACGATAACTTGCAATGTGATAAGCTTTTGAACTTCTCTTTCCGCTTTGTGTGCAACATTCATTAATAGCGAGACGGCGTGTCAACTTTTGTTCACGAGCACAATCTGTGTTTACCACATCGTAAGTTCATTTTTTGTATTATCTTTATTTCGATTTGTATAATTTTTTAAATTATTACGGAAATTTATCTGTATTTATTATGTCTTGCAGTTTGTTTATATTTGTGTGTTCTCGTTTCTTTCACACATGTAATTCTGTTTTTATTTATTATTATTTGTAGTTTTTCACCACTGAAACTTTCGTTGTCAATAAAATATATCGGCTCTGATATTTGTTTGTTGTGGTACTGTGAGACGGTTTAAACTTGCTGGACTGCCAGTATTGTAAAAAGGATTCAAGCTTGTTGTGTTACACGCAGTATGGAGCGCCGTTGGTCACTGTATCTTCACAGAAGGCGACACTTCTCAACTGGATATTCACATCGTGGATGACTTGGAAACTGTCCACACCACAGAGGTTCTAAAAACGGATACTTAATCCGTAACAAGACTCCGAACCTTCACAGACAATGGCCTACAAAGAAAAACGTGACAAATTCAAAAAGGACATTAAAGAAATTATATACGATGCCTTACTCCTTACTTCAGGAAACTAATAAACCCCAAGAATCAGTACGGAGCTGCAGAAAGGACTGCGAATTCCCACACAAGGCACCGCAGTGAACTGGACACATATTTAGGTTTGTTTAAAGCGACGAGGACCCAAGAAAGCTACAAAGATTTGCACTCCTGAACGTTCCTAGCAGACATCCGTCAACAGAAGTTAGACACTGATCTAGCTGTGCTACAGGAAGCCGGTCAAACATTTACTACGACAAAACTAAAGGCAACAAGCAGCCGAGGTTCATCGCGTAGTGGGACATCAAGTTGTTCAGATACATCTTGTGTTGCAAGTCGGCAATGGTCGAAAGCAGAAGCTGCACGAGTAGGTCTTGCATTTGCTGAGAAACATACAGCTATCTTAAACGGAACTAGAAGGCGCTCGGAAGAATTTCGAAATGGATCAGAAAACAACCCGGCGGAAATCCAAAATGGAACAGGAAAAATCAAATAAGAACATCTGAACAGGGCGTGAAAAGGCTGAAATCAAGGATGGCAACAGTAGTATAGACCCAGACCTTAATGATCTTCTCCCGAAACCAACCGAGGACTCGTTATATCGGCTGAAACACTTCATCACGCAGTACCCATCACATCTGGTACTGTTCCAGAAGCTGACGACAGCGCACTACATCGGTGCAGGTAGCTTTAACGTCAGAAAGAAACACCATTGTTCCAGAAAGTAGCATCGAATTAAATATACCGTCGATGACGTCAACTCCAGTACACACTGGATACTACCATTCACACAGACAGATAAAGTACCACTAAATCGGGACGCGCCTGAATTCGTGCATATCACACGACAATCTAGTCGTATAGCGGAACAAGCACCCATACTAACACGGACTTTCTAACGATATAACAATCGCTACGATGGCCTCTAATATAACTAAGTTTCTTGTTCGGATAGACCTATTACTCTCTCGTTGTTGATCATTTTAGCGATCGACCTGAATCGTACTATGCATGAGAAGCAAGTTACACATGTGTTATTGATGAACTTCAAGTCTCCGACTCGGAACAACTAGACCTTCTCGTCAAATGGTTAGGGACCAAGTCTTCTAAACATGCAGTTAGTATAAGGGTTTCGACGACCACTAATAACCTAACAAGGGTCTTGTCTGCACTATGGAACCGTCTCGATAACGTTACGTTGCACCAGAGTTGGTGGAGGATTCTTTAAAGGACAAATTGTTGAAATTTCAAAAAATCATGAACAAAGACAGTAAACTTCTCTACAAATTAGGTTACACACTGTCGGAAATTATAAACAATAAAGATAATTCTATTTTCAGGCACTTGCTGGCTTCCTTCGACTCCTCGTCCGGAGTTAACCCAATTGTTAGCAAACTACCTTATGGGCTATAAGAATAATGGATCACAAGAGCGACAAAGTACAAGACTAAACACAACGTGCCATTTCCACCGTTCAACCCGAGATCTGTGCATTTATTAAAGAGATGAGTCGAATGAACTTTGCAAATGATTTCACACGAGCTCCCAAAAACATCTAGAAACAGATTTCTCAAATAAGGAGTCATGACGCTGCAAACAAAACTGCTGTTAATCAGACATCCGGAAACCGGGGTGACCATGTGTCACCTTTAGACATGTGACACATGATCATTAGACATTGATATATCCTTCAGGTTCAAGTGGAATACAATATTTGTTAAACACCTGAGATAGTTTAAATCAACATTTTAAACATGTGAACAAGATGATATTAAAAATCTTGATTAAACTATCGGAGAGTGCAGATGTTTGTAATCCATGAGAACTGAAGGAGAAAAATTAGTTTTTTCCATTTTTAATCAATTTTGTATATTTTTGCATGTTTTTCCCCGCTGAATTTCCAATTTAAATCGCACAATTGAAGGCTGAATGCGTTTTGCCACGATTTATCATATTGTCAACATTGACGTTGCGATTGATTATCCTGTTTCATTAAATTGACGAATATTTAATATTTTGTCACAAACATGGAGGAACTTTGTTTTAAATGTACTTGCGTTTCACTGGGAGAAAAGTAATCTGTTATTCTAAAATAAAACTTTATTCAATTTTTCATTTCAAATGTTTTGTACATTATGTAATGTTAGTAAAAAAATATATTTGGGAGGGCCGCATACAAAGCCAAGATGGTAACAAGTGTAATTATTACGACAAAACACAGTTTAATAAAACAGATCGCCATGGAGCGTTTTGGGAAACTATGTTTTCGCACTTACTGCTAAATACGTTATATGCTATATTGGGAAGTTTTTTGACGAAAACAGTTAATAAAAATATGAATTTTGTTATTTCGTTATAATAATAACATATATATATATATATATATATATATATATATATATATATATATATATATATTCATTATTATAACAAAAATCAAATAATAATATTTTTGCAAACATATCGTATGAAGGCGTATGAGGTCGTCAGTTCATTAAAATATATTTAACACTCGTTCATCTACTAATAGAGTTTTCTTAATGTATTATATAAAACCAAAACAAAATTAGCAAATGATAAGCATTTCTGCGATAAATAAATGCACAAAACAAATGTTCAGTACTGCACAAATATGCATTATATTTTTATCAGAAACTTTTTTCTTACTCAACTGAATCCTCCCAAGTCAGGGAGGGTTTAGTACAATTGATGAACGTCGAGTAAAATGAGCACTCATTTGAAACGTAAACACTGAATCCACAGTAATTAAAAGGTGATAAATACCTAAAAAATAAAAATATGCGTACTGACCGAAGAAGTAGTGACACACCTGACAATAATAATAATACTCTAGTTGGCCAGTTAAGGTTGCAAGGAATTGTTAACACAAAACTTTCTAGGTACATAGCTCACGGGCTAAAAATAGTACTAAATCAGTTGGAATGGTCATTACAAAGGATTTTAATGCTGTGGAAAAAAAATGTTTTAAGAATATGATTTGATGTATCTAAACTAATGTATGAACTTCCTAGGAAGCCACACTATAGTACTGTTGTATTTCCAAAACTGTACCTAGAAATAAAGTCTTAAGTAGAATCTGAATTAGAAAAAGCCCCTTTTGTGGCTCCTATGTCTGGTTGGTGGACGTCAACAGCAACGGATATTTATTGTTACTGCTTATTTTATTGACAATAACTGGAAAATAAAAGTTTATGCTTTATAAACACGAACAAGGGTTAAACACAACGGGCTTACATTTTGCTCCACAATGCAGTCAATGTGTGGAAATTGAAAATAATTAATAGTAAACCTTCAGTGACTACCGACAATGATACTACCATTGTTAATGCTGTCAGTGAAGCTAAACTACCCCACACATTGAATTAAGCTACTCAAAGGGATTGAAAGTTGCCCAAGTAGATATATTGCCTGGACGAATTAGAAGAATTGTGTCATTGTGTCATTTTTCATCTCAGCATTGTGGCTACAGCTTTATTTCATGCTAACAAACTTTACATGAACGACCAAAAACACAGACTTATAATTGGTGTTGCCACTCGATGGAATTCCAGTTGTGGTACACTATACTTTTTAAGAAAATCTCCCTGATGTTGATGCTGTGCTTTTGACCAAAGACATTAGGAAATATGCCAACGATATAAATACATGTACTTTATCAGACGTCGATGCCACTACAGCGTAAATGATTTGAAAGTACTGGAACCAAGATAGTTCCAAAATTAGTTGTGTTGAAAAAATTCCTATAGTTTCATTTAGTCATTATCTTTAGGAGGTAGAAATAAAAAACAATGACCGAGCCAGTGTGTCAGCAGTACAACAACTATCATGAGTGATCTTAAACCTATGTTTGTAATTAGTTATTTATAATAACTTAAACCAATAAACTGGGGGCCTTAGATGGCAACGCTGATTTTGAGTTTGGTGAGCAACTATTCTTTTTATATTTAATCTACATTTAGGTCAATTTGCAAAACTTTAACAATGATCGGTGACTCGTTGTTTTATTTGCAGATTTTAAATTATTGTTTTGTTGGATTGTTGTCTCGTGTAAATTTATTCCACATCTCAGTATATATGCAAAAATATGGAACGCCATAGCTTCCTTATGAAGACGTTTTACATTATGTGATGATACTTTTTCATTATATAGTGATACTTTGTCATTATGTGATGGTACTTTGTCATTATGTGACGGTACTTTGTCATTATGTAATGATACTTCTTCATTATGTGATGATAGTTCTTCATTATGGGATGATACTTTGTCCTTTATGTGATGATACTTATTCATTATGTGATGATACTTCATTATGTGATGATACTTTGTCATTATGTGATGATACTTCGTCATTCTGTGATGGTACTTTTCCCGCCGAAGTTCGTATACAAATGAGAAAGACCTTATTTTTTAATACATCAGAAATACTCTGTTCAGCCATGTTGTTTGTGTTTTTTGGCGGGAAAAGTACCATCACATAATGACAAGTATCATCACATAATGAAAAAGTATCATAACATAATGAAGTATCACATAATGACAAAGTATCATCACATAATGAAGAAGTATCATCACATAATGAAGAAGTATCATCACATAATGACAAAGTATCATCACATAATGAAAAACGTCTTCATAAGGCCGCTATGGCGTTCCATACAAAAACAAGCTCCTGTACTTTTGAATGAACATTATAATTGTAAACTGTCGTCCACTAAATTAATGAAAAATAATAAATATTAACACCCCTCAATATAACTATAGTATATCAACACATGTCTGTTATTTATGTGCCTGTAAATGAATTAAAACTATAATAAAACTGTGATTTCTTCTCTGGGACCACACTGTGAGCTTTGCATTGATCGACCCACTGACATGCCCAGCGCGTCTCGTTGGCGGATAAGGGATGCCCTTTCTTTTGGGAGTTGTCAGGTCATAATGCGAGAAGCCTGACCGCGACCAAGTGGGTACGTGTTTGGGTCCATGCACCCTAAAGACCACTTTTGCATCAATAAGAGTAGGCTTGTTGTACCCGATACAAAACGCCTCTCTTACCCATACCTAATAATAGGTTTGTTGTATGTTAACTTGTTCCCGTCATTAATATACCTGAAATTCTGCTCGTTGGACGTAAAGCAAACATCCGATCAATCAATCAATCAATCAATCAATCAATCAATTTATTTCTTCTAGATAGTTTTAGGTAAAGACTGAGCCAGCTGAAGTTCAACCCACAGATGAGTTGACTGTTGCACCACACGTGTGCCACAAGTAGAACTGGAAACTTTATATAATTAGCAAAACTGAGCAAGATGAAAATACAACACCACCTTAAAAGAAACTAAAAAAAACTAGTGCTTGCCAACACGTATTTGGTGATGTTTTTATAAGAAAAGTTTGATCGTGTTTACTATAAAATCAATTGATATAGGCCTGAACTAAATATTGCATTGAACTTCATTAATGTCAAGAGTTCTTAAACAATATCTTGTTGTTAAAGCTACTTCTATAGCAAGTGAGTGAATATTTTCAACTGCAGAAGATGTGGAGCACTGAGAGCGTGACTGTCTGAAAATCACGTCGACAATTTAATTTTGTTAAAGAAATGAACTTGCTAAAGTTTTACATTTGTTTAACCTACTGTTGATATTATGTTTGCATATTTTCAATCTGATCTTATGATCTTTTTTGGTGGAAAGTTATGAACAGAAATTTCAATTAATGTCAAAAATTGTTAAACAATACCTTTCTGGTTAACCAACTTCTGTAGCAAGTGAGAGAGTAATTTCAACTCCAGGCACTGAAATCTTGGCTGTCTGGAAATCATGTTGACATAAAAAAATTTCTGAAAAATAATTTACTTCCCACAGTTTTAAATTTGTTTAACCTACTGTTGATATTTACTGTTATTTTAAATCTGTTAATATTCATTTCAAATAGTTATCAGTTTATAAAAAAGGAACATAACATAAACTGTAAACAAGACACAATATATATAAATTGTGGAAATTTATTTCAGGTTTAAACAATATATAGATGATACACATTGTTCCAAGGTTCAATTTGAATATATAAAAATAACACAAATTCAAACATGAAACATGGAACAACAAAGACAATGCTGCAAACTAAAGCTTGAATATGAAAATGTATCCTATAACGTTTTATCGCTGTAGTATCACGATAAATATCATATATATCGTAAGGTTCGTGCATCGTTACGGATCTACTTATCAACAAGTCAAAACCTTCAATTTTAGACCAAAGTTAAATGATTATGTACCGCCAATGTCACCGTAACTGTTTTTATTGAATTATATAAAGATAATATAGTTAACACTTAAAGTGATCAGTAGAAATAGAGCTTCAATTTTATTGACTGATTGGTTGATTGATTAATGTTTAGCGTAAAGCAAGCAATATTTCAGATATATTCAGGACGTGATCCAATTTAATCAAATATAGAAAAGTAGTGACCCTTCCTCAGATAAAAAGTTTGCCTCATACAATAATATGAGTATATATGCAAAAAGAAAACTAAAACAATAAAACATACAACTTTTGAATTGGACGAATGTTAAAATTATAGTTTACTATATAAATTCATGTTGTTTGAAAACTGTAAAATTGTGTCGGCAGGAACAGATGTAAACTGATGTAAAATAAGAATTTACACTATAAAAACGTTCCCGAATGCGCGTCATCACAGGCCATCATTACATGCTTTATGTTTTACGGACCATTGCATGTTACACACAAGGGCCGAGGTTTATTATTTAAAATATAACTATGTGATATAACCCAGACGACAACTGGTTAAAACACTCTTACACTAGTAGTTACCATTGCGCAGTAGTGGCTGTATCTCGTGAAGTTTATTATGGGCTTGGAAATGCAAGCCACTCTACCACAAAGTAAAATATAGTTTAAAATATACAATTTAAAATCATTAAAGGGAACTGAACACAAAATAATTAAATCATTTAAGGCTTTCTTGGCTTCTTGGTCAACATCTCAGTTTCCATGAACTCCAGCATGACTGGAAATCTGAAAACACAACTTAAAGGTCATAAATAAAGGTCATACCATAGAAACAGTGTAACCATTATAAAAACTCGATCAACCAAATAATTTTAAAATTCAAAAGACTTGCCTACCTCTTTTAGTTAAAAATAGCAAGGTGCTCCACAAAAACAGAAATTTGAGGACATCAAATTTGAAGGCTCCTGTTTTGTTACAAAATGCTTGTGTTTATTTACGTTACAGATACCACACATATTGTGACTGAACAGTACTCTTATTTGATCTTTAAATGCCCAGCTATGCCTTTCAATATTCTTCTTTATTTTAAATTTCTTATACCATTTAGTGGCCATCTTTTTAGCTGGAATATCGCCATCGTCATCTGAATCTAGATATGCCTAGCATTGAACCTGTAGCATTCTTAATTACGGGTGTATTCCACAGATGCCGAAAACATCGCACAGTCTGTGGAACTATTGTGGGTTACGGTAAATCTGATGGGTGGTAAAAGTTAAGAGAGGGATGAGACAACATTATTGCATTTAAGCAAACAATTTCAAAGAGTGTTTAGTTACTGCTTCTGGCAAATTCAGCGAATCCGTCCATAGTCTCATAAATCATAAGACGTATACAACTAGGATCTTAACAAATTGGTCATACTTATACATGACCTCGAAAATGGTGTCAATGTAGCACTTGGTGACCTTGACTTTTGACATGAACATTTTAAAATAACTGAAAACCGTAAAGGATATGTTGTCAAAACATGAACAGTGTTTGAGGCTTGAAGACGAAAAATGATATTTGATCAATAGATTTGACTTAATTCTTCATTGGTTTGGAACCAGAAAATAGTATCAAGATAAAAATTTCTGGCAAGCAGAAGTTCCATTCTCGTGGCCACATGTGCCTATAGTCATATATATCTGTATTTACGAGAACATTTCTGAGAAAAAAGGTCACTTTTGAATGAAAAAAGGCCCTAGCAGCCACATACGTTTAAGTTTAGCATGAGCATGATCAGCTGTAAAAATCAATTCTGATTGAAAAGGTCACCTGAGGTTTCAAAAAAACTCTCGCATTTAGATTTTTAAGTTCAGCCTAGTATCTATTTTCCAGCAATATCATAACATCCAGTTTTTGTTGCAGGAAGATACCGTTGGTTTTAGTGATACACAACCTCCGGCAGAAATTTTTGTATATACTGAGCCTTGGTATTGGCAATATGTGCTTGATTCTAATTTGAATTGACAAGAATTCTGCCAAAGGTCGTAAAACCATGATATAGTAAAACATATGCTCATTAAAGCACATAAAACAAACAAGATACGTGTTCAGAAATTTTTATTATTATTTGAAACTTACTATCAAAAACCCACCAAATAAGTAATTTAATTAACAAACTTATTTCAGTTCGTTCACAAATTTTGTAAACAGAAACAGACATCTTTTAAATGCTAACATCTATACAAATTAAAAATTTTAAACCAAAAATGCTCTAAATCTGTTACATGCAAAATGTTTAGGCAAAATACACATATTTTTAACATAAGTTGTATTAATGAAATAAAATATAAATAAAATTGTCTTCCAACCCAATAGTTTATGTTGTCGTAGTAATAACTTCTGTTTTGGCGTAAGAGAACTGTGAGTGATATATTGCTATGACAATTACTGATCAATTTAATGGAGCGGTTTTTGTTTTCTTTATTTTTCCATTGTAAATCCTAATTTTGTAATTATTAAGGTTTGTTGAAGTCTTATTACATTTGGAATCCTACAAAATAACACTTTTTATCAAATTTAACTTGTAAAATTTGTGCATTGTGGCATTAAAAGATATAGACAGCTTTACTGCTTTTAACCCAAACAGTTAAACATAAGATCACCTGAGCGTTTTTGTAATACTCAAATGTATATACATGACTGCAAGTCTTGAAGTTTGCTTTCTTTTTTTTTCATAGAAAAATCTGGCGTGGACATGTATTTTGTACGAAATTATGCAAGAATATAGACAACAACTGCTTGCTATCAAAACAGACAAACACTTTACATTGACCCTAGTGAATCAACGGTTTAAATTTATTATAGTTTTAATTAATTGAGTTGATGACTTAGATACATGTACACATGTGGATTTGGATTTTTGTTTGTTTAATTTGTTTATTTTAATTAATGCTTATTTAAATAAACTTTTGATTAAAGTCAAAGTTAATTTGTATGTAAACTAAACAGGATTGTAACATTTACGGAAACAACCGTATAATTTTTTTCAGCGTGTTGTCCAAATCTTCTGCAATAAAATTGCTTGGGCGTTTGGTAATATTCGCGAATTACTAGTGTGAAGGTTCGCTTTTTATTCAGACAGATGTTTTGCGTATATAATTACTATAGTTAGTTAAATGCAGATTTTGCGTGTCATCAAAGTTTATGTTCCATATATTTATGGTAATTTATACAAATAATAATCTATTCTATATATTAAAGAAATTTTAATAAAGTAACATATTTTATTTTTATATTATTGAGAGATCCAAGCAACAAACCATGGACGGATATGTCGTCTGCTTTTGGTAACAGTGCGACTACATAAACCGTATTTTGATCCATCATATAAAAACAGTTATAACAATGACAACTCCTACAAAAAGTACTAAGCCTCACTAGTAATAAGACTCTTGGCCATTGACCCTGACCCACACCTCAACATGTATCCAAAAGATTTAAAATGTACATGTGGTATTGTGAAGTATATTTATTAATTAAAATTTAAGAATATATTTTATAACATGACATCAATTAATGTTGTAGATAAACATACAAAGTCATTAAAAGAATAGGTGCACTTATTATTATTATCGAATGTTCATGTATGTCACTTTAATAATCGCTGAAACAATATTAGTTGAGTAAAAGCACATCTAAAGAAAACAAAACAGACCATATAATTTTGAAATGCCAAAAACAAAAAAAGTTACACTAAAAACCTATATACACATGTAGCAAAAACCCTAAGCAAGGCTATTATATCAACTATTACTATACCTTTTTAAAGTAAATAAGATAGAAAAAGCAAGCATTAAACATTTTAAGCATAAAACTATAGCCAACAAAAACATCGGACAATGACACTTAATATAAAGACATTAGATTGTAACTGAATGCGAAGAAAGATTTTCGGATATTAAAGACGAAATTATATGGTCTGGTGCTATCGATCGGTATCTTTTTTA
This sequence comes from Limnoperna fortunei, assembly GCA_944474755.1. Taxonomy (NCBI): domain Eukaryota; kingdom Metazoa; phylum Mollusca; class Bivalvia; order Mytilida; family Modiolidae; genus Limnoperna; species Limnoperna fortunei. The sequence continues at coordinate 47,657,940 of OX104118.1, read as the reverse complement.
CTTAAGTTTTGTTACAATAAATCAAATGCCAAAATATTCACAAAAGAGAAACATCTCTAGGTAAAGTCCGGTAATAGAACCATTTCCACATGGGCCGTCATCATTAGTACTTTGGCCTATGATCAAGTATGATTTATTACTTCATAGCTTATTATATCGTGTTTACGTAAACGTTTTTAGGCAAGTCTGGTGCAAACAAATATGGAAAACACGAAAAGAAAAAACTATCCAAAAATCGATCCAACTCATGTAATAAACGTTGTACAGAGCAAATGTTATAATTCATAATACCATAAATTTTAACTGACATGATTACGAATATTTGTTATTTACAAGTATGGGCACATTAAAATTTTGTGTGAAAGTCGACAGTAATAGTTTATTTCGAATAATTTAAATCATCGATTTAATATTCGTCCTGATATGTATTCGTTACATATATAATTAGTAAAGATTTAAAACTTAACACATGATAAATACAGGAAACAAAATACTACACTGTGGACGGTTTAACAAAAGGATGATAAAATATTACATGCCTGTTGTTTAATCCAGTCTTTTCACTACTTGCACGACGACATATTTTGTTTTCTATCTCAACAATCAGGCTCTTGTTCATGTTGAAAAAGTTAGTGGGAATATCCTAGTCTTAAAAATGCTTTTATTCTTTCGTCTTGACAATTTTCGATATCCAATTCATCATAATTAATAAGGATTATGTTCCTGGTTGAATCAGATCTAAAAGTATTCTATATGTACTTCCATTCTGTAACCAAATGTGACATTTCCAAGTAAGTATGAGACAAAATTACGATGAATGTTCCAGAGTTGTTAATTTCTTTACATACTTCTGATTCTCTTGGCTCTCCTAATTGGCAGTCCCGCGGTGGATAAAATATTTTAAAACATTTTGCCTCAAGATACCTCACAAGTATTTTAGTGACCCACAGTCTTAGATCGTAAATTTCCCCATCAGATGAAATAAACACATCTTGAGTTAAAATTGCATTTATCTTGTTGTTAGACCATCGAAACCATTTTCGGTACAGTAAATAAAATTCATAACAATATTTTAAAAACAACCCCCAGATGACAATCACATGTAAAGAAATTAAAGCTAAGATGATTGTGTAAAACCATGTCGTACCCTTTTCTACACAAAGGCGATCGATCTCAGTAGATGTAGCATTAATAAATTTATCTTTTGTTCGGCAGGTGATCTGATTCTGAACACTACAACCTTTATGTACCTGCTGTAAAAGCCACAATTGTAGTCAGGTCATGCTACAATCACACTTGATGGTCAGTTTTCCAATCCACACAGCACATATATGAAGGTTCTGAACTGACTTGTCCAAAGATATGATGGGATTATTGAGAAGATTCAAAGCCGTCAGTTTGTTAGAATCAAATAAACGAAAATCGACATTCCTTAAACTGTTGTTAGCAAAATTAAACATTGATACCCTTGAAAAGTAATCATGCTTCTTAATTTGTGTAATTCTGTTGTTGGAAAAGTCAAATTCAAGGTTATCAAAATCGGGCATGACATTGTATTTAACTTCTGTGATGTTTTGACCGGAACAATCAACAACTGTTCTGTTTCTGGTTGGCTGCGTATAACACACACAATGAACTGGGCACTTTTTGGAAATCGGTACATTGCAAACCAGCAAGTCATAACTGTTGTTTATACGGAACGTTGTTATATAACATTTTTTTAAATTTGGAGGGCTTGAACATTTTGCGTCGTACACCTCGCCAATTAATGGAAAAGAATCGTAAAATTGCAAAGCCATTTCAATAAAAGGCCAAAATAAGCAGTCACATGACCAATTGTTATCTCGAATATCTAGTAAGTGATGCGTTACAAGTTTAGACACATGCGCCGTTTTCCGAAATCCGACTTTGGTTAAGTTCGGGAAATGAGTAAGGTTGTTGTGTCGAAGGTTTAACCTTCCTCCTGGAACTTGCTCATCTTTGCAGAACTCGTTTGTTGTATGTTGCAATTTGTTGTGGGAATAATCGATAATGTTAAAATACTTTTCCAAAAATTACGTTGGTTACATCAATTGATTCTAATTCATTGTAAGCTAAATACACATACATTAAACTTCCGACTTAAGTTAAGTATTCTTAGATGCAGAAGTTTTGTAAGCGTCACGTTACTAATGTATTCAATGTTGTTTTGTTCTAGAATTAATGTGTCCAAATTCACAAGGCATTGTATATCGGAAAATTCCTTCATTTTATTTTGTGACAAGTCAATTTTAATGATTCCTTGAAAATCACAAACATTAGATGGGAAATATTGAAGAAATCCATTAATATGAATGACTTTGAATAAATTAAATCTGGATACATTTTCATCAATTAACATCGAGGTTCCTATTCGTCTTGAATATTCGACAGATAACAGACCAGCAAGCGATTGTCCATCGTTTATTTCCCAATATGGACGGCCATTTATGAAGCAACACCTGAAATAACGAGTATCTATTATTTCGTCCTTACATTTGTCTGGACAAAATAATTGTTTGGAATATACAGTTTCGTGTTGCCAATGATAAAAACCGTTAATTTGATTCGGTGGAGTAGAATTATATATTGTTGCCATGATGACTTTAAACAGCATCCAAAACATGCTCTGTAATAATGAAAATATTTTACAACGTTCTTTCTTGAAAGAAGAAACATATAGTATTTCTTTGTTAGTTGAACTGAACACTCCAGTAAAAAAGATTTAAACAATGCAACAAAATTAAAACAAAATTTATAGCTATATTCGTACACTATTTAGACGTTTTACGGAAACAAGCATGATTATACTCGAGTAAATAAAATCGTAACACAAAAGCATTTTTCTAGTTTTAAACATTATTGAAAACCATACTTGCAATAACATTGTTGGATAGGGCATATTTTAGAAAATCCTTTAAGCAATTCAGGAAGTAAAGTTTATTATACCTTTTAAACAAGTTATACAAGTCCATGTAGAGGCTCTAAACATCTTACATTTATGATCCATTGTTTTTTTTATAAACTAAACAAACTATGTGGCAATTGATATTACAAACTAAAATTTGTAAGATCAATTCTATATAAATACGTGCGCTGTTTGTTTGATGATTGTAAATAACGAGTATATTTGAATTTGTGACAATGAACAAGCAAGTGATGTCACTGTAATCTTTCCAGAAGTTTTAGTGGGATTCTTGTTTTCGATGTTCTTATTGATTGTGCTTGTTTTTGAAATTCATATTGATTTATTTTTGCTTTTTATTTAAAAAAATACTTTCAATCTTTAAATACATGTGTTGTATATTTATTTAAATATTTTAAATTTAAAATATCATACAGCTTCAATAGTTGCTGTATACGTGTCTCACCAAAAACAAAATAAAAAAATATGACAGGTACGCGGCCTGTTTTCTGAACAAAAGGTCTAAAGTAAAGTACCGTTATCCTTTTATTACCTTTTTGTCGAAATCGGAATTTGTCCTAAGAGATCTGTTTACAAAACCTAAAATGATACTTTGGGTGTTTGATAAACACTTCGTCCTTTTCTATCCAACTCCATAACTTCCTCGTCTTACATGAATAACAGCTATTAATATAATCCGAAACTTGTAGTGCTAATTAAGTGCAGAAATACTTTTTACATTAAGTCTTTTGATATGCTTAATATTCATGGCATCCCAATGGGATTAAATATTCATCGAAAATAGTGTTCTCGAGATATTTCTGTTAAAACAAACCATTTTTGGCCGGGTTGCTGGCTGTGCATTCTGATTGTGTGGTGAAGTCGGCCGTGCGGGCGAGAGGAGGCGGAAGGATGGGCATGTGGGTGCGTAAAGATGGTATCTATTTTGTGTAATCAACTTATCCTACAGTTTTCAACGTAAATCACTGAAACTTCACAGTACGGCTGCACATGTATTGAAGTTGTGACCTGCTATTATTGGAAGTGTTTAATGATTTTTTTCTAATTTTCCAGACTTGGGAACTTGGTCATTTTTCAGAACATTTTCAGAAGACGTACCTATTTTGTGTTATCAATTTGTCTTACAGTTTTCAACACAGATCTCTGAAACTTCATAGACAGATTGCACATGAATTGAAGTTGTACACCTGCTATTATGAAGTTGTTCGAAGATTTTGTCCCTAATTTTCCAGACTTTGAAACTTCATTTTTCATCACATTTGCTGAAGACAGTACTTATCAACTCCTCCTACATTTATGTACACAACCCCAAAGCCTTTTTCAGCAAATTGTCAACAATTCCTTATTTATTAGGGCATTTGCTTTTCAACCCGGCCATTTCAGACTTGTATGCAGAAGAGGCTTGATCTTGTGAAGTTTATTATGAACTTGAAGATCCCATCATCTCAGCCACAAACTAGAAATATTTTTAACAATTAATGATTTAAAATGAGTAGGAGGATTATAACAGTTAATAATATCATGTTCAGTGCATTTGTAGCCTGTCTTTCCATGGAATCCCACATGACTGTGAATACAGAAAAACACAATTTTCCCAAATCAACATGAGATTTGTATATTTGAAAACTTTTAAAATGTAAGTGTTTTTAATTTTGAAATTTTAAATAGCAAGAAGGCAAGATAGGAATCTGAGCAGACAATAAAGTAGTTCTCTCATCTGACGAAGTAGCTATTTTCATTGCAAGAAATATACATTGCGCTTCTGCAGTAAATACAGGCAAAGAAGACCAAAACGGAGAGTTTTAATACGCTGTCAGAAGACAGTGATATAAGCATACTTATCATCGTTTTTTGACCCATTCTTCAAAATGTATTATTAAATCGTTTGTATCGAACTTCACATGCTTTCTAAGATCATAAATAAACACAGGTTTGGGGTTGAACCAAGGTGGATTATATATTTTGATTACAGCTTTTTTTATCTACATGCATACCTAAATTTTCTAAGTGATTAAATTTCCTGGCCAAAAGATTGAATATTGTTTGAATGTTTGTGAAAAAGATTTTCATAAAAGAGTTTGAAAACACATTCGTAGGGAGGATTAAAAATTTAATTTGGTTGCATATTGCAAATGAGCTTCCTTGTTCCTTTGATACAAAGAAGGCTCGTTTACTTCTACATAGACATCTACATTTGTGGTTATATGAGCCAATAGACATAGTCCCAATCCTTGATCATGAATATTGTTTGTTTTGTTTGTTTGAATGGTGTTTTAACGTCACTTTCAGCAATTTTTCAGCTATATCATGGCGTTCAGTTTTTATTGGGGGAGGAGGCCGGAGGTCCCGGAGAAACCCTCCGACCTGCGGTAGGAAAACTGGCAATCCTTGTCAATTAAGATTGGAGTCGAATGCACCCTGCCTGCAATGAGAATCGAAACCGCAATCTCAGTGTTGACAGTCCACGTGATCAATAGTAGACGAACTACCTTTACCACTCGGCCACCGAGGCCCCTGATCATGATTAGTATGCAGGATTTTGACATATGACTTGTGAGCTGAACCATATATAAAACAACCGTAATCCAGTTTAAATCAAACAAGCGATCCATGGGACTATACTGGGAGGTTTCATGGTGCTCGACCCACAGAGATGCCTAGCGCGTCCCCGTTTATTTATTGTGCGTTAAGTTGTTCTCGTCCTGAATATAGCTAAAATACTGCTTGCTGGACGTAGGGCAAACATCCAATCAATCAATCGAACACGCGATCTATTATATAAATAAAGTAAAACTTCACGGACAGCACTCCCAGTCGATGCTGGATACAACTTATAAAATATCGAGTGCTTTAAGGCAATCATTTCTTATCATTTTGAAATAGGGAAGAAAAGGGAGCTTGGAGTCAAAAATTAAACCGCGGATAGTAGTTTCCTTTAATTTTAATGGTATTGTAATAATAATTTTAGTTCTGGGTCGGGATGTAGTTACATTTTGTTACAAAAATGCATACAAACAGTTTTGGTCCTGTAGAATTTGAAACAATCTTCCATTTCATAATTTTCTATTATAGTTAAACGCAATAGTATCTGACGAACCAAGTTATTTTTGTTATATCTCGCTAACTTACGAGGAAATCATCAACATATAGAGAACCATTATTATTACCTTTATAAAATAATATACACCGTTTATTTTAATACGGTATAAAGTGACAGAAAGATTGTTAGCATGAAAACACCCATGTCTTGTTCAAACTGGTTAGACAGTGTTGCATTTGCTCGAATTTTAAATGTTCTGTCAGATAAAAACATGGAAATAAAAGGTTGGAAGTCTCCTTTTTAATTTAATCTTCTAAATTCTTGGATTGAAGATTGAGTTTTGATCTTTTATATTTCTAATTTTGATTCATTGAAAATCGTGATGGTAATTTTCAGGGAAGGAGCGTTTTGCAACGTTTCGGCTCATTTATTTGATATGTCTGATTCTGATGTTGAGAAGTCTTGCCTATCTTTAAGTGATGGACATTATATTTACAAATTTTACCTTTAATAATACTTTTGTGTCGTTTGTTTCGAAAAATTCGGAAATGGTTTTGTGTATTGAAGCGTCGTGCAGCCTTTTTACAATGAAATCTTTAATAGTGTCCTTTTATAATAGGGTTGGAAATATCATCAAACGTCAGAATTGAGTAGTTTCCTAAAATGCTCATCACATAGAGGCAATTGGTCTTGAATTTATAACCTGTGACTCGATACAAGTTTGATGGTGATTAACGCCATTTTCAGCAATTTTCAGCTATATCATGGCGTCCAGTTTTTATTGGGGGAGGAGACCGGAGTACCCGGAGAAAACCCCCGACCTGCTGTAGGAAAACGGAAAACTGGCAATCCTTGTCAATTAAGATTGGAGTCGAGTACACCCTGCCTGCAGTGAGAATCGATCCCGCAATCTCAGTGTTGACAGACCGCGTGATCTATAGTAGACGAACTACCTTGACCACTCGGCCACCGAGGCCCCCAAATACAAGAGGGTTATGACTCTAACATAATAGTGAAATCATCACTGCTACAATGATAGTCATGAACTTTCCATGAGAAGTCGGTTACAAGAGAAAGATCGTATATTGTAAGATTGATTGCTGAGAAAGAACCGTTCCTGTATATGAATTTGTAACCTAGCTGCTTACTTTCCCATGGCGGGGAAATTAGAATAAATGTAATGACTGATCGTTAAATCATTTTAACTGATGTGTCAGTAAAAACATAATGCAGAATATAAATAAAACATAAAGTTATAGTTTCGTCCAAAAACATTAGTACAGCAAAAGGATAGAGATAAGTATCTAGGCCAATTGTACTGTGTAGGATTTGATCTTTCACGACAATTGTAGATCCGCAAGCAGCTCTATCATTCTCTCCTACATATATACTGTGTGCAGAATAGTTTTTTTTTAAATATCGTCTGTCATTTGTCTTATTAAACTGTAGGAAAAGCTTGTACAAGTAATGCAATTTAAACGCAGTTACTTTTTAAACCTCAACAATTTGACTGAATGATGTTATTCATTTTTCTAGACGACTATGGAGAAGCTAGCATTGTTATCTACTATGGGACCTAGTTTAAGGACGATGTATCCATGGAATCACCCCAGATTGTTACATCCTAACAAACATCTAAATTTGTAAAATTGTTGTGCCCCTGTATTGGGTCCCGCGTTGACTTAGATATATTTTGTTTTGAATGTTATTTGTTTTCAAATGAAGACACGTTTTTAGTTGCTTGAAGAAGTTGTTTGAAGTGAGTGAAGAATGTTTGTTAGACACTGCAAAATGTGCGGATTTGAAAGCAGTAGAAGGTGTCTGTGTGTAATTAGAAGATGTTTTCGATGAAGTAATGTTTCCTGATGTAAAGACGTGTTGCGTAAGAAGCATGACTAGTTGTATCTAAGTTATTCTATACAGTGACGAGGCGACATACCACAAGGTAGGTAACATTTTTCTCAGCTTTAACTTCAGCATTTCTTTTTCAGGGAATAAATGTTGGTAATCTTTTGGGGAGATCTATTGGCTTCTCAACAAACTGAAGACCAGGGTTATTTCCCACATGTCCTTCCTGAGAAAATCTAACACCTAAAACAAGCAAGGTCATAACTCTTTAAGGCTCCAATTCTTTACAAATGTCCTCATCCGATATTTCCTATTAGTCCTCGTCCTTGAATCAAATAAAATCCTGACTCGATTTTCAAGATGATTAACATCTTTATCCAAAACTTTATTAAGTGTAAGTAAATTTTGAGATTGTTCTTTTTATGGCATTCATTGAAAAGGCCGCCGGAGTTCACTTTTAACATTTATTACATCTCTTGCACATGATCTACCTGTTTTCTCATTGACATGAGAAGATATTTTGGACAGTGGTCTGTTTGGATCTTTGCTTATGAAGACAATAAAGCGAGAATATTGTTCTTCTGCAAGGACTTTAGCACTTTAAGCCGAGTGAACTATTTTGTAGATAATTTTGTTGTAAAGATGTCATGGTGATAGTAAGAATGTTCACTGCCCGTATTCCCCAACCACCACGGATTGAAAACAGGGGAAATGCTTGAACTCCAGAAGAAAGCATCAGGTTTACCAATAGTGGTACACTTACATAAACGAATTTCTTAACAAACGCAAGCCTCGTGCCTATGATTACCCGACGAAAAACCGTTCAAAATTATATACTTGATTGATCCATGCGCCTTAACAGCCTATAACTGACAAATTGAATATGAAGATTACCAAAATATTATCGCAAGATAATGAAAGATTTACGACGACAAGAGCTTGTTAAGAGCTTTGCGTGGCCTTCAAAATGACCGAATATTGTATTCAACCTCACGTCTATTTGAAGTTAGGACTCAAGTAGTGAGTTTCAAACACCAAGATCCCGTCCTCCACTAGGACGGGTCGCAACACACGGTAAACGTATTACCTCTATAACTAAGGAAGCTTTTGCAATTCAGCCACTGATTTTTTCAAACCCTGTAAGACAGCTGTCTATCAAATGGTGAACGCATTTCAACGTATGGTTTGAAAGGAAAAGAATATAATATTATAGCTTAAATTAGAAGGATTTTCAAAGGACGAGCAGATTCATCGAAGTTAGGTCTAACTTGACTTCCCGTCTAGAAGAGGTAAGGGTTCAGTAAATTATCGTTACCAATGATCCGGTCTAGTAAGATCCCGTCCTATAATTGACACGGGTCTCAACACTGTTATATCCTCATGCTATAAGCTGAGGAAGCTGTGGTCCTATTTGAAGGAAAACTAAAATTACTTCAAGAAAACGAAAGGATGTTAACAATTTCGTACTAGAACGTAGCGACCTCAATTTAAATGAATTAAAGCTGTATTCTGGACATATACCTAAAATATTTGTAAAAGAACTGTATCGGCCGTCGTTCTCGTTATCCCTCGTTCCATTTTCTTTATTTCCTGGACAACCTATTAAAGGTTTCTGCAGCGTATAATTTCATTCTGGTCACGTCAGAGGTTGTGTAGATTTCTACCTTTTTGCTATGTTCTCCTCTCTGTTTCTGAGTTCTTTTAATCAATTTATGTACTTTAGTGCACGACATTTTATTACATAGTAAGCATTGCCCTATATATGCCAAATTAAAAATTGTTTAAAGTACAGGAATTTTTTGTACATTTATATAATTTAATCTTTGGCAGCCGTAGGTGATATAAATGTACAAGAGTGTTTTGTTGTTTATATTTGTATAAGTAGTAACGTTTAAATCTGAACAACACATTTTTTAATATTCAATGCTCCACTTAATAGCATGTATAACAAACTATTATTCATTCTATACTAAAGACCTAACTAAAGCCATAATTAACGAATTTAAGGCAAGCTATTTCGGCTACTAAGCCATGAACCATAACTAAAAGGGCTAGTTGTATAAAACTGTAGTTGTCACAATGACCTTTAATACAAGGCAAACCATGTTGACCCTCGTATGATAGGAAAAGACAACAAAACATCAAACATAATGGCAAGACAATATAAAAACTATTTAATCATAAAAAATATATCAAAACTAATTATCCTTAAGGCAAGCCATGTTGACATTTGACAACACAAAAAGCTCTTGCTACAGTATAATTAATAAACTTAAGTCACGCCATGTCGACCTATAAGCCATCAACCATATCCAAACTAATTCATTTCAAACTGACAAGGCAAAGCATGTAGACCTCGAATAATACAAAATGAGACCAGTAATGTTAATCCCTTTAACAAAACAACATTTCAAAAGTTGTCAAAACAAATGAATGTTGAAAAGCATGCATTTGACTTCCATCAACCCACATGTTGTATAACTGGAAGAGGCGTACCTCTAGTTGCTACTGATGTGGCGGCTCCAATGCAAAAACCGTGACCCTTATTTAATTTACTGTGGTTTCATTTTTATTCGTGGGGTATCAATTTTCGTCGTTTTCGTGGGTGGGGACAAACCACGAAAATACGAATTCAACGAATAATGATCTCAAGAAATGTATAATGATGGTAAGCATAAGAGACTGCTATGGGACAAACTGGTTACATGAATAATGTTTACTGATGTTCAATATGCATCGGTATATAGATATGTTTTGAATAGATATGACAATTTTGCATTATTAACAACTTTAGTGTGTTTATGACACTAAATAGAAATAAAATTGATAAAAAACATCGTTGGTATTTTTAATTGCGTAACCTGTCAGTAATAAACGTACTTCCTGTTGTGCCTTTCGGTTGTAAAGTGTTGATGTATCCACATATGTTCAATAAACTTTCTTAATTGAAATAACGATTAAAAAAGCAATCTATCTTTAAAAACTTTTATTTTGAATTCTATCTTTAAACACCACTAATTATATCTTCAAGTTTATTGTCAAACAAACAAACCTAATATTTGCCCCAGGGTATGTACGACGGATTTACAATGAACTGTTTACTTAGATTGGTTTTACTAAAATGACATGTTTATTAATTATGTTAATTATGTATACGGCTACAAACACAATCTGTTTAATCTTTATTACTTCATGTTCCTTTGAAAACAAAGCCGTTTTCATGATAGCTAGCTAGATGTACACGATCACGTGATATGTGGTATCGGGTGATTTTATTTAGGGTACTTTACTCAACGCACCGTCTTTTAAAATTGTGTTTATAAACGACATAAAAGGCAACCCCTTTAATAAATTTATGTTTAGTGCGAGCTTTGCATCATGCCACAACAAAACAGGTTTCGTTTTGCATCGTCTTTCAGAAGCCGCTCCATTTCGTTTTAATGTCGCCGCTTTCCAATAAAAGTACCTTTTTCTATGAAATCCCTTGATCAGCATTACAATTGTCACCTCCCTATGGCTATTATATCCTGAAAATGACGTATTAGAAAATGTGCAGACCAACCCTGCATGAATACCGAAAATTTATAAGCAATTATCTCATTTTTCATTTTTGATTTTTTTATATTTCGCGAACCACGAATTTAAGAATTCCACGAAATGTCTTTTTTCCTCCAACCACGAAAATTGATACCAACGAAAATAAATGAAACCACAGTAAATCAAAGTCCGCAGCTTGCTATGTTAATTTGAGGGATTGGTTATAATAAAGGGATGTAGCTGGGTTCACTTCTTGAAAAAGAAACAAAGGACCACCTAAGTGATTGAACATTTAATCTGAAAATGCTAATCCGGACATAACGGGTTTTTCTTTACCCCGATATACACAACATGTTAGGTTGAAAATCACTGTGTATGTACAAGCTGTATATGATATGAGTTGTTTGGTAACTTTCGAAGTGAATATAGTTAAACTGTATAACATTTTCAGTTACTTACTTGGTTAAACATTTAATTAAAGCATTTAGCATAACAAGAATTGGCCTTCGTTTATTTATACCTGTTTGCCATCAAAGAGCTTCTTTTTAGCAATATATTGACCTTATTATGGTGACCACAGCAAGTTTCACATTTACACACCTTATTGTAAGCATTACACAATCCTCGGTATATTTACCGACAACAGCTTCATTTGAGCAGCATACCGCCTTTGACGTCGGTATATGAGTGCCTTGTCACCGTCAGCAGTTTCAGCGGCAGATGTCTCAATACGACTACAGAATATTTCAAGAATAAAAAAACAAGCCGCCAGGTGAAACATTCGGCACACTTGCGCTTCATGGGTAACAATGAAAGCAAAGAGCCTCTAGGCGATAAGATAGAAAGATCAAAGATCATGACCACCGTTACGCCAACCCACATTTTATCATGGACCATCTGCAATTTAGCAAAGTCTGAAACAATTCCCAAACAGTTCTGAACTGGTTACAATTTAAGAACCGACTTCCATGGTAAATAAAGGAATAACAATATATTTGATTTACCATATGTGATATGTTATTGTTTTCTTTTTTAAAGAAGATAACCTGCAGCAGCTACGATAACCACGCTTTTCTGCTGACATATCGCTATTGATGTCGAAAAAGGAAACGTTTTATGATTTATTTTGATAAATGTTGTCAAATGAAATAATCTGCGCTTCTGTTCAATAACTATGAAAGTTATCGTTAGCGTGATCTGGTGCAAATTTGAGATTTTTAAGTATTACACTCTCTTATAAAACAGTAAGGTTTAGCCAGTCTAATTTGACCTGATTATCATTTTAAAGTTTTGTACGATAATGAATGTTGTGAAACACTTTAATTCCAGTTTCAGGAAGAAAAATGCAACACATAACGTGCAAATGCTCAAACAGAAGAATATAATCAACATTCGCCAAGTAGTCGAATTCACGTAATAGACAGGATCCATGTTTATTTTGTAACTTCTGTATAAACCTAGCTTGTACGTGATTTTTATTTATGCAGTACGAGGTGCTTGAATTGCTGATGAGTATGAGTAGATAATGTATCTTTTTATTTGCTGGTACATGTATATGAAAATAACCAGTTATTATTTTCGCATTTGAAGAAATTTGAGTCTATGTATTTCAAAATTAATAACAGTTAATATGTTATGCATGTAAATCTAACTTACCGACATGTCATTTGACACAACACTAAAATCTGCAATTTAATCAAAGTTAAAAAAAAAAACCCACAAGCATGACAAACATTAGTAACAAAAGAACACAACTAAGTGTACTTATTTTATGCATTATACAAATACTATACAATTACTTTTACCGACAAGAGCTACCTTTGGGCAGTTTTCTTCACTTTGACGTTCTTTAAAAGTGCCTTGTCACCGTCAGCTGTTTCGTGGTAGATTTCTCATTATACAATCACACAGTAATTTTGATTGGCTTGAACTTGATGCATCGCGTCTAGCATCTAAAGAACAAGTTAAATTATTCGATCTCAGTTTAATTTTGTTGTAGAAATTGTTAAAACGCGCTCCTTTCTTGACAGGAAAGCGAAATGTTCTTTTGGCCAAAAGCAAAGCAGCAACCAGCGGTACAAATGAAAAAACTTAATTCGTCAGAAAAAATTTTTCATTTCCATTAAGTATGACTCTCCATACTCAACACTCTTTGAGTAATCTTAAAGGCGCAGTGATTTTAATTAATAAGTTAGTTTTTTAAATGATTCATTATAATTCAGAAAGAAAACCAAGCAATCACTTGAAATAGCAAAATACGGATATGTCTAGAAAAAAGAACAAGCCGTCGGGTTAAACATTTGGCACACTTGCGCTTTATTGGTAAAAAGAAAGCAAAAAATCCTCGAAGAGAGATTAAAGATCATGGCCAACGTTACGTCAACCCACATTTTATCATGGACCTTCTGAAATTTGCAAAGGAGTCTTAAACAGTTCCCAAACAGTTCCGAACTATTGACAGTTCAAGAACCGGTCTCCCTGGTAAACCGGAGATGACAATAGCAAATCTACAGAAGTAACACAGGAAGATATTTTTCCAAATAAGAGCTAACGTAAAATTTTAGAGACCATGACCCGTATTACTTCTAGCTGGTGTTGCAGCCTGAGAATGGGTGTGTCAAAACGTTATTACTTTTAATTCAAAACATCGTCTCCAGTCCAATCCTGCTATTCAACCGGGTGGGTAGGAACTGGGGGACCTTCAATTTAAAAAAAAGCACCTTGAATATTATTAAGGTATACTGTGTTTTCATTTTTATTCGTGGGATATCAATTTTCGTGGTTTTCGTGGGAACGGACCAACCACGAAATCAAGAATTCAACGAATATTAATTTCCAGGCATATATAATGGAAGTAAACTAACCTGAGACGCTGCTGTGGAACGCTGGTTTACATAGATAATGTCCGATTTAAAGACATTGTGGGTTTTTTTTACCAATCCTTGTTTTCGACAAAGATTGAGACAATATTGCTTTATGTAGAACTTTAATGTGTTTATGACAATACAATGAAATTACATTGATGAAGGAAAACATTGTTGTTAATCATAATTGTGTATTCGCGTCAGTAATGAAAGTACTTACTGTTGTGCCGTTGTATTGTAAAGTGTTGATGTTTCTATTTAGTAACGTGTTGATTTTCTTTTGTTATGTTGTAATTTTACCAAATAAAATGTACAATGTTATTTGCATCTGTTCTTTGTTCTTCATTTATTATATTTTATTAAATATATACTTCAGTTGTTGTTTTTACTTAAGTACTAGTATATAATGAGTCATGTGTAAAAAATCGATAACAAACAATTTTTTATTTTATTTTTATTTTTATTATCATTTTAACATGAAAAATAAAAAAGCACTAAAATATGTGAAATAGGTTCAAATACTTGTATTATAGAAGTCACAATAATCCAGCTTTACGGAAGCCCGACTGTATCAAACCAGTACGTGTAGACATGGCCTGGTGTGTTGAGATCAACCACTGAGCGTGAATGGGCTTCACAACAGATGTCTTTATATCAACAAAAACCTTATCTAACTGTTTTTTGCCTGTTTGGTCCTCTCTCTCACTAAGCTGATTAACCACTTGGTTTGTGTACCAGTCATGAAAGTTAGATTTGAGTAGCTCCTTGTACTCTCGGTTTACAGACAGATCCAAAGGCTGGAGCTTGTCTGTACACGCTGCTCAGGTATAAACAATGGGATGATGTTGAGGTCTTTGAGGTGCTGGAGCAATCGTTCTCCTCGATGAGCTTTATACACGTCAAAGATGCAAACAGCTTTCTGATTTACAGTCTTCTCTGATAACGGAATCTCATCGACGATTGACTCTACATAGGGTAAAATGATCGTGTCCACGTAACGAATCATCGAATCTTCCGTTGACCAGTGGCTTTCTGTATGGGTTACATCCCAGTTGGCTGGAAAGATTACACCTTTTGGTAGGCACCTGTCTGTTTTTCCAGGATAGATTAGTTGGGGTGGTAGTAGCGCACCGCTCTTGGTTGTGGCGAGTAACAAAGTGATCTGCGGTTTGTCGTCGATGCCAGTGATCGGTACTTGCTGGGACCCTTGCTGTTCCATAGTCCAATCACCACCCGGAATGAGCTGACAGCCTGTCTGGTCCCAGTTGATCACCAACGAGTCTGGAACACTATTATCGGTTACGACTTTTTCTACTTCCTGGATGAACTCCTGCTTAATGGTATCGAAATCTGCTGGTAAGTGCTTAACACCTTTGGTACCTTTCCGATGTACGTAACCCATACGACGAAGAAGAGACACAGCAAATGTCTTTGTGATATTAATATGACCACCATAACGTTGTAGCTTATTCCTGGCAAATTTGGTAACGATAGCCTCGGCCCCAGCCATAACTATTCTTGCGTTGATAACACCACCATTAAGTCGGACGCTACGAATCCATTGCTGCACATCGTCGTCCAACTCTGGGCCAAGCAGGAGGGGGTTATCACGTGGAGATTTTGGTAATGTGTCAACGTCTCCACTACCTAATAAAAGATAAAAATATAAAAACATTAAAATCATTATCTTAATTGTAAAAAATCCATCTGTTCACACCTTTTATACGGATATTCATCTTTAAAAACCTCTAATTAAACCATTAACTTTAATGTTAAACCAACAAACGTAATCTTTGCCGCATGGAATTTACAACACCTGTATTTACGTTGGTTTAAATAAAATGACATGATTATTGTTTTTGCATGGGTACTGATCAAGGTAAACAGACAAATCTACGTGTTTTTTATTGGTTCTTGCGGTTTGTGAATATTATATTCTTTGTCAAATTTGTTTTCTCGCTTCAGTCCATTCAGACCGTAATTTAATTTTTATTAACTAATTAATCTTTATTTGAAATTAACCTTGCTTCTTAATTCTCAAGTAGGCATCACGCATGCTGCGAACAGTGGTCTCGCTGACTTTTCTGCCAAGGCTGCTGGTAAATTTACGGGCTGCACTAGCAACACCATTCTCCACTGAGTATCTGGCGATTTTGGCACGGGTGTCGTCGTCGTAATAGTTATAATCGCCACGTTTTCTTTTGCGTGATGGAGTAGCCAGAACTGTGTCAACACCATCGTTAGCAGCTTGGGTTATCATAGTCTCTCTTTTGCTTGTACAATTTTCAGGGTTTGGTAGACCTGGTGTAGCTGGCAGAGTAGTTTTTAAACTACCGGACTTTAACCAATCTTTAAGTGACATTTTAGGTTTTTAGAATGATGTTATTGAATGTATTTCGGCTTTATATACAACAATGATTAGCATGATTAGCTTGGGCTTTGAGCATGAGCATGAGGACCAGTTAGCGTTAATTAGTTGGTCTTTTCATTATTATATTTTAATAAAATCACCATTTGATTGGAACTCGTCCATCAAAGGAATCGGTGATTATTATTTTCTGTGATCTTGTTAATTATGTATACACTATCAAACCAACATCCAATTAATCTTATTTATTTATCTGTTAACAACAAAACAGTCAATAATAAATCTGCAGCGCAACTCTGTACGCGTATAACGGAAATACGGCACGCTTTATTTTGTATTTTACCGACCTATGAACCACGAATTTAAAAATACACGCTTTATTTTTGATTGTACGGACCGAGGAACCACGAATTTAAATATCCAACGAAATGTATTTTTTCCTCCAACCACGAAAATTGATACCCACGAAAATAAATGAAACCACAGTATACCTAATCCAACCTCAGATAAATGGGCACCATCTCTTTTGTATAAATCTTTCTTTTATTTGATATTTACTTGTCTTATTGTCAATCATGGAATACTACCAACTAGGTTTAACTGATTTACATAATTGCGAGTCATTGCAATGTGCTTTCACGCTTTTAGCTGTGTGTCAGTACCTTCATTGCAACGGTTCAATCCACACAATTTTTGTATTTGCCATAAGTGCATTTTCACGCAAAATATGGATCACAAGTCCTTATTTAAGCAAACACTGCAACGTGATCCTGAAATCATCAGACCCTAGTTACATAGAACGAGAACTCCTGGAGGGAGCCGACAAAATTGTTTTTCTACTACAGGAATAAGTTACTCCCATATCATTCCTCGTTTACCATAAGAGGTAACTAACACGTCAATACACTTTACATAAAGTTTGAAATAACGGACTCCTCGCTAGAGTTATTAAACTGTACTATGCATTTTAAGTCACTTTATATTGTGCGAAAGTCTTCGAGTTTTTTTAATACTTGTGAATTTGTTTCGTGCTATGATTAAAACATTTAAGTGTACCGTGATTCTTTTTATGTCGTGTACAACTGAGACACTATACAGGCATATTACGGACCTGACATAAGTAATGATTGATTGACTGATTGTTTGTTGTTCGATGTCCAAAAGCGATTTATTAGCTATATTCAGGACGTTCTGACATATACGTTGACTTCTTAATGACTTATAATCAGAGAGTCACTTATAAATTATTTGTATAGAGAGACTCGCTAAGGTGAGTCACATCAAGAGACTCGGTATAGCGTTATTAAATATAATAACATTGAAATTGAGTCACTCTATTTGTCTGATATATAAACCGGAAAGGCTATGCCGTCGTATTTTATTAATCAATAATGACAAGTTTCTGTGGTACTTGGTACCTCGGAGTCAAAACACGGCTGAAAAACTGAGAAAAACCGTCTCTATTTATACTACTGAGTGACTCTAAATCGATTATGACGTCATCTTCTTTTTACGACATCTAACAGTTTACGTTAACGTCAACAGAAATTGCGAAACGTCGGAATTTGTGTTTCTGACTCGAATGAAATATTGACAGAATTGTCGTGTAACGATGTTTCAGTAGAAAACAAAGAAATAAAAAGGAATTTTCCACTCACGACTGTCGGCTTTATACACTTTTTCGGCGCATTGGATACGTTAAATGATTCCCAAAGGTAATTAATATAATGACTCACTGCTAAACACACTTATGAAACATGACGTTTTACTTAAAAATATTTGTTTGCAAGGTCTCCAAGCCGAAATGTAATTTTTTCAAGAAGTAACACTTGTAATTGTTATTGACAAAAGACTGCTCTGAAATTGACGTCCTACTAAAGAAAATGTGCATATGTATAACGACAACAAAAGTACAGTACTTTGAGTCACCACACGCCATTACCATAGAATAACTTGACCGGGCTTCCCTAATATATAGACTAGATTACTGGAATGACGTCATTCATTCACTAGCTAATAAAGCCTGATGTTGCTTATTAAATATATACATTATTAAACGGCTTATTAAGCAAAACTGACCCGGACGGAAAGATTTCCAGTATGGGGCAGGCATTGGTTTAAAACCGTTACACTGACAGGATATACACAAGAGTCAAACAAATCAACTAATATAACTACACGTCATACTCATAGTCCCGATCGCACTCGACTTTCACAGCTACTACGCCACTCTCATCTTCCTTACTCTCTTCATCACTTATGACAACGACTTCTCTATCATCACCATCACTGTTTCCATCATCACCCTGCATCATCATCATCATCATCATCATCATCATCATCATCATCATCATCATCATCATCATCATCATCATCATCATCATCATCATCATCATCATCATCATCATCATCCCCATTATCTAGGTCCTATGTGCACGATGCCTTTTCGTTCACTGGTGTCGCCAAGAATGTCTCTCATACTGCGTTTCTCTGCTTTCTAAAATAGATGTTTTGGGGTCAGGTACCAATGTCGTGCTCATCGTATAAATTGTCCCGTCAGGAAAGACAACCTTCTCTTCTTTCCTGACTCCTCCTATCCCATAAGGAAGGATAGTAACTTTGTATTCGGTACTATATAGCTTTTCTACTTATTACCCGTATCCTCTCCGCCGCTTTGCTACTGCTATATAAGGAAGGTGCACCCACAAACCTCTTATGTTTTTTATTTTCATTGTCTATGCTCGCCGATGGCTTGGCTAAGTGGCTGTTATCTTTTTTCACTGGTCTTGGTGGAGACATTTCAACTCTCTTTCTCTTAGGGGTTGGGGCCAAGAGTGACACGACTTTCTTCACACAGGTCAAAAGGTCCAATAAGTCCTTCTTGACTGGGGTGACATCGCTCATAGTGTGGTCATCGAACCCTAGCGTAATCGGCACTGGGATCTCAAGGGTGTCATTGGTTTCTGACTGGTCATCATGTGTAATTCGCTCTACACAGCTTTATACTCTTTCTTTAAATGATTTCCGACAGTTTCTCATCAACGTTTTGTAGTTCCTATACACCGCCCCGCATTTTCTACAGGTATACATCTGAAATTATAATTATTGAACCGACTTTGCAGATTGATTCTTATTATAAAGTTTCTATTACATTATAGATACAAAATATGAAGCACCTGACCAAAGGAGTCCCAGAGCATACATCTCGTTGTTTATTTTATTTTTTTACTTTTAGAGTGTTTCAATTTTGACAATCAGCTAACAACATTTTAAAATTTATTTTAATTTTAGGTTCATCAGACAGAAGAAGCCATGTGACCGCTGTCAAGATTTTTTTATTTTAAGTTTGACGATGATAGCTTTTTGTACCAATTGTCAGTCTCGCCAAGGAAAGGTTTTAGTCTGTCATGATGCACTATTTGTGCCTTTGAATTCTGAGTTTTCTGAATTTAGTAAATCACGTCTGAGATTATCTCTGTGATAATAAACGGACCATTCCATTGCCTTTGTAATTTTTGGACTCGTGTGCTTGACCCTCAAGGGAATGTGTAACCACACAGGATCCCCTAGTTTGAAAGCAGTTTTATGTTCTCTTATGTCATAAGAACGCTTTTGCTTATCACTAGCAAGAGAGATATTTTCTCTTGCCTTCTTATGTACTTTCCATATTCGCTCTTGGGTCTTTCTGACGTAAGAGTTGGCTGCCTGGATCTCATTCTGAAAGTCATATATTTGGGGACGAGGACCATAGACTATATCTACAGGCAGCTCTATTTCTCTCCAAAACATCATCATTGAGGGTGATAATTTGGTAGTTTGATGCTCCGACGATCTGTAAGCCATTAATGCCCATGGTAGCTGATCGTCCCAGTCTCTTTGATTTTTATTAACATATTTGCTTAGGATGTCTTCTATCGTGCGGTTTAGCCGTTCCACCAAGCCATCACTTTGAGGTCGAAAAGCTGTAGTTCTCGTCTTGTCAATGCGTAGTTTGACACACAATTCTTTGAAAAGTTTGGACTCCTTGATCTGTATGAACCTGTCTTGGTACGCCGTACCTACATACAAAATTCATCATGAAACTATCAGCAACAGTTTGTGCTTGGCAAAGGATAACCTTCAGCCCATTTTGTTAAGTAGTCAGACACAATTAACGCGTATTTGTTGCCTTTAAATGAAAAAGATAAAGGACCAATGAGGTCCATGGCAACTCGTTCTAATGGAGCACTAACATTATACTGCTTCATTCTGCTTTTAGCCCTTCGAGAAGGCTGCTTGCGTGAATTGAAGATATTGCAATCTTGAATATTTTGCAAAACGTCTTGCTTAAAACCAAGCCAATAAAACATGTTCTGGACCCTCCCAGTAGTTTTATTTTTTCCAAGGTGCCCACATTGTAACCCTTCATGAACCATCTGGAGAATTTCGGGATTCCATATCTTAGCGACTATTAACTGCAGAACAGTTTTTTTCAGCCGCGGAATGTATCCACTTGCGATATAAGACATTTTCTATCAGGAAGATCCGATCCCATTGAGACCAGTATTTCTGTAGCTAAACACTCTTAATCGAAACATCATTCCACTTGGGTTTCTCATTTAAATTCATTTTTAATTCTTGCAGTTTAAGAACTTCATCCTTGATTTGTGCTTCTGAGATTTCTTGATTTGTCCTATATTGGAGCCATATATATATATCACTGTCATTAACATTACTTTCTGGAGGTACTCTTTTAGTTCTTCTGCACGACTCTTGGTTTGTTAGATCAGATTCCTTTTCTTCCTGGCAGAACTTGCATTCAGCGCAGGGTCGACGGGATAAACCATCGGCATTACCATGTTGTTTTCCTGGGCGGTTATAATTACGAACTTCAAAATTGTAAGTATTCAAAAATTCAAGCCATCTGGCCATTTGACCTTCTGGATTCTGGAATCTCAGGAGCCATGCTAAAGCACCATGATCTGTTCGAACAATAAACTTGGAACCATAAAGATAATGATGGAATTGCTTAACACTCAAAATAATTGCTAGCAGCTCTCTCCTGCTGACGTTGAGGTCTACTAAGTGATTTACTCAAATAAGCAATTACCTTTTCTTTGCCGTCAACTATTTGGTATTTGGGATAACACAGCACCGATACCATACCCACTGGCATCAGTATCTATTATGAATGGCTTCGACATATCTGAAAAATCCAGTATTGGCGAAGAAACTTCCAGCTCATTAAATGAAATGTCACATTTGTCCATCCATTTGAACGGGCAGTTTTTCTCTGTTAATTTGTGCAATTCCTTTGCCAAAGGGCAAATTCTTTAATAAATTTTCTATAGTAAGAGCAAGTACCAAGGAAACTGAGAATATCTCTCACCGAAACAGGTATTGGCTACGACTTGACACATTCTATTTTCTTGGGATATGCAGCGATTCTATCATACGAGAAAATGTGTTCTCTTTGAAACAATGTACACTTGTCGGGGGAAATTTTCAATCCTTCTTTAGAACTCTATTTAGAACTTCATTTAATCTTATCAGGTGTGACTCAAAGGAGTCTGAAAAGACAATGATATCGTCTATGTAAATTAAACATGTCCTCCAATTGAGACCTGCTAATACATCAGTAAGTGATTTGCTACTTCTTTGCTTTAACCAATAAGATGTTCGGATAAATCATTTGCCCCTTCATACTCTCCTATTTTCATCAATCTACTGGGAGACTGGTTTACCTCGTAAACAGAAGTTATCTATTTGCAAATGGTTGCACACATAGATTTTTGCAAAACTATTTCATAGTCCCCAAAATTGCTAGCCTTAATGGGACTCGACCACAACTAGGGTCTACTATCGCCTTTGCAACCAAAACATTCTCAAAATTTTTATGACTTAGCGGTTCTACAATTACATTTATAATACAGCAAGAATTTCCAACAACATTACCAATGTTATTATTTCAGTATTTGGTGGGATGGTAACGGTATCAACTAACGCAATTTTAAAAATACAGTCAAACCTGTCTTAGCGACCCCTCTATATAACGACTTCCTGTGTTATACGACTGTATTTATTCCTCCCCAGCAATTTCCCATTCATTTTACCTTTATATAACGACTCCCTGTCTTACGCGACTAACGACCGTGTTTTCCGTTCGTTTTGACCGACAAAAACCTGTCTAAAACGACTTTCGAGGCTATTAAAGTTATTTATTATAAACCCTGTCTGACGAAAAGAAGATTTGTAAACCATTGTCAATTTTCAAGCTTCTTCGAAATATAAAACTTAAGTTTGAAGAGATAAAAAAATGTTTTTATCGTCTTAGAAGCGAAGTTCAGATTGCCCTGTCAATTTGAATAGTCGTCAGTGTCGTTATTCGATTTTATTCTATTCAGGTTGGAAAAGGTGATGTTTGTCACAACGTCGTGTTTTTGCATATCTACGCCATTTTGTTTTACAAAGGAGAATAACCAATACGAACCGGTGTAAAACTGGTTCTAAACCGGCCTGCACTTTCTGGATATAGCGTATTGTTAAAACACAAGGAAACCAGTAAAACCGGTACGAAGAAAAATACAACAACTGAACGAAGAATAAAGTTGATATGCATTAATACAATCGGAAATCAAAACACTCATAATTGTTATATATTTTGTACTTTCGTTATATCATGAAATAAATGTCATATTTTACATTTTACTTAATAATAATATAGGTCTACAATTCACTCTTTCACAAGCTGACATAATGACTGGTATGCAAACATCATTACCTCTGTATAAAGACCCCCTGTCTTATGTGACCTTTTTTACAATTTCCATTCAAAGGTCGCTTAAGACAGGTTTGAATGCAGAGTCAATTTGACTCTCTTTAGTTCACTTAATTTTCTTGTCAACAATCCTCAAAATGCCATTTCCCATTTCTGATACAATTATATTTGTTCATAACATCATAGCCAATTGCAGCTGGTACGTCAACATCAGCTATTGTAAACTTATGTGTAATTACCATATCCACAATCTGAACAGGTAAGTCAATATATCCATAAGTATTGACTCTTCTTCCATCAGCCAAACAGAGTTTGGTATTACTCCAACTTATTTCAGGTCGTACAGAGTTTGGAAATAACTTGTACTTATTTACAGGTTAAATACAAATAGCTGAACCAGTATCAACTAAGCAATTAATTTCAGTATTAAAGATAGAACATTTCAAAAACAAACTGTCTTGATAATCATTCTTTAACAAACAAATGGACCCTACATCTTTAAAGTAAGTTGCTGGTGACCGGTTCACATCACCAGCGTTTACATGTTTTTCTAAAATCCTGTCTTCACATATACAGGTTCACCTGTCTGAGTACCAAGAGTACTTTTAGTACTTTGATTAGTTTTTGGTGACATTGATTTTTGCTTGACTTGTGAAATTTTTCATTTTCAGTTTTTAATTTGAAACAATCCCGCCTCATGTGACCCTTTCCATGGCAGTAGTAGCAAGTAACTTGGCTTGAACGCTTGGTAATTTTCTGATTGAGATTTTGAATTTGATTACTTATTTTAGAAAGGCGAACACCTACTTGGTCGTCTATTTTATCTTCAGATTCTGATGAAATCATACGCAACCCTTGTTTCGGAAAATGAAATCTCTTCTGTTCAAGCATGAAAGATTCATACTCAAACCCATAACGTATACAGTCTTCGATTCTCTTTGGAAAATTGAGAGTTGTAGTTTTGAATCATTCAGTGCTTTAATGAAGCAATCTTTAGCCAACCGATTTCTTATTTCGACCGGAGCTCTAGGGTAGGGTGATTCGTCTAATTTCTTGGGCCATTTTGGGTAATGATTGGCCTGTTTGCCGATGATAAGAGTTCATTTGAACTTTATACATGTTTTCTTGATTTGGTGGTTCGAACCTAGTTGTTAAAGTCCATACTAAACTGTCATAATTTAATCGTTTTGCAGGTTCCATTTAAGTGACAATTTCTTGTGCCACGCCTCGTTAGCTCATTGCAAGTTCAAAAGCTTTTACTTGTTCGTCCCACTATTGACCGTTGATATCATCTCAACTGAACAAAGAAATCTTGCCAGCCTGTAGTGCCGTCGTAATTTGGAGGTTTCTTTTGTTTCATCTCAGTATTTACAAGAACATGGTCTGAAACCTGTTTATTAACAAAACTACTTTGAACATGAGAACTTCCCTTTGTCTCATTCCCCACATTAGTGTTCATATCGTCTGATCGAGTCATGGTGTCTACACACCAGTTTCGGCCGACCCTGGCAGCTCCTCTACCTCTACACGTGTGCCAGAGGGACCCCTCCAAAAAGAGTTAGTGCTGGCGCCTATATTGCACTGGTCCGGACCTGGACCGCGGAGAAAGTCTTGACCATGGGAATCCCCATCATGTCTCATATCTCCCCCTCCACAGGAAAAAAAATTAAAAAGAAGGACGATCCTCATCGCAATGAGCACCGTCTAAATGACTCGTCAATAAATTCATTATTCTCCTTTCTTCTTTCTTATGTTCAATACGCTTCATGCGTAATTGTTCCGGATTTAAGTTTCTATTGGTTGAGAAATAGTGGCATCAACAGGTCTGGTTACCCGAATCCGAACCTCTCCCGATGGTGTCGCGTCCAAGTAACTCTTATTATTTGTAACCATATTTGAGTCAGTTTCTCAGTCCCTTCTTGATGCTGGGAGTCGTGGTTCAACCCCCGGTGTCGTCTGCATTTCATCACTGTGAATGCTATTTTGATCAAAAGTGACAAAACTAGCCTGTCGAGGCGTGCTTCTGTTCGACATTATGTCGTACTTCGAAACTTCTCACTTCAGCTGAGCTCGTTAATCCCTTCTAAACAAAATGTGTAGTACCCCGGTTCTCTATAGTAGACAATTAAGACGTAGTAAAATTAATATATTTATTTATTTAAAAATATTAAATGGTTTGATTTAAAACATTAGTACATAAATACACCATTCTAACATAAATTAGTCATATTGATAATTCACTGGATTTGGGTAAGCTCTGGTCAAGTGCCTCAGATAAAAATATTTTGAACTATTATAATTATGATCGAAAACTTGAGTCAGAAACGTGTGTGGTGTAGACTAAAATAACGGACTTGTGAATTTGTTTCGTGCTATGATTAAAACATTTAAGTGTACCGGAATGTGATTCTTTTTATGTCGTATACAACTATACAGGCATATTACGGACCTGACATAAGTAATGATTGATTGACTGATTGTTTGTTGTTCGATGTCCAAAAGCGATTTATTAGCTATATTCAGGACGTTCTGACATATACGTTGACTTCTTAATGACTTATAATCAGAGAGTCACTTATAAATTATTTGTATAGAGAGACTCGTTAAGGTGAGTCACATCAAGAGACTCGGTATAGCGTTATTAAATATAATAACATTGAAATTGAGTCACTCTATTTGTCTGGTATATAAACCGGAAAGGCCATGCCGTCGTATTTTATTAATCAATAATGACAAGTTTCTGTGGTACTTGGTACCTCGGGAGTCAAATCACGGCTGAAAACTGAGAAAAACCGTCTCTATTTATACTACTGAGTGACTCTAAATCGATTATGACGTCATCTTCCTTTTACGACATCTAAGACAGTTTACGTTAACGTCAACAGAAATTGCGAAATGTCGGAATTTGTGTTTCTGACTCGAATGAAATATTGACAGTATTGTCGTGTAACGATATTTTCATTAGAAAACAAGTAATAAAAAGGAATTTTCCACTCACGACTGTCGGCTTTATACACTTTTTCGGCGCATAGGATACGTTAAATGATTCCAAAAGGTAAGAAATATAGTGACTCACTGTTAAACACACTCATGAAAAATGACGTTTTACGTAAAAATATTTATGTTTGCAAGGTCTCGAAGCCGAAATGTCGTAATTTGTTCAAGAAGTAACACTTGTAATTGTTATTTGACAAAAGACAGATCTGACATTGACGTCCTACTAAAGAAAATGTGCATATGTATAACGACAACAAAAGTACAGTACTTTGAGTCACCACACGCCATAACCATAGAATAACTTGACCGGGCTTCCCTAATATATAGACTAGATTCCCATTCCCTTCGTAAAGTTCATTTACAGAGCCGTTGTCAAGTATATTTTTTCGTAAAAATATAGTTCCGGCAGGCAATGAAATAAATCGCGAATTTTTATTTATTTTCAAGTTGTTTATCCACAAGTGATCAACGTAATAAAAATAAATAGAAATTAGTAGTTTCATTAGACGTATAAAACATATTTATAATTAAAAATGAAATAATAATACGCTTTGAAAACATCGAATGAATGTTTTTATTCATTGTAAACGTGAATACAAATATATTTCAAGAATCGTGCGTGTACAAATATAGTTTTTTCTACATATGATATATAACAAAACAAAATGTGTGTGACGGGATTTCCAGTTAATAAATGCGCCAGAACATATATTAAGTTTTGTACAAATATGCATTGTATTTTATTAGCAGTAACACGTTTTTGAAATTCGCCACTTTCACGGGAATTTGCGAAACATCTTCCAGAGTAATTAGCCCCATAATGTTACTTAGCAATCTTTTGAAGAATACTAGAGTCTTAGCGTTTAATATTGACCATCTACTGTTAATATATTGTTATAGTAAATTGTTACGAACGAATTGTGGACGGTTGTCATGCCGCTGATAAAGATACATGGAAGAAAATGTATAACAACATCGGGGGATTACGTTATGAAACTGATTACAACGCTCTTGGTGATGACGGTAATAACCAAATACCGAACTCCGAGGAAAATGTCAAAAAGACAATCCACAAATCAAAGTCCGATAAACCAACAAACTCCAGAACTAACAACCAAACATATAGTAACTACAGCAATCATCCTGACTTGATCCAGGCATTTCAAAAGAAATAGACGGTTAAACCAAACCTTCCGCTTCTATTACTGCATCCGATATGCGAGTTGGTTAGTTGATTAAAATGGATGTGTATCATATACCACTAGTCAGGATTAGGTTATCCAATAATCATCCTACTATCCTCACTGTACACTGAATTAAAAAATTAGGAACGTTTCTTCAACCATATTTTCAGTCAGCCAGCAAGAAAAATTAAAAGACCGTAATACAAAAACATTTGGATTATTGTTGCTTTCAAAATATTCTTACCATACTGGACTGTTATTACCATGTACAATATTCTTAAATATCTCATCCTTGAAAGAACTAACAATGCAGCTAGATTGAAAACAATCATCATGCAAATCTCTTTCAATTGTTACCTAAACTACCGACATTGACTCTACACTTTGACAATTTCCAGTGTAAAACACATACAACGAATAGTTTGTATGTAGGGCAATCAGCATGGCGGTATATTTCCAATCATGTTTAAAATTAAAAAATATATGAGACTATAATATTTGCAGATACATTTAAGAAACCTTTAAATAGTCAATTATCTTATTATCAAGACTAGACTGTAGATAAAGTTTTCAGATTGGTTAGTTTATTGATTTCTTTGAGTTTCCCGCCACTTTACAGCCTTTGTAATTATGAAATGACAAAAAACACCCCTTCGAAAAACCAAACGTATGGATATCGAATTACATGTTGATAATTGTTATTTACATTTTACATATTTACATACAACACATATATAAAGGTTCTAAACCGACTTGTCCAAGGATATTATCGGATTATAAAAAAGATCCAGAACCACAAGCTTGTTAGAATCAAATAAACGAACATCGACATTTTGTTAGCCTTGAAAAGTTGAAAAGTAATCATGCTTCTTTATTTGTGTAATTTTGTTGTTTGAAAAATCTATTTCAAGATTATCGAAACTGGGCATGACATTGTATCTGACTTCTGTGATGTTCTGACGGGAGCAATCAGTAACGGTTCTATTTCTGGTTGGCTATGGATAACAGACACAGTTGACTGGGCACTTTTCAGAAATCGACAACTTGCAAATCAACAAATCATAACTGTTGTTTTTACGGAACGCTGGTATTGTAACATCTTTCAGATTGGTGGGGCTTGAGCATGATGCGTTGTACTTCACAGCAATTGATGGAAAGGAATCGTAAAATTGTAGTCATTTGAATGAACGGAAAAAATAGATGACCAATTGTTGTATCGAATATCAACTCCGTAAAAAGTTGCAATTTAGATACATGAGCCATTTCCTTAAATCCGACTTCGGTTAAGTTTGGAAAATGAGTAAATTTGTTGTTTTGAATGTTTACAATTCCTCCTGGTATCTGTCCATCTTTGCAACACATCCAATTTAACTCGTTTGTAAGATGTTGTAATTTGTTGTAGGTTAAGTCGATAAGGTTGAAGAATTTTTCCCAAAAAATTGGTTACATCAATTGATTCTAAATCCATATACAAAAAACTTCCTGGCTCAATTATAAAAGACTTTGGTTCTATGTATTTTTCCTCCTGGTATCTGTCCATCTTTGCAACACATCCAATTTAACTCGTTTGTAAGATGTTGTAATTTGTTGTAGGTTAAGTCGATAAGGTTGAAGAATTTTTCCCAAAAAATTGGTTACATCAATTGATTCTAAATCCATATACAAAAAACTTCCTGGCTCAATTATAAAAGACTTTGGTTCTATGTATTTGATATAATTGTGACTTAAGTTTAGTATTCTTTGATGAAGAAGTTTCGTGAAGGACGAATTTCGGATGTATTCAGTGTTGTTTTGTTGTAGATTTAATGTGCCCAAATTCACAAGGCACTGTATATCCGACAATTCCTGTATTTTATTTTTCGACAACTTTAACGATTCCTTGAAAATCACAAACATTAGATGGGAAATTTTTCTTTATGAATTACTTGAAATAACGTAAAACTTGATTCATTTTCATCAATTAAGTAAGCGATTCCATTTCGTCTTGTATATTCAACGGATAATAATCCTACAAGCGATTGACCATCACGTATTTCCCAGTATGGAGCGACACTTCAACAACAACACATTAGATTATCATTGAACGTTTCTGTTATAGTTTTCAAAATTGTTTAGAATATACCGTTTTGTGTTCCCAGTTGTTCCAACCGATAATGTGTATTGGTAGAGTCGAATTAAATATTTGTGTCGCGATTGATTTAAACAGCATCAAGAAACAAATCTACAAAATCAAACGATTTTACAACATTATACATGCAAACAATCAAAATAGTTTTCTTCTCTTTGTGAACTAACTCGCTACAATAAAATAAAATAAAACAAAACACCGGAAACAAAACTAATATATTAAATAAATAACGAGATTTTACAAAAAAACCAGGGAAAATATCGAGACAAAAAATAAAACAAATGTCAAGAGCTGTATTAAGGTACTTGTACAATTTTTAAGAAAAAATATTTTCGAGTAGAAAGAATCGTTACATTTCGAAACATAAGCCCTACCTGCAAAAACATTGTTGTTGAATTGTCGTTCTTTGATAATGCATTATAAATCCTTTCAATAAGCAATACAGGTAGTTAATTTGATCGCATCTTTATACATGTTAAACTTTAATCTTAAGATCTTAAAAAAAATCTCAAATTTCTGATGTATTGTGCTTTTAAAACTGATAACAAAGTTTAAAGCAATTAATATAATAAAGTAAAATGGTAAGATCTAATTACATTGGCATACTTCTATATAAACATGCATGGTATTTGTTTGAAGAACGACATGACATCTTGAATAATGAGTATATAATTAATAAAATTTTTTAACAATGACTGTTTTCTGTGTAGTACAACACTAAGTCCTTGGAACTAAAGTGATGGGTAATTCTTTAAAGCACCTCCGTTTGCAACTAGTTTTGTCCGGTTCGAGTTTTCGTTGTTCGCATTAATTTTTTAATGTCTACATTGATTTATTATTTTTTCTTCTTCTACGTTTTCTGCTTTTGTGATAAACACTTTCCATTTATATAATATGTGTTGCATTTTATTTTTATGTTTTAAATCGTATTAATAACACAGTTCTCATAGTTGCGATACACGCGTGTCTTATCAAAAACAAAAATATAAATTTGACAGGTACGCGCAAAAAATCTAAAAATTTATAATGTATTATGAACCTTTTCAATAAGCAATTCAGGTAGTTTATTTGATCGTATCTTTAAACATGTTAAACTTTAATCTTTAAAAATCTAAAATTTCTGATGCATTTTGTTTTTAAAACTGATAACAAACTTTGAAGCAATTGATATAATAAATAAAAAATAGTAAGATCTATTTACATCAGCACACTTTTATATAAACATGTATAGTGTTTGTTTGAAAATTTTGAAGTTTTTGACAATGAATATTTACTGTGTACAATAATCAATCTTTAAATCGTAGTTTCCAATACAGTTTCCATAGTTGCTTTACACGTGTGTCTTTTTGAAAACAAAAAAAAATATGACTTTTGACAGGTTTGCGCAAACAATCTAAAAAAATATTCTGAATCAGAAATTGATTTTCAACACTATATTGTCTGCAAACATAAAGTTACTTAAGTGGTCTAAAGCACTAAAAATATTTTACTGCCTGTTTGTCCATATTGTTATATTTCGTAATAGGTCTGTTTATCAAAATCTTGAATCATGACACTTTATAGGTTATTTATCTACACGCCGACCCTATCTATACAACTTCAAACAAATACTCCTCTTATCAAGACCTTCATTTGATATGTTTGGTCCAAAATTGTTCAATGAATTGTTTTCGACTTACGGCCCTTGAACAGGTCGGTTATCGGTTTTTGGCTTATAACTTTAAAAAGCAGTTACAGATAAACAGATCCAGATACAGTAAACATAGGTTTAATGTGATCAGTAGGAAAAGAATTTCAATTTAAAACCAAAGTCAAAGGTCATGGTTCAATGTCATACCATAGCAACAAAGTAACCGTTATAAACAGTCCTTAGCCTACCATATATTATTAAAATTATGATGAGGTTCTCTACTGAAATACTTTATTTTACAACCGCAAGTGGCATTTTGTCTAGAGCAACCGGGATGAAAAAAAATAATAACTATGTATTGTTAAAACTGGAACCACTTTCTTTACTCATATAACTAATTTTCAATATAAGAAGTGACATTTTGTGAAATAGACTATAGATAATTAAAACGTGAATATAAGCAATGAAGTTTGTTATAATCCATGATTTTATGCAGATTTTATGCGCTTAAAGTAAAATTTGCCGAATTCGAATGCCAAAAGAAAAAGGTTCCAACAAGTATAGAGATATTAAATGGACGCAGAATTAAGCAAATTGCATACCTTTAGTACTGTTGATTAAATGACAAAACTTGTATATAGTTGGACATATATACATCGATGTTCCTTTATGCTTAAAATGCCGTTTGTTAAAGGCCACCCCTGGAAAAAAGCGCGTTTTTGCAAGTAGTTTTTTCTCCTCAATTTGTGCTGCCCTTCGAAATTGATGTTTTTTATCTTTCCTGTTGGTGTTTTTCACATAGCATGTGTAGATGCCTATGTTCGACGACTGTTCTATCTTAAATTTTCATTCAGGGTCCACAATTGAACGAACGAAATGCGGTCGAAATGATCTTCCGAAAATTAACGGTTTTTGAAACAGACTATAACTTGTTCAAAACTGACCTTAATTTAATAGTACAACATTGTGGTTGAATGTTGGACCTTACTTAGGTGATTTGCAAACAGTGTTACGAAATCGTTTAACATTTGTGGAATTTTCGCCCATTATTATAATACAACCAGAAAGTCAGATTAGGACCGAAAAAACGTAAAGATCATAGTTCTTTTATAATTGTCAAAAATTCAACTGGAATCACCGAATTAGACTCAATTTGCTATTTTATGTGTCCTGTAACATAAAAATTCCGAATTTAGTGTACACATTGACCACGAGACTTTCAGTCATAGTTTTATTATTCCCACCCCTAACGTTTCATTGAAAATAGCATGTTTCATGAAATAGACTATAGATAATTAAAACGTGAATATAAGCAATGAAGTTTGTTATAATCCATGATTTTATGCAGATTTTATGCGCTTAAAGTAAAATTTGCCGAATTCGAATGCCAAAAGAAAAAGGTTCCAACAAGTATAGAATACAATGGACCAATGGCCTTTCAATGTTATTTCCCATATGGGGGTACAACGTTTCGATATTATTTCGTTGAAAGACCAGGCTTGCTTTCCATTATCCG
The DNA here is from genome assembly GCA_944474755.1 of Limnoperna fortunei. Taxonomy (NCBI): domain Eukaryota; kingdom Metazoa; phylum Mollusca; class Bivalvia; order Mytilida; family Modiolidae; genus Limnoperna; species Limnoperna fortunei. The sequence goes on along the minus strand of OX104118.1, from coordinate 47,625,127 downwards.
GTACGTACCGTCCGGATCGGTTCGGGATAATGGAACGTCCAAGGCAGACGATTTGTTTCAAAATGGCTGCGCTTAAAAATACATTGATATACCATAAATATAACCATACGTGTCTTAAAATTTCACTCTTTCACTCCTTTGATAGATTTTCACAATGTCAAAGGTTGCTCTTTTTTAAATTTCGTCTAAATCTTAAAATTCACTTCCACATCACATTTTCCGTGTCTGTGTCCGCCATCTTGGAACAAAGTTGGAACCAAAAAATTGACGAATCAGACGTTCCGATAGGTACGTCGCGTTCCATTTCAGTTTTGGGAGGTACAACTGGTACGTACCGGATAATGGAAAGCACCCAAGGTTAATTTAATGTTAAATTAAGAGAGATTATTTATGTTAAAGAATAGGGGGTTCATTTGGTGTTATTGAAAATTATAATTAAAAAAAAATAATGATTAGAGTTTTACCGGTGTTATTACTAAAGTATAATATATAGTTTATATTTTGAGAGTAATGTGGTATTTTGCAATAGACCGATTGACTGTTTCTAAAATCGTGAACATAAGCGACCCGTGTCGAAGGTCAACTGCCCTAAGAATTAGAACTTGAGCGGCCCACAGCTTACGCCATTGCATACGCCATTACTCCAACTTGTTGATTACAGAGATTTATTGCTGATTTTTGTAAGACTCTTAAATTTAATAATATTTATAATAATATTATTATGAATACCGTTGATCAGTCTACCTCTTTGGAAGAGTTTTTATCATGGAAAACTGAAAGTTTGAAGAGTTTTTTAACTAAAAGAGGGCTCGGTTAAGATGGAAATAAGAACGAGTTAGCTGCGCTTTGTTTTTCGGCCAAGAAGCTTAATCTTTCTATTATTCCGTCTAAGGAAGAGGTTATACAGGAAAACTCCAAGTGTTACAGGGACATACTTGAAAAAACTGGAATAGAAGACCCACTGAAGATTTATGAAGGGTGGCAAAATGAGAAGGCTGGCCTTGCTTCATGGCCCCCTATTTTTCTATCGGATATTACAAGTTTTTTTCTGAACAACGGTGATGTGCCAAGTGTTGATAAGATTTTGAAAGACTACAAAGTTGGGAAAGCTTACGAGTATTTTGTAAGCGGTTGGTTGAAAGAAGTGTTTTTTCACCAGATATCCAAGACTTCATCTGTTTGTTTGTTACGAGGAAAAGTGTTGTCCATCACAGAGACTGAAAGACGATATGCATGATGTTTGGGTGTGTCTGGACAAATCAGATGGTTCCGTGAAGGCTGCATATTGTAGTTGCACTGCAGGATAAGACTACAACTGAATTAGTTGACAGCATTTGACATTAATCATGTTAAGATTATGCTAAAAAATTGACATGGCTATAGATAAATGCATTCACTTTGCATATAACATTTGAGCACATATAACTGACAAACAAATGATGGATGGGTGGGGATGAGCAAAATTATTGCACATTTCTAGAACACTATTTTCAATGAATTAAAAAAAACCTTTATTAGGTCGAGGAATCAAATTTTGTTGGTTTATTAACAAATACTTAAATATACAATGTACGTATACATGTATGTACTAAAAATTGATTTGGCAACAAAAGTATAGAAGTCGAGGGTTTCTACGGTCTTTCACATCTTTGCCTTTTCATAAACTAATATGTATTTATACTGCTTGCATAAATGTGTAATTAATACTAAATTAACATTTTGATAGGACAACAGTATACTAGTACATGTAACCACATCTACACCATGTACATGGAGTGTTCCCAAAGACCTGAAAAAGCTGGAGCCATCTCCCCTAGCTTCAATGAACATGAAGGAATCGAATCGTTCAAAAACAGGTAAGAATATATATTATTTTTATAATTAAATTTTGCTTTGTAAGCTGAAATCTGATTGGTTAATTAAAATCGAGCAACCCATATTTTACGATATAACTTGCGTGACCTATGATCTATTCTTATAAAAATTCAAATAAGTCAAGATAAGTTTCATGACATCATAGATGTTTTTACCATTGAAAGTGTTTTAATTTATAGTTAAATAAAGGAATATTACCAATTTCTGAACAGGTTATACTCTATAACATGGCTTGGGTCTGTTTATACCATTCATAGATGTAAACAGACCCAAACCATGTTATATCATGTAACCTGTTTAGAAATTTGAAGTATTTCTTAAATAATCAGTGTATTATTAATAATCTGAAAATCATAAATCTGGAAAATGATGTTAATGTTTTCCCTTTAAATTGCAGTTAAGTCCAGGCAACTTGTATCGGCAGAAAAGAAGACATTTGACCCTCTAAAAGAAAGTTCCGATTCAGAAGATGCCCTCAGCAGTCTGTCCATCGCTCTGAGAGGCCTGTTGCCAAATGCATGTATTTTCACAGGTAATATTACTTCTGTTGTAATATTCTAAAGAATTTATTTGCAGGAAAATAACTTTGTAAATTTTATTTCTAACATTAAGTTTGTAATATTATTAAGTACATGTAAACAACCTGAAAGTATTGCAAATATGATATTTACCTACAAACAATAATGATGGCTGTGATAAGAATACCTTTTAGTAATTTTCTTTTTCGGTTTGAATGGTGTTGTTTGCCATTCCAACTATTTCATCAGATCAAGTTCCTAATGAAAACTCAAGACCTTCAGCAGGATTACTTTAGTAGTATTTATGTACACTAAAAAATATAAAAAACTATGTCAGATATACATGTGTAAAGAGTCACATGACTTTTTCTTCTTTATATATACATTTTTAAAAACCATGAGCTTTCTGTCTTTTACTTCTCGGTTAACTCATTTAAGGCATGACATTATATATACTGTATTGGCAAAAAATTAAATAAATGGTGAAAAAACATAATTTAATGGTATTTTTCAAAACTTAGAACTACATACATTCAGGTTTGAATAGCCCAAATTTTTTATTGATACTACTATGAAAAACTGATTTACAATAGTAAATACTGCTATATATATAGCCAAATGAATTTATGCTTAATTCGTCTCCTATTACCCTAGTTCCACTGGTTGCCAAGAAATCACTTGTGACAATATTTAGTATTCCTTACTGGTTTGCAACATTTTGTCAAATATAATATTTGTTTGTCACTGCCTAAAAATTTCATGTCAGAAATTGATTAGAAGTACACTTTTCTCATGTTTGTCATTAGTATAAATTGTATTTTAGGGTTACATGATAACAGCAGTATTTGTACATTGTCAAAAATATAATGTTTATTTGTACTCAACATGAAAAACAGGTGAGAAATAGCCCTGCATTTCTACCCAGTTCTAATACTCGTACAAATAAACTGTATATATTTTTATACGTACAAATACTGTATATTTCTAGCCAATTTCTGGCTTGAATATTTTTGTGCATCATCTGGGTTCAATATTTTTGTGCATAACCTAGTGATGAAATGAGGTTTTCTCTCAGAAATTGTCAGTGAAACTTAAAAAAAAAATAAAGAATGCATTTGATTCTTACAATTACATTTTCATTCATGAAAAAAATGCTATGGTCCTTATTTACTTCACACTCATGCACAATGCATTTTGGTTGATTTAAATTATGCTGCGTTGCATGTGTTCTATGTCATCATGGAAACATATGTTCAATAATTTCATCGACTGATAAATCTTCAGTTTTATTCACAGACTTATTTGGATAAAACACAATTTATTCATATACTGGACAGAAATTTAGTGATTTCAAAATTATATTTGTTTCTAATATAGAGAAAAGACCTGATGTCGATCTACAAAAGAAGAACAGCCAAGACAACAGTGCTTTAATTGAAACTTTTAGCATGGTGGAAATAGCAGAACGTTTTCTTCCACAAACTTCTTGTTACGATTTTATTAATTTTTTACCATCCATTACAAATACTGATATTGAAATACTTCACAAAGCTACAATTGGTCAAAACAAAAAACATTAACTGGCATAAATTACATAAAGGCCGTATTACAGCTTCCAAATTTTATCAAGTGTACACAAAAGTAAATACAATTCTAAAAAATCATGAGAATGAAGCCAATGCTTCATATTTATTGTGTTATATAATGGGCTATACAACTATTAATCCAAACATAAAATCCATTAAATATGGTCGTGAAACTGAGCCTGTGGCAGTAGCTGTATATATGTCATCATACAGAAAAAATCATAAAGATGTAATTTTTTCAGAGTGTGGTTTGTTTTTAGACTGTGATGATATTTACTTAGGGGCATCTCCAGATCTTCTTGTAAAATGTTCATGCTGTGGAGATGGACTACTTGAAGTTAAATGTCCAATAATACCACCATGTGAAAAATGCAAAGGTTTTTGTGTATGTAATCTTCCTTCATATATTATTTTTTCAAATAATGTGTTCAATCTAAAAAGAAATGATGCATATTATGTACAAGTTCAAGGGCAATTGGCCATAACAGGGCGTAGTTGGTGTGAATTTTTTGTGTACACCTGTAATGGTTTCCTAGAAACTAGAGTGACATTAGATAAAGAAACCCATTATAAAAATCTATTGCCAAATTTGCAATATTTTTTTTAAAATGTTATAGCACCAGAGTTATTGACTAAGAAATTGGAGAAGTCTAGAACAGTGCATGAACCTATGGAGGTAGATAACTATGTGCAAGCTGCAGTTACATATTTTTGTCCCGTTTGCAATAATGTTATTAAAGAAGTAGAAAATATTGCATGTTTCAATGAGAGAAGTATTTGTTGTGATAAATGTAATCTTTGGTACCATTTCATGTGTGTAAAAGTTAAACAGTCTGATATTAACAAAATTGTCAACTGGATTTGTCAAACCTGTCAGATAAACAGCAGATAACATGTACATGTAATAATTAGTTTGTCTCAAGAGACATATGTTAAAATAGTAAAACAACATTATATTGAATTTTTGGACATAGAACTGTGTCTTTTTAGATGATCAATATCCAAAAGAGATAAAACTTCTCTTGTAGCATCACATTTATATTTCATGAATGAAAATATTTCAAAACAAAATACAACAACCAAGCTCATGTTTTTTTCCTTAGAAAATATCTTTGTAGCAGTATATACGGTGTATTCAATGCCTTATAGAACACAACAAAACATATTAATTTTTCATTTTAAAAACTAACTAGAAAGCTGCAAATAGTCAAACAACCAGTCCAAAAATATAAGTCAACAATATTCCTTTGCACATTTTTTATACACAATTACTTGTACTTTGGTAAAGGTGGATATAAATTGCAAATCCCAGCAATTGTTTTCACAATTTGATCTAAATGTTGTACAAGAGGGATTGGCAATTCAAATTTCAGAATTCTAAAGCACTTCATACGTCTGATTGCCTGTTCAATGTATATTCTACGATTAGCGATTTGTTTGGGTTTTTTTACTTCTGCAGTAGACATTTGACAGGCACCACGACGTCCTGGAGGCACTAGTAAGTGAGCCTGATGTAGTATCAACTCATCTTGAATTTGAAATCCACGATCTGCTAATAGTGTATCAAAAGGTTCTATGATGTCATAAAACCCTGAATGGTTAGTTATAAACTTGTCACTTGTTCTACCTCCCCAACATTCCGACACAAAATTAATTAAGCCTGTAGGTGTTATGCTGACTAAAAATGTGCCTGTATGATGATGCTTATAGTCACTCCAGGTATTTGCCTGTACCTCTAAGTTTTAAGGTTTTTCTAAAAATACTTCGGAGCAGTCTATTATATGTCTCACATTTGAATATGTTGGGTTTTTAAAAGATGGAGGCAAATTCTCTCTAACAATTTCTTTTGTTGGATTAAAACCAAAGAGCCTAATATTTGAGCAAGTACCTTTATCCTGGTAGTGAACATTCTGGAAACGTGTGAAGAAGAAATATCAAAACGAGTTGCCAAATCCGTATTTAGCAGCCCTAACCTCAATTTCATTAAAGTTAGAACCATTTCTTCCTTTGATGACTGTCCTCTTTTGGGTCCACATTTGTTGTTTTTTTGTAATTAAGTACATGGGATACAAAATGTTTTGGTCCTTTCCAAAATCTTGCTTTTTGTATTTTTGGTTCAATAATCTTTAAAATTGCATTAAATGAAGCAATGCTAGGGATGCCGGTGTAAAATTTAACAGATTTGTCATTTTTAAAAACAAAGTCACATATATATATTTGCTTTGTGTGAAAATTTAAAAATAAATTTTGCTTCTCTGCCTGTAGTTTTTGAATTTTAATCTTGAGATGTTTAATTTCTTGGTCCCTATCAATACAACCTTTACAGTTTGCAAAGTAGTCATGGTCATCATAGAGCAAAGGGTGACAAATGTTAGTTGATTCACTTTCATTTACAACAGATTTTTTTTTTACAGGTGTAGGAATAACGGATCTGTCAAGAGGTGGTAGTCGTGACTTTGTAATTGTGGTAGTAGAAACATGTCCAAGATGGAGTGTAGGATAAGGGTTCAACTGGGTTGGCTCATTGTCAATAAAATGTCTTGAGCACACACGGGGACAGTTTGGAGGTGTCCAAATTGTTTTCCCATGTTTTGACATTCTGTTAATATTTTTTATCCACACAGATCTTTTGTGTGGATCTTTTAAAATACTTGGAAAGGGATGTAAAACAAATGGAGGATTGCAAATCCATCGTGATGTTCCAAAGTTGCATTGATATAAAACACAGTATTGTTCTCTCCATTTCCCCAATTTGTATTCACTGTTGAAACACCCAGTAACACAACAAAGACGCATGTTTTCAAATTTAACTAAATTAACTCAGAAAAACAATAAATCATGCAAACATACCCATTACCACAAGGCTGAAAAGTTCAAATCACAGGGATTTTACTTAAAACATAAATCAATGAGCTGTATTAAATAAACCAAAAACAAGACTACCAACCTTATTAAAATGTGATTAAAAATTGTCCAGACCTATAGTAGATTTTACGATTATCATCAATATTAAAATCTGCATATTAATCTCAAGCCGAGCTGGTCAGTAAAAGTTCTTTTCAATTATTACATAATATTTTTCATGCATTATTGTTTTTTTTGTTGACAGTATGGTTATAAAAACAAAATACCAAATATATGAATGTCCATATAGATAGATTAATTTTTGCTCAACTTTTGGAGCAATATTTCAGGACATAAGTTTAAAAGACTTCATTTGTACATTGTTGGCAGATCAATAGTTGCTATTTAAAATTATTAAAGGGTTGTTTATGTTTAGACATTGTTATAAGTTGATGAAAATTAAAAATGTTTCATATTATTGTTAATGTTGCTTGAAATAATTTCTAAATGTCAAGCAGGATTTCGAAGGACGTTTTCTACTGTTGATAATATTTTTGTCCTCTTTTCTTTGATCTCTATATATTTTTCAGCTGGCAAAAAACTTTTTTGCACTTTTATTGATTTTATAAGTGCATTTGACACTTCATTGAGAGCGGGTTTATGATACGATCAAATATTACAGGTAAAATTTTTGCTGTAATATATAATATGTACAAAAACAGTAAATCATATGTAAAATATGGAAATGAATGTTCAGATGTCTTTAAATGCAAAAATAGTGGTAAAGCAGGGAGGGAGAGAATTTATCTCCCTTTCTTTTTTCATTGTTTCTGAATGACCTGGAGGAATATTTTGTAATTAATAATATAGATAGCTTGGAAGAGTTTGATGAACTATATCAAAATGAATTAAATATGTATATGAAAATATTTCTGTTATTGTATGCTGATGATACGGTATTGTTGTCAGAAAGCGCTAATGGCCTGAAAAACGCTCTAAATATTTTTGAATAGTATTGTGAAATGTGGAAATTAAAGGTGAATACAGAAAAAACTAAAATCGCGGTCTTCAGTAAGAGAAAACCCACTCAGAGTTACTAATTTAAACTGTTTTGTCATGATATTGATATTCAAAATTCTTATTCGTATCTTGGAATAGTTTTTAATTATAACGGTAGTTTTTGTACAGCAAGAAAAAAAATGCACGAACAAGCACAGAAATCTCTATATGCTTTGTATAAACAAATTCAAATATAAATATACCTGTAGACCTACAATTAAAATTTTTCGACGCATTAGTGGCGCCTATTTTATTGTACTCATCTGAGGTCTGGGGTTTTGAAAATAAGGAAACTTGAAAAAACGCATTAATTTTACAGTTCTGCAAAAACATATTAAAAGTTCGAACCAGCAACCCAAACTACATGGTCTATGGGGAGCTGGGACGATACCCACTAGAGATTGTTATAAAGCAAATGATGGTATTGTTGTGGAATAGCCTACTTCTGAACAACAATAAACTGTTATCTATTTTATATAGACTAATGCTAAAACTACACGTAAAGTATCCACAGAAATTTAAATGAATATCAAATTTAAAACCTATTTTGAATGAGTGTGGCTTGAGTTTTATGTGGGACAATCAGATTCCGCTCGATAGATCTAATCTTAAATCTATTATTAAACAAACATTTAGTGGTCAGTTTATTCAGCGCTGGTCCTCGCAAACAATAAATACTTCTCGAGGTGATTTTTACTCAATGTTTAAAAGTAAGTTTATGTTAGAACCATACTTGATGAGAGTTAATACAGCAGATAGAATCATCATTACAAAATTTAGATGTTGAAATATTAAATTTCCCATTGAGATAGGCAGGTGGGCGGGTATTCCAAGAGAAACCCGAGTTTGTAGTTACTGTCAAGATAAAATAGGCGATGAATTTCACTATATGTTCGAGTGTAAGATGCCGCAAATTAAAGACCTCCAAATTAAATACATACCACTCTATTACCGATCAAATCCAAGCAGAGTAAAAATGAATAGTCTCTTTTCAATTTGTAACGTTCCCTTATACATTAAAATATCAGTATTTCGTAGAAAGCTGATAAAATATTTTTAAGAAGTACTTTTATACATACATGTATGTGCTGTGTGTATTTATGTATTCTAGCCTATCTGACGTATAGGTATGATATTGTAAACTGTGCTTTTAGGTAATTGTTTTACATGTTTGTATGTTATGTGTGTTTTGTGTATTTATGTATAATGTCTCTGTTGTCAAGTTTGTCAGTCATTTGACTTTGAAAACTGTATTATTTTGTCCTCTTGTACACGTTTGTGTCTGAGTGAATAAAGCATTGTCTTGTCTTGTCTTGGCAATACCACTCTCCCTTGTGCAGTCAAGATATCATGACAATGCCCTCTATATATATTAGTAATAATAGTTAAAGTTGATTTTCTAAAATGCTAGTACTTTGGTGTAGGGTACTACGTACCATTATGCAGTTTTTTGTGTGGATGTTTCTTGAATTTTTTTCTCTATTTCACAATGAAATAACCTTGTTCTACATTTCATTCCTCATTGAATTAATAAATCGGATATGACAGTTTGTATACCTTTTTGTTACCTACAACATGGAATGAATGTCTGCTATGCAGCAAACACTTGATTATTTACGGCCCGAATATTTGGTGCATGCACCAATAAATTCTCTTGTCTCTTAATGATATATCATTGTTTTCGGGTACAATTGGCCGTTTATCGCGAAAACCATACTCTACAATATAGTTCATGTTGTAAGTGATAAAATGGCTAATTTAATAATAAAGAAAATATTTTGATTTACAGTTTTTCGTATTTGTTAAATCCTTCAAGCTTTAAAATACATTTTTTTGTCCTGATCTAATAAGAAGAAGTAAAGATGTACAAAATTGCATATTAATGCGCGCTTTACCAGTGTCTATCTCGGTAGTAAGATATGATCGCTTCAATTTTTATTTTTGGATTATTTTACTATCTATAGGGTAAGCCTAGTATTTTTATTAAAATCATTCTATTCTTGACATTAGAAAATGCATATACTTGCGTTTCTTTTATTAATTAGTTATTTAATTTGATAAGAAAAAGGCATTTTAAAATTGTGTTATTTTACGTAATGTATTTCATCGCTTCAATTGTATTTCTTATATTATTTCATGATTTATATGGTAAGCGTCGTAATTGTTTTTTGCATTCTTATTTTAACATGATGAAATGTATATTTTTCTGTTTCTTTTATCAGTTACTTAGATAATTTGATAATAAAAGTCCATTTTTAGATTTTATTAACTAGTACGTAACGTATTTGGTCACATAAGTTCTTTGATAAATTATTTCATGATATAGGGGACATATATTTTTTAGTTTATTATATAAATTCATAAGAGGATTTGATAAAAACATTTTAAAATTGTGTTATCTTACGTAATGCATGGTGTTCCCATCATGCATCATCATCAACACAAAAATTAATGAGTATTTTTATCGCGCTTGTGACCACTCATCCAGAAAGACTTCATCTGTAATTTTCATATGTTCGATCTCTTCTTATTATCTCTTAATGATATATAATTGTTTTCGGGTACGATTGACCATATATCGCTTTCCAGGTAAAAAACCATACTCTACAATATAGTTCATGTTGTAAGTGATCAAATGGCTAATTAAATATTAAAGAAAATATTTCATTTAGTTTTTTTTGTTTTTGTTAAATCCTTCAAGCTTTAAAATACATCTTTTGTCCTGATCTAATAAGGAGTAGTAAGGATGTACAAAGTTGTATATTAATGCGCTTTTGACCTCGCTACATAGGATCATCACTTCAATTTTATTTCTTGGATTATTTCATGATTTATAGGGTATGCTTAGTATTTTTTTAAATACATTCTTATCTTTACAAAATAAAATGTATATATTTGTATTTCTTTTATTAATTAGTTAGATAATTTGATAATAAAAAGGCGTTTTTAGATTTTGTTACGTTATATTACGTAATGTATATGTTAGGAAGACTTGTTCGGTTCTATTTTATCATAATATATTTTGTTTTGTTTGGATTATTTCACGATTGATAGAGCAAGCTTCATTTCTTTTTTTTTTGCATTCGTATCTTTACATAAAAATGTCAGAATTTATAATGCACTTAAGCTTTGTATTTTTATGCAGTTTCGAATCTTCACATAATATAATGTGAATGTATTTGGGGTGTGACTTTTTACCCAAACTTACCCAAACATACCCAAACTATACCCAAACACACATTAAACTAACATGTTTTTGCATTTCTATTATGTTTAAAAATTGTAAATACTATATTTTTGATGGAAAATGTTAAACAAGTGAAGTTAACATGACAATTTTCGCTGTTAAAATCGATCTTATGAAGCCCCTAAGGGACCGACCATTTAACTTGCAGGAGGGGGGGGGGGCTTGTTTTTTTCGTAAAAAAATATTTTGAAGATGATTTTTGATGAAAAAAAATATTTTGGAAGCAGAGGGTAAGAAAAAAAATATTCTGAAGAAGGATATCTGCTATATAAAATAATGCTAATAATTTTGTTCCTACATTCATGTCGATAAGCTTTAATTTTAAGCCAGTGTGAACTACACTGTCGAAAGCCTTATTAAAGTCTATAAAGCAACAAAAGAGTCTACCATTTCTCTGGTGATAATATTTCTCTATTAAAGTTTTAAGTATAAAAACATGGTCTGCTGAACGGGCATTTTTTGTAAATCCAATCTGTGATGGGTTGATTAAATCATTTTTCCAATCTTGTATTAAGAATATTATTAAAAAGTTTACCAATAGCACTGGTAATAGTAATACCACGATAATTTGATGGATTTGTTGGGTCATCTGATTTAAAGATAGGTGAAATGTAGCCATTTGCCCAAGAATCAGGATAAATTCCATATTCAAGACACAAATTAAATACTTTTTTCAAACAGGGTTGAAGAAATGATTGACTACTTTTAATCATTTCATTGGAAATGAGGTCCATACCACTGGCCTTCCCACTTTTTAGTTTTGCAATAGCTTGGTTAATTTCTTTATTTGTTATTTCAAAGTCTAGTTCATTAGAGTTTTGGAGACCTTCTCTTTCTGATAATAGATTTTCTAGAGTTTTTATTCTATTTTGAAATCTATTATCAACAGATGAATGTAAATTCTTGAAATGTTTAACCCAAGCATCTGGTTCAATGTTAGATGCACAGTTATCTTTCTTGTGATCCTTAATATCATCTATGAGCTTCCAGTAATTTTTAGGACTATCAACTTGCAGATGATCTAATTCATTAAGTAGTGCTACTTTATATTGTTTTCTTTTAAATTTTCTTTCTCTATTGTAACTTCTATAGAGTTTGAAATATCTTCCCATTATAAAAGGATCCTTTGGAAATTTTGAGAACAGTTGACAAGCTGCTAAAAGCTCTTGTCTCATTTTAAAGAGGTTCTTATCAAACCATTTCTTTTTTACTCTTTTTGTAGCAATTTTAACTTTAGGTTTACATAATGAAATGTTTGCAGCTGAAAGAAAAATCTCATTGAGATCATCTGCTAATTTGTTTACATCTCTGGATGAAGAGTCATTTTTTTGTTCAACAACTCTTTTTATTTTTTGTTGAAATTCTAATGATGATAGGGTTGCTTGAAATTTTATATTAGATTCTTCATTCCATATAAAATTTAAAGGAGCTGTATGGATTGTGATGTTCGGTTTTGAGTCAACCACAAATTTAGCTAAGATTGACCATGATTTTTTACAATGACAGTCTGAAAATGTAGATTTAAAGTCAGACACTTCAAAATATAGCATATAGTTTAATAAGTCTTCAGTAACAATTAAGTAATCAACAGTACTTTGACCATGTGTGCTGAAGCAGGTAAATTTTCCAAAAAAATCACCTATGCATCTACCATTTACAATTCTTAATTTATTCCCAATACATAGATCTATGATCTATTTTCCTCTCTTATCTAATGTTTCATCCATTGCTCTTCTACCTCCTATATTAAAGTCAGGCATATAAGATTCAGACAATGGAAGATACATGGCATCGTCTCCTTCTACAAAATCTGCTTCATTAGCAGTTCTTGCGTTTAAATCGCCACATAATAAAATATCCCCCATTTTTTGAAATTCAGTAATGTCTGTTTCAATTTGTTGTAAAATATCATATTTAAGTTTCAAAGAGTAAGATGAACTTGGTGGAGGTATATAAGCAGCACATATATAAAGGTCTTTATTGAGATTAAAGTAGTTTTTGTCCATTGATAATCTTTAGAGTTAGTTGTGAGTATTTTAATGTAATTTTTGAGAGCTGACCTTCTGAAAATACCTAATCCACCATAGTATCTTCCATTTGCTGAAATGGGTCTACACACAGGGAAGTACATGAAATCTTTTAAATATAAATTTTCATTGCTACCCACATGTGTCTCACCTAAGATGACAAGATCATATTGTAAAATTTCCTTTAAGAATAAATCATCTTCTAACTTATTATCTCCCTGTGTGTATAATCCTCCAATATTCCAGTAACACATTTTAAGATCTGTCCTTAAACAATGGTTATCTCCCATTATATACAATCAAATAATTTGTACTCAACTGATTTGAAAATACTTTCAATGTAGAAAATGAAAATGCTAAGTGTTCCCTAACTTGGAACAAAGTAAATTGAATATATGAAAACAATAACAATAATAAACAAAGAAACTGAGACTGAAAATAATTCTTAATATGGGGAAAGTTAGCTTCCCTATACACAGTTTATACAATATTTTATCAAGATATAAACCTTAGATCAAGTTACACTTATGTGAATTCTTATATTTTTAACCTTCACAAATCAGATATTAAACTGATTATTCAACATAAGCTTTAGGTTTATACTTTAAAATTTGTAAAGTATGGAATTATAATATATCTTTGAAAGAAAAAAACCCCTTTTTTCTATAGATTGTTTTTTTTTAAATATAAACAGATTTGTAAGACCTTCAGTATTTTACCCAGAAGGTTGAAACTTTTTGAATACTATGAAAGAAAAAATTATAAGAAACGAATAAAGTTTGATATTAATAGATGTAAACAATCTAATTTAGGTCACCCCTCCTGCCACGACCTCCTCTGCCAGCATATTTTCCACCTCGTCCACGGCCCCTATAAAAAGGGGGGCTACTTCGTATTCTAATGCCAAGCACAGTGGGCATTGCTACCTTAATATTTGATGCTAGAATGGCACAATCTTTATTGTTTAAATGATATCTATCAGGTTCAAGTAGTTGTGCCATTGGAGTTGATCCATGCCATAAATTTACATTGTCTGACACATACACGTCTTTATTTTCAAGGTATTTAATTTTCAAATGACGGTATTTCACTGTTGACTCTGTGACTTCTTCTATCATCCATTCTGGGTGTGGTCAGTGAAACAACACATTTTGCATGCTCCCATTTTCCAAAAATTTTACTTACAATACTTTCAACTTTACTGACACATTCGGTAGGACAATATATAATATGCTATTATATATAATATGCTATTGTTCGCACCACATCCTTTACTCTAAAATCAAGACATCAAAGGACTGCAGTGCGTGGTCACAAAATTCTTTCGATCTCTAATTATTTTGGGGATATTTTGTTTAAAATTGCAATTTCTACTAAATATTCATTATTTAATACAAAAAATGTCATTTTAATGGGTGTTTGTGTATACATTTTTCACGGTCATAAGGGGCTTCTTAAACTCGACTTTAACAACGAAAATTGTCATGTTAACTTCACTTTTATAACATTTCCCATAAAAAATATAGTTTATGAAATGTTAAAAAATAATGGAAATGCAAAAATATGTTATTTTAATGGTTGTTTGGGTATAATTTGGGTAAGTTTGGGTAAAGAGTCACACAGTGTATTTGTTTTTATAGGAATTCATAAGATGATTTGAGAAAAATTATGCATTTTAAAATTTTGTAGTATTACGTAATGCATGATCGATAATTTTCAGTATTATTTCTGGATTATTTCATAATTAGGGTAGAAAGTGAAACCTTTATGTAGAAAATTCATCAATCTTGAACACTAAATTTAATTTCCCTGGGTTTTGATTATTAACGATTTCGAAATCCCAAACTCTCTCGCACGAGATTGGCCGAGGCGTGTGTGTGTGTGTGTGTGTGTGTGTGTGTGTGCGTGGTGGGGCTTATTTATGAAACTGAACTTTAATGAAAGGTAAAAATGGAAGACAATTTAGACCCACATAATTAGCCAAGAAAATGCTAATTTAGATTATTATTTTTATACGAAGATAAGATTTTAAAACAGGCATGTTATTTAAAGAAATTTGATTTCTGAATCAGTGAAAAATGTCATAGACATTGGTAGGGAAAATAAATTTCTTGATAATAAAAACACAAAAGGTATGGATTTTTATTTAATTGAAGATTTACAATTTTTTTATCTAAAACTATTTTAAAGAAGCAAGTTATATTTAGATACTTATAGAATTATATTAAACATACCTCTAAGATCGTATATGAAGTCCTTAAAACAAACAGAAATTAAAAAAAGCGAAATGAAATTTTGAAAAATGTATATAATAATAACAATAGGAAAAAATTCAGTTACATTCGAATAAAGGTCATCAACAGTTGAAATAGTTGAAAATAATTTTAGAAGTTAATAATCTCATAAATTGTTTTGCAAAAACAGAGACATATAATTACATGTCTCTGGCAAATATAAGACTTCTTCTATAATTTTTTGTGTGGTTTATTTTAAAGTCTGAAAATATTATTATAAGTTCTTAGCAATGTTTATGCACAGGAACGTTAGTTTGACGTTTGAATACATTTAATTGCACATTTTTTGAAAAACAATTTTAATTATTGTAAAATTAAATCAATAGAAATTGTAACTTGTCGGTATTTTTCTTTGATTTTTCGAGGATGCCCGAAGGAAGGACGCGATAACTGCAGATCTTACCCCCCCCCCCATTTTATTTTTGTCCCCACAGAACCACGTGACTATGTGATTTCGAAAAGGTCAATGTATTGTTATTGTACGGTAAACATTTGTCTTTCCTACACTTTGCTTTTTTTTTATTACAGTACTCTTCTCAAAGTTGAGATATTATAATCAAGATGATTATTTCTTGCCTTCCACAATCGTCTATATTTGTTACCCGTTACAGCATATGATGAAATTTTTAATAAAACAAGTTGAAAAAACCTATTAAACCAAATCGGATACACCTATAACATATAAATCGAACATCTCTGGATATGGGTGCAACCCATATCATTTCTTGTTGTATTATTGATGTGATGACATACAATTTTGAAATAATTCATATAATGATAATAATATATTTGTGGACTATATCTATAGTTTATTTTTTAGAAAGAAATTTTAAACCGATTCCTTCGGTAATTTTCTTTGCACAAGCGATAAAAAACATATAATGTTAAATTCAACATTTAAAAAAAGTCTTATCCTAAGTTGCCTGATTTTTCAAATAACTTGTTTCATGTTATATGATGTATATTATTCTTAATATACACAAAATAATTATTTTTAAAACACGTGACCTCTGAATAAATGTTCCAACCAGACTATATTTACTATAACACCCTTTTTAACTAATGGCCACCCCAAGACCAATCTCTATATATCTTATCTCTATATACATGTAAAATGTTCTTCATTAGTCAGACTGTGTACTTTTTAAAATATAATAACTTTTTTCTCGTAAATACGGATTTCAGTTTTTATTTAATTTGGGTTGAACGAGATTGAACGAGATCTATTGATTACAGTTCTGCGCAGCGAGCTTTGTTTATACAAATGTCAAAATGGAACGTCGATGTAAATAAATACATGAACCGTTAGTTGACTAACACATGAGTGGTAAAAACAGCTCAAGACTGAAGTAGAAAATTCAAATAAACACATTTTTTTGCAATAACTGAAAGCATTTATTAAGGGACCGGTCAATATGTATTGGGGTTGGGGCTGTGACAGGTGCAAATTGCAATAGGACACATACTTATTTAATGACAGCATATACATGGGACACCAAGTTTTGCTATTTTCAGCACTGATAGGACAACAAGTGTTTTCATAACAATATTATAAATATAAAACAATTGTTTCTGACGTTTTAATTTAAAACCAACATATGGTAATCGAACAACACAAATACTGAATTGTAAAAATATATAATTACTCACAAGATTGATTGATTGATTAATGGTGTTTAACGCCCGAGCAGCAATATTTCAGCTATATTCAGGCGATGAACATGAAATGGATGATAAAATGAACATGAAATGATGATGAATGAAAATGGGATGGGACAGAAGAAAAAATAGGGGTAACGGATTTTAGATTGCCACTGGCAAATGGGAGGATGGATAGGGTCGGGCAATTTAGCCTCCTGTAGCGGGATCGAAATCCCTACTCGTAGCGAATACTACAGCAGCGTTCTTTAACGTGCGAGGAACGTGGCATTTTTCCCAACACGGTGAACTAATATGGTTTGCGGTCAGGTTTTCCGTATTATGGCCTGACAACCCCAGCTTGCCAGGGGTACCCCATTCAACCACCTGGGGCACACATCCCAGTCGGTCTTTAGGCAAACCGACCTGACACGCCGGTCAGGGTACTGGGCGCTATTTAGTCGCCTTTTACGACAAGCTAGCGCGACTGCGGTCTATTCTTTTAGCCACCCGTATCCCGCACGGGGCTACTCACAAAATAGGACACCCACTTTCTTGTAACACATCTAATGTAAGGACAGCAACTTGTTTTTGTATTTTTAGGAGATAGGACGTATAGCCTTTTTTAAAAATATGATGATTTGAAAAGCACCTATCCAAACCTTCCAAATTAATATTGACTGGTCCCTAACTGGAGTCTTAACTGAAAAGCGAGACTGTCTAGAAAACAACTGTATTTGCGGGAAGTATACGGCTTGTTTCGTCGAAACTTTCCTGTTATAAACAATGACACGGAGTGTTTTTAAAAAAAGTACTAATCATATATGTGAGAGGCAGTGAGATTTCTTGCATTGCAGCTATTTGAAATGCTTTTAAAAACCCATTTAGCATTTTGGATGTACGTTCGAAAACAGGATGTCGAATTTAGGCAGTATGACGGATAACTTGTGACGAAGCACAATAATAACAAAACATATTTAATACGAGTTTAGCATTATAATAAAATACTAATAGATAGGCATAAGAGTAGAATAAATATTTCTCAAGATTGTCTGCCGGGATTACCTGTTATTCCATAATTTGTTTCTTTCGGACAGCGGGTTATTTAGGTGGTTGCTTGATGTCTAGCGAGCAGTTTTTAGCTAAAGTCAAGACAATAATAAGTTAACAGATACAAAATTTATCTAAGGAAAGAGTACGAAAAGATGGGTAGGGACGGAGATTAACCCCTATGTAGCGACTAAATGCGATTGGCTTTTTCGAAATCTACAAAAGGGGCTTTTATCATGCAAGTAGCTTGGCATTCTCCAAACAAGTTACTCTCGTTGGTCCACTTTCAGGTTTTCGTATACTAGCCCGACAACCATCACCACATGGGAATGCTCTTGTTAACTCTGTGGGTGAAGGCCTTATGACCCTCTCGGTTTAGTTCCAAATATGAAATGAATCTTGATCGATTAATTAGTTGCTCACAGTCTAGCGAGCAATATTTCATATATTCAGGAGGAGAACAAGATAAGAAACAAAACATCAATTCAGAAACTGTCATGACTTAACGACAGAACGTTGTTGGAACTAACTAAAATGAAATAACTAAATGTAATACTTTATATAAACTTCAAACGTTCACATTTCATGATTTGTGTTAAACTAATGTTATTTTATACTGGACCACACACTGTTCCGAGTGCTCGACCCACAGAGCAGCCCAGTGCGTCCCCTGATGGCGAATAAGGGAGTCCCTCTCGTTGGTTGTTGTCAGGTTATAATACGAAAGCCTGGCCGAGGACCGTAGTGGGAAAAGTGTTAGGAGAGTGTCACGCTCCTGGCACTATAAAGATCCCTTTTGTAGGTTTCGAAAAGAGTAGGCTCAAAAGGCTAAATTCTCCACCCGTACCAAATACTGCATACTTTCCATTGGCAGTCAAAATTGTGTTCCCTATGTCCCATCCCAACCTGTTCTCCCTTGATTTATTGTTTGTTAACTTGTTTTCGTTCTAAATATTGCTGCAATACTGCTCGCTGGACGTAAAGCCAACATCCAAAGAATTAATTCCCGTCTCTCGCATGCGCGAAGGGGGGGGGGAGAAATAATCAAAAGCTAAACCGTCGTAACTCAAGGATAACAGATAAACAATGTTGTGTCTTCATTGGCTGCTAAATCAGGAGATAGCTGCCGATTTGGCAAACAAATAAGCAGAGCTTAGTTAGGGATGAAAACCCGCATGATTACCGGGCGGTAGCAATCATAATAGGACGACCGCCATTCGTTGCAACTCGCGAAAAGCCGAGCTATCCCGAATCGGTTACGACGAAAAAGGAGAAAAATATGCAAGATAATGGGAATCAAACTGTTTTAAAAGGAAAGTGGCATTGATGTGTGTATGTTTATAATAAAATGTGTATCATAAAACTTAAACGGGAAAAAATATGCAAAATAATGGGAATCCAACTGTTTTAGAAGGAAAGTGGCATTGATTTGTGTGTTTATCAGTCAATGCGTATCATAAATCCTAAACGGAGAAACAGCAAGGAAATTGCCGGAAATTTCCGAAGCGTGACATTGTGTTTTATGGACAAATGACTCCGGTTAGGAGATTTTTTTTTCTGTTCCTGCTTACTGACAAGGTTCAGGTCAATCATGTATGATGCATCTAGAGATGCTTAGCACAGTGCATACTTCAGTTGCTGCCCCTGACCTATATTTTGCGGTTGCTTGATTTGTCTATCTAAACATTATAATCAAGTGATGAAATAATAACAATTACGTATTACAAGTACGTATTTTTGTGCACAAAGAAAAATAAAGCTTAGAGACGGCTATAGCATTACTTGTGTTATTTTATAGTTGATTCTCGACCGGATCAAGGTCAAGGTAGTTCATCTACTATTGATCAAGAGGTATGTCAACACTGAGATTGCGGGTTCGATTCTCACTGCAGGCAGGGTGTACTCGACCCCAATCTTAATTGATAAGGATTGCCAGTTTTCCTACCGCAGGTCGGGGGTTTTCTCCGGGTACTCCGGCTTCCTCCCCCAATAAAAACTGGACGCCATGATATAGCTGAAAAATTGCTGAAAGTGGCGTTAAACAAAATCAAACAAACAAACAAACATCGACCGGATCAAAGGGAGATAACTGTTATTACCCTGCAATCAGGAGTTTTTCTGTTAAATGTCGGTAAACGATCATTGACTTAATAGAATTTTAGTTGGATGGTAGAAGACGTATCTTGCTGGACAGCTGACCGATAATTATTGTGACATATATACTGGGTATTAGCATTTGAGAAGTTTACACTCTTCCTGTCATAAAAAGAATAATAAATTTTATCCAACTGAAGCAGTTTTAAAAACGTTTCGCGGGTTCACTTTTTTCGTTTTAATTGGATCAATGTTATATCGAAGCCAGCCATTCGCGAAAACATTTTAATGTATAGTGTTAAAGACAAAAAGGTTCTGTTTTAATAACTGTTTTATTAAACTGAATGCTTTGTGAAACAAGACAATTTAAGTTTTATGATATGTTAAATTAAAGATAACGTGATCATGAACTTCATGGAAAACTGCATGAACAACTGATCAATTTTTTATCTTCAAATATGCTAAATACCGGACCAACTGGTATAAACGCTATTCCTACAAATTTCAATAGGACAAGCCTTTACCTCCAAATATGGAAAACGGCTGTGATAATTCACACAAGTTTTAAATGGGGAATATTTTTTATTGAAAAAAATTGTTACTATAGATTTTCATTACACAACAAATAGTATAATAATTGTTGTTGGTGATCTAGCGAGCAGTAAAATACCTAATTGACATTTACACTATTTCGTTTTACCGTCGAAGAAACGTTTGCTTTTATTCGAAAAATAAAACACACAAACATATTTTGTTATTAAAACAAAATTGTATAATTATGGTATATAAAACATGAAATATATCATAGCGCATTGATATGACATTTGTATTGAAATCCGAACTGATTAGGAAATTGACTTTATTACATCTCGTAGTACAGAGTCTGCCGTAGGTGAAGATCGTATAAGCCATCATATGTTGAAATTTACAGCCATGAGTATATGTAAACTTCTACAAATTATATTAAATTTTTCGTTTCTTGACGGTGAATTCCCTTCTAAATGGAAATCGGTCATAGTTATTGCTCCTTGTGGTATATTTCAAAGATCTGATGAACAGTAGAATGTTTTGCAAAATTCCTGATTGGTATTTATATAATGGGGAATTTTAACAGAAAATTGTATATATATTTGTAAACCACTCTCTAAGAAGCTTTGTCGAGGCAGATTAACAAAATTATTGGTCGGTAAATAGTTGGGTCAGATTTATGATCTTTCTTGAAAAGAGCAATTATTTGCATTTCATCTCTTTTGGCATAAAGGACTAATTACACGTACAAAGATAAAGTTTTATTATTGTCCTTCATACTTGACTGATTGTTTATCCCCTTGAAAATGTCTGGAATTTAAGAACGCAGTTTGAATTTCAATTACCTAGACAGAGTTTACAGATATATAGTAACTCTTTTTCGTCCTTCAACAATTCAAAGTTCGAACCATTTAAATGAATCTTTATGAAGCACATTATCATACCAACTATTTAAATGACTTTAATTAAAAGAGAAAGAGCCTTCAAATTTCTATATGGTTGGTAATAGATTACTTAATTTATTAAATCCTAAACTGAGACAGAGATCAAGTAATTTAAATGCAGACCTCTTTCGAGTAAACGTAACGGATGATATAAGTTGTTGCTGTTTACATATATTGAAGAAATCGATTAACTTTTAATGGACTGTCCACAGTACATTTTTTTCCGTGATGAGTTATTTAGAAGACTAAACTTTGTGGATATTATAGATAGCAAAATTTTACATTTTGGCAGCTTAAAGTTATGATTTACGATTTTCCTAGCAGTGGAGCAATTTATTAAACAACCCAAAAGTTTTACCTAATTAATCTTTATTTTAACTTGATTTAATTTTTTCCCGACTTTTCCGTATGTATATAAATACCTGTTAAACTTTTACTGTTATAAATTACCCCTTTTCTCCAGAATAATTTTGAAAAGTACTTTTGATATAAGACATTGATCTGAGTATTGCATGATATTTATTTTCTGTTCAATTCAATCTAATTAAAATTATATCTTCACTTGGCTCCCGTTGTATAGCTAATGTATTAAATTATTCGAGTGGTAAGAATCGATGTTACTTATGAAAAGATATATGTTTGCAGATGTTGCAGTAGCTTATACAGCGGCTCGCGATCAATGTTACAAACAAGTTAATTGGGACGTCAATAAACAACACAAATTGCACATAGAAATAAATGTTCCTCTTTGTTATACAGACGTAATATACTGTGTGTAATAGGGGGACATTACTGATACTACATTAAAAGTCAATTTAGCACTGTATACTTTCCTGTTGTATTATAAAAATTTGGAAGGCCAATCTTTTTCCAAAGACACATGTTTTCTAAAATACAAACATTTAAAGCATCTTTGAAGTTGTTGCTGGTATGGGCGTCCGTGATGTTGTCGCAAATAAAAAAATCCCAATTTACTTTAAATTTTGCCACGTTATTATTGCAGACAGATGTATGTTTTAATGCATGTCTCTCAAATGAGTACAGATGTAGGTTTTTCGTAGAGTTTGCATAGTATCTCAGGACTTGACGTACAATGGATTGACTACTCGTTTTTCAGGCTTAAACTTCTTATTTTTTTTATCTATAACCAAAGATAATTTGATTCTTTCTTTTGTTACATCTTTTTCTGTATTATAGAAATGGCAAGTTGCATTGTAATCTCCTTCAGGAACAAGACAGATGTGTTGACATTTAGCTGCCACGGTTTCTAATTATTATCAAATTGGTGTGCTAAATAAGAATCATTGGTTGATTCGGATACAATGACGGCAACATACAAATGATTGGATACATATTTGAAAACATATTAACCTTTTCTCGTATCCAGTTCTAATACCTTAAAGGCCTGCAATATGTTCGCGATACGGCATCCTCTATTTCATTTAGAAACTGTACAAATAAAAATGGAGATTATTGCTTCTCATTACCGTTAATCAAACCAAAAGTATTAAAAGGTAAACTAATATGTTGAAGAGTTATTATCACCAACACTGATTAAAGTTAAAACCTCTATAAGACAATCTACTCCATTCATCTCATGTACTTATAGCGTATCATTACACATATCGTTAAAAACCGTTAAAAAGTTATTTCTCAAATATTCTACAACGCATACTAAATAGTCAATCTTAATATCATTTTCGACCCAAAATATTGAAACGTTTGAATCACAAAAACATTTGTTGATCTGTTGCGCAAGAAAATTCTTCTGCTAAACCTATTTTCTATCAAAACCTTATAGAGCTTCTTTGTAACATTAGTAATACGCATTTCAAAGTTATCTGTGCAATAAAGAAAATGAATCAAAGTTTTCTCTTAAGTTATTTTCATCTTCATTTCAATAACACTGTGTATCACAAGATGTTTCTATCAATTTAGTATTCTATAATTTATCTACTTTAAGATCTTGTATCATATCAGTAAAGTGTGCAGAACACTGCATTTTTTACGTCCAATTTGTTTGTTTTTCTTCCGGGTTCCATTTGATATGAAACAATCTTGCCAACACATAATTGTTGTTATTTAAACAAATGGCATACATTTCAATACAGCTGGTGCAGGGAAGAGACCTATAAAAACGAAAGAAGCCCACAGAGTATCACTCCCTTAAGCCAAGCATCAACCACTGCAGTACTAAAGTAAGTAAAATAATTTTGTTTACGCTGTTCATTACAAAATATAACAAAGTTGACAAATACTTTAATTTGAACTGTAAGGTTTCTAATCGAGTAAGGCAGCAATTTTAAATCCGTTCTTTTTTTAGTAACATAGAATTTTTCATACAGAATTACGACAATTTCTTAAGTATAAACATGACTGTACATCATTTAATAACTGGAAACAATTTTTGAGTCATGTTTGTTGATATTGAATGTTATATTCTTATCGATGCGTTTGAAATAGTTAAACTAAATTAGATTTTTGAAATTTTACTTTTGGCACTATTCAATACTTATTTTATAATAAAGGAACATTGATTGTACAATAGGTATTTGTCAAATAACGACAGTATTAGTATTTTATAATAACGGTGCCTATTGTTCAAATGAACGATATGGTGAGGACAGTACGGAATATATATAGAAGCTGGTAATCTCTAGTTTGCAGGTCAAATCTAACAATAGTTTGAGTAATACGTCAAGCTACAACAATTTGTTCAACATGAAGATTATAGTTTCTGTTTTTGTAACAGTAATTATATTATCCACATGTATTTTGCACACCAATGCTAATTGTTATACTAAGCTAACAGGTAAGTACATTTTGTTTTAAAACGTTTTGAAATGGTAAAAGATGTACAAAAGAGTGTACTAGATGACTATTGCTGTGTCTGTAGATTTAAGTAATTGAACATGAAAACTATTCTTTACAGCCTTGGCTGATTGTGTTAATTTTGTTTTGTAAGATAAACACATAAATCCTGCATTGAGATGTATCACAGTTTTAAAATGAAATGTAATCAAAGATACTAAGAATATCGAATTTATTACATATTTCAGATTCAGAAAACTGTGACGGAGCGGTTATAGATGAATGCTTTGATTGCGATGATTGCTTTTGCCTAAGCAAATGGTATTTTTGCTGCAGGTAAATTTGATTACGTTAAAGTAAGCTTTTGAACGTTATACATAGTTAAAACATCTCTATTCAAACTATTTGTCAGATGTTTATAAAACAGTGTTACAAGGTAGGATATTTCAAAGTGTTATGTCCATTCAACAATTTGTTTGAGTAATTTATTAAAATCTATTATTTAAAATTTGAGACTACTTGAAAGAAAAGCAACTTTTCTTACATGTGGCCTCCCTCTAGATTTTATTTTGTACATAAGACATAGTAATCAGTAAGAGGCCTCACGCATGTATAATATATAAATCTGCATGAGTATACATTATTCTGGACAAATAATTGTTGAAATAAACGGTTGGACATAAAATATGCATACCATGTGCAAAAAAGGGGCTACATGAATCTGTTTGTTGGCACCGATTAGTTTTGCTGTAAATAATATTTCATAGTATGCACATAGAAAACCGAAGCGTTCATCTTTAACATATTTCTGTTCAAATATTTTAGGTTCACTTGAGTAGCTTTATGAACTATTAAGCTCTTATGTGATTATTAAAAATCTCGCAATCTATGGAATCTATTGATTACAGCTTATGATATTCATATTTATTTGATTAAAAGTAATATGATTTAACAACTATTTACAAGGAGGGTAAAATATTGTTATCTTTATTGTTTTGAACAGATATATACCCACAGATTAACAGAAGAATGCAAACTGAAAACAGTCGGATGAATTGAAATAGTTTTTAAATATAAGGTGAAAAAGAGAAATGTTAATAAAATTCATGTGTTAAAAAATAACCGACGCTTTTTAATCAGCAACCGAAGTGTAATATTTCATTATACATGTAAAATATGCTACTTTATTCTGATGTGTTGTTTTTCATTTTTGCCCATTTTAAGATATTGCATTTACAGTTTGATTTACAAGATATTTAAAGTTGAACACACACTATTTTAAATGGAGTTAAGGAATATTTCACAATTAACAATACAATTTCTACAAATTGCTACCAGTCATCCTAAAATTTAATTTAGGCTTGGTTTTGTTTTAAAAAGATATAGACCACATAGGTAGTTCTGCACTTTTATTATTTCATCATCGTTTCCTTCTATTAAGGTACGGTGTCGGTTTTAAATGTTCCTTTTGTATCTAAGACATGTATATCTGACCAACAGCAAGAACCAATGGACAATTAGAAAAAACAAGCACAGTGTAAAAATAACCCCAAACCCTATAAAAGCATGGTTGCAGTCAGATGCTCTGGACAAAGAAGCTGATAATGCAATTGGGGAAGTCATCACGTTTAGTCTAAATTGTAGTTTTTCTGCATTTTTCAACAGAAGAACGTATATAGTCTACATAAGCTCAGAAGGGTATATTTAAATGCCTAAAAATGGCGGACAATTGGTATGAATGAGCAAGTCAGAAATCATTCCGTGTACGACATCATGTTTAAGGATGTTCGCTGGTCATGTTGAAAATAACAAGGTATCTAAATGTATATATTTGATAAATAGACCATAGTTAAAGGTACAAAATAAGCTTAAAAAATTCATAGGTTGCTGAACTCTTTTTCGAAATAAGAAGCATCAAAAATTTGACGGGAAAAAGCTTTCTCTGACTTTTTCATAGGTTTAGCATTGGACATGTTTTAGTATAAAACCCTATGAAAAAATAACACGAAATTTATATAACTTTGTAAATTAGCTTTAACTGACCCAATAAACCCTCTTATAAAAAGAAAATAGGAGTTGCTGGGCAAAAAAATTATCCCTATTTTAATGGTAAAATCTAGAGGATTCTGAAAATCTGACAAATCTCTCAAAAATTGACCAGCGATCATCCTTAAGTTAAACAGTTTTAGCCACTTGACCCATTTGCAAGGCAATCAAAAAATGTGTAATTTGTTGGCTAATTGCTAATATTTAGAAATTTGAAGACACATTCCGTTTGGCTGCGTAATCATGTTCAGGATACCCATTTAACTCAGATGACCTATTTTAAAGACAAGCGGACAAAAACATCGCATTTTAGGTTCGTACAAAGTGTCATGGTCCCTTGACAACAACAAAAATTCAGAAAAAAATACAAATCCAGACAAGTACAATATAATTGACACACCATAGTCACACCACACGGTTTGAAACTTATGTATCACGTGTCACATATAGTAATAACGACAGATATTTTGTTGCCCTACACCAATTTTTAATTGACCATTAAGGATTGCATATTTTCCTACTGATGGTAGTTGGGGTTTTGCGATATAGCCAAAAATTGCTAGTGTAAATTTTAGTTATATGAAGCAACACATTTTGTCGCAATTTTCTAAATAATAGCGTGCCCATAACAATTGTACTTTATTATGCTATTATCATTTTATCTTAAAATATTTATAATTTGTAATACGTTTAATGTTATGCAATTATAAATATGCATTACAATAGTTCATTTGTTTTACTTGCAAGTATTAAATTTTAATGAAAAATAGTAAAACCAAAAGCATTGGTAAATATCAGATGTGAATTTGTGCGCTTATTAGGTTTCTAAATTTTTGTATAATGCTTAATTTACAATTTGTTGAAGTTTTTGTCACCTCAACCCATCTACAGCTTATAACGCACAATTTTCGATAGCAAACAATCACATACACATAGCTGCACGATATGCTTACGTTTCTTTTGTATTTATTTCCATTAAAAAAACGCATCACCATATAGAGTCTGTTGCATCAATCGAAGACAATACATAATTCATTATCAATACCGTATGACCATTTGAAACATCATACAAAGAAAATGTATAGGTTTTAAGCTGCTACTACCCAAATATCAATATCTGGAGAGATATTGTTAAATTTAGCAAATATAAAGATTCACACATCAGTATACAGCTGTTGCAGGGTGGCAACTTATATAAGAAAATAAAGCCTGCAGAGTTGCAATTACATTAGCCAAGCGTCAACCATTGCAGTATTGAAGTAGGTAAATTAATTAGTTTACGCTCTACTTTAATTCTAATTATAGTAGTTAGTATTGTGTTTAAATGCATTAAATGTCTTGCTTCATAATGTTCGGACCTATGACGTAAAGTTACAATTGTACTTTGATATTCACAGAATTACCCGAAGTTTCTGTGAACTGAAAAATATATATTAATAACGAAACAAGACAAAGTGAACTGTAATAGGAGGTCGCACGAATCTTTTACAAACATCTTAATAAAACACCGAACGTTTTTATCT
The DNA here is from genome assembly GCA_944474755.1 of Limnoperna fortunei. Classification (NCBI taxonomy): domain Eukaryota; kingdom Metazoa; phylum Mollusca; class Bivalvia; order Mytilida; family Modiolidae; genus Limnoperna; species Limnoperna fortunei. Next base: position 47,597,043 of record OX104118.1, on the reverse strand, counting down.
TGATGTCCAGCCATTATAACTACGTTCTTTTGTATCGAACGTAGATATTTACCGGAGTATATTTTATAACGGAAAAGACGAAATTTATAACTGGCCTTCTGAAAATGAATGGAAACATGTTATACGAAGGATAATGAAAAGCGGGTAATTTGTCGTTTGCAGGTCGAATTAAGCTCAAATAAAGTTACACCCATTTGTTCAACATGAAAATTATAGATTCTGTTCTGATAACAGTGCTTATATTATCAACAGAGATTTTGCACACTGAAGCTCAGTGTTACGTAGTGCCAACAGGTAAGACAATTTGTTTTTTTTGTTTTAAGAATCAACTATAAAAGATAAAAAAATTTAAAATGACTGAATAGTACACGACAACTGCATTTGTTTTCGTGTATGCCTGTTGATAAAAAGTCGTCAGATACCAAGGTTATTTAATCTTTTACGTCACGCTTTTTGCCTAATCAAGTAATTAAGACTCGTCAGTGTCGCTCAACCAGAAAAATATGTAAAATCCAAATGATTCAGATTTTCCAAAATTCTAAAAACTTCTTATCAAATCCAACTGAGGCCATCTACACCATGCGAATAGAAAATGATATTCTTGTCAACACTGACTGGTGATACCCCAAGCATTTTAGTAATAATAAACCATGATGCCTATAAATAATGTTAATCTCTTTACTAGTAAATCGATGTATAATGTTTGGTACACCGTGTTTTATTAAAGGTTAGTTTTATTTTGTAAGAGAAACACATGTCCTGCATTACGAATATTATCCCTTTTTAAAATTTTATGTCATCAAAAATATTAAGGATGTCAAATTTATTAAACCAAATACATATTTTAGAATCAGAAGACTGCGATGGAGCGGAGGCGGAAGAGTGCACAAATTGCTTCTGCTACGACAAAATGTTTCATTGCTGCAGGTAAATTTGCTTTCCTGGAAGTAAGCTTTTAAAAGTTACAATTATTTTGACATCCTTGTAGAACCTGAATACAGAGTACATGTACATATATCGCCATTAAACCGATACATAACAGATCTGTACAAGAGTTGTTTATTACGTAATGTAGATTAAAACCCATTTCCAAAATTATAAAAATGTAATAAAAATTAGTAGTGAAATTAAGTCAAAACAAAATGTTTTTTTTACTATTGTGGACAACTTTATGCTAGAAAAATGACATTTTGCAGGTTGTGCGAAAATAGAATTTAATGACGAAGTAAAAATTGCAAATAATGTTTAAATAATACTGGTAAACAAAGAAAAAGCAACTAGTATCAGCTTTATTAGTACTGAATAGTTTTGTTATGAATAATAATTCGTATTAGAGAAAAACACTCGTTAATTTCCTTTTACCATATTTTAAGTTTACTTTAATTGGTGAAATAGACACTATTTTGATCAAATGTTTTTATTTTTTTATGCAATTAATTGATTGCATTATATGCTATTCTTATCTAATTGCTTTAAATAAGAACGTTTTTCCTTGTTTTACAATATTTGTTTTTTTTTATTTTTAACAGTGTCGGACAAAGAGTCGTACATGTACCAGAAGGATGTAAACGGAAAAAAGTAGGCTGTAATTTAATTGCTGTCAAAATTGAAGATGAAAATGAGGAATGCATTGATAAAGTCTCCTTCGTTGGGAAATAAACTAATAAATTGATCTCCATGTTTTATGATTAGCAATAAAGTGAAAAATAACATTATAAATAGAATTTTTGTGTTGGGATGCCAATACCCAAATACCCATAGATAGTATTTTGTTAAAATCAGTACATTGAAATATTCCTAGAATTCAAATTTCGTTAAAATCGGACAAAGCTGACTTTTTGCATGTTGTACGGGTGTAGCAAAATGGCCGCCATTTTGAAATCGGAAGTCGGACAAAATTTTTGAAAGTAGTGGCACACTCAGAATACCATAGTCTACCTATATACCAAATTTCGTTCAAATCGGATGACGTTTAATAATTGCGTTTTTAGGGGGTGGTATTTGGAAAGCGGCCATTTTGAAATGGCGGACATTTTAAAAATTTCAAAAACAATACGCCCAACTAGAAATTACAAACATTCACTTTGCCAAGTATCATAATGGTAGAACAAACTTTGTTGTTGAAAAAATCCGGACAAAGTAGTGATCAATAAAAAAGGATAATTATAAGAAGAATACAATAACTAGTGCTGATTGTGTTGGGATGCCAACACAGAATGTCTCCCAAACGAACCCCCATTACCACTATACCATCGAACATGTTGAAACCACCCAACATCAAATGTTTACCATGATAATGCAATGTCCTATATAATTACCCTTGTTTCCATGGAAATTGCAGCCATTTTGAAAATTGGAAAAATGGAGTGGAAAAGTTCAGGTCACCCCTAACAAGTTTTATATTGATTAGACATTGCATGCATGTCTCGCAAACGAACCCCCATTGCCACTATAATGTTCAGCATGTTGAAAACCCCTAAATTCAAATTTTTACCAAGATAATACAATGTCTTATATTATGAGCCCGTTTCCATAGAAGCGGCAGCCATTTTAAAAATTCCAAAAATTGATTGCACAACTTCACGTCACCCTTAACATGTTTCCGAAGTTTCATATTGATTGAACATTGCATCTCAGAAAAACTGTGTGGACAAGATTGAGCGGAAATAAAAAAAATAAAAAATAAAAATAATTAAACATGATTATGACCTTACGGATCATAACTGGCTCCCAAACGACCCGCGTTGACACTGGAGTTCATACATCCATTCACAGCAACTTTATCTACGAAGAAACCAAGGTTCGTACAAATCGTAGCATTTTCCAATTTTATCGGCCATCTTGGATTCAAAATGGCTGCCATAAAAAGTCAACATGTGCGTCATATGGTGCGGTATAACATACTCTACTTATATTCCAATTTTCAGCGAAATCCGTTAACTTTTAGATTTTTAAGGATTTATTATCATTTTCAAAATGGCCGCCATGATCAAATTCAAAATTTTGATGACTAACATCAGATCGCAACATGGTAATCTACCTAAAAACCAAGTTTCGTGCGATTCCGATTATTTTGAATTTTTGGCGGCCATCTTGGATTAAAAATGGCCGCCATAAAATGTCAACATGTGCGTCATATGGTGTGGAATAACATGCTTATATTTCAATTTTCGTCGAAATCCGTAAACTTTTGGATTTTTAAGGATTTTTTTCATTTTCAAAATGGCGGCTATTTCAAGATGGCCACCAATTTACAAATTTTAAACCTGAAAGGCACAACTTCATATCATGACCTATTTATGTGTGAAGATTCATGTCGATGCAATTAAAGGTCTCCAAGAAAACAGTCGGACAAAATTCTGGGGGAAAGTGGAAGAAAAAAAATAATAAGAAACGGGGCAAAAACAAACTTTCGTTTGGGAGCCATAATAAGAAACAGAGCAAAATGTTTCTGTTTGCTCAACTGTTAATATGGCTTTCATTTAGTAACACATAGGTTTGGGTTCTATGTCAAAACAACCATAATAATAAGAAACCGGACAAAAGCAAAATGTCTCCCAAAACTGTGTTGGGATGCCAACACCAATGTCTCCACAAACGAACCCCGATTGCCGCTATAATCTTGAGCATGTTGACAACCCCCCAATACACATGATGTTCTTAGTTGGTGCATTAACATCTACCTACATATTAAATTTCGTTGCAATCGGACTAAGTTGATGTTGGGGGGGGGGAGTGTGGCGAAATGGCTGCCATTACAAAATAGTGTCGTTTGCGTCCAATTTTTTTAGGCAAAAATGCTCATGATAGTAAGCTGTATCAGTTTACAAATTTTCATTGAAATTGCTCTGGCTATTCCTGAGATCTGAGAAATACACTGTTTTCGTCAATGGCGGCCTTTTTGAAAATTCCAAAAATTGATTGCAAAACTTCGGTCACCCTTAACATGTTCCTAAAGTTTCATATTGATTGAACATTGCATCCCAGAGAAAAGGTGCGGACAAGATTGAGCGGAAAGAAAAAAGGAGAAGAAGAACTAGTGCTGATTGTGTTGGGATGCCAACACAGAATGTCTCCCAAACGAATACCCATAGCACTATATTCTTGTGCATGTTGAAAACCCACAAATAGACATGATATTCTTAGTTTGTTCATTAAAATATACCTACATATGAAATTTCGTTGCAATCGGACTAAGTTGACGTTTGAGGGGAGTGTGGTGAAACGGCTGCCATTTTGAAACCGAAAGTCAAACAAAAATTTTAATAGTGGCACACTCAAGGTACCATAATCTACCTGTGTACCAAATTTCGTCGAAATCGGATGATGTTTAAATTTTTGCATTTTTAGGGGGGTGGTGTTCGGATATTTAGCTGTATCAGTATACCAATTTTCATTGAAATTGCTCTGACGATTACTGAGATCTGATAACGGCCACCATTTTTTAAAACGGCGGCCATTTTGAAAATGGCGCCCATTTTGAAAATTTCAAAAGTGGATTGCACAACTTCAGATCACCCTTAAGATGTTCCCAAAGTTTCATCTTGATTGGACATTGCATCCCCGAGAAAATGTGCGGAAACGATTGAACTGAAAGCAAAAAGAAAGAAAGAAAGAAAGAAGAAGAATAATAAGAAACCGGACAAAAACAATATGTCTCCCAAAACTTCGTTTGGAAGACATAATAAGAAACCAGACAAAAACAATATGTCTCCCAAATATAATTAAACATGATTATGATCTGATGGATCATAACTGGCTCCTAACGACCCCCGTGGACCCCCAAGTTTAGATATCTATTCAAAGCAAGTTTATGTACAAGAAAACCAAGTTTCGTGCAAATCAAAGCAGTTTTGCAATTTTGTCAACCAAAATTCAAAATGGCCCCCTAGTTAATATATCTATAATCAGATGATTACTAATATCAAATGCAATTTTTAGCTTACCTGACTTAAAGTGTCAATTTGAGCTATTCTTATCACTTGGCGTCCTTTGTCACTGACCGTAAACTTTTCACATTTCAATCTTCTTTGCAGATTTGAATCAAGTTTTGAAATATTGCAGAAATCTACCTTAGATGTTCCTCTACAAAGTTTGAATTTTTGTGATGCTGGAAAAACCAAGATTGCTGCAGACCGTGAAACGCACAGCTTAACATTGGACCCTATTCTTCTCTGAGCTGTTCCGCACACCTAAACCAAATAACGCAGAAGTGGGTAATGTACTATAGATCTCGTGGTCTGTCAACACTGTGATTGCTGGTTCGAGTCTAAAGGCGGACAGGCGGGCAGGCTGCACTTGACTCCAATCTTAATTGACCATTATTGCCAGTTTTCCTACCGAAGGTCGGATTTTTTCTCCGGGTACTCTCTCCAGTATAAACTTGATGCGAGGAATAGATGAAAATTTGCTGAAAATTGAATTACCATTCAAACAAACAAACAAACAAACAAAACATAATCTAACAGGAAACAAAGTTTAGTGCAAATCCCAGCATTTTTCAAGTTTTGATGAAACTTCGCTGTACATCATAAGGTTCAGCAGTATTTAACATATACTTATTTTTAATAAGTCTATAAAATTTGAGATTTCACAATTCATTTAAATTTTTTATTTCTAATTGGCCACAAATTCAAAATGGGTGGTATATTCAAAAATGTAAAAACGAAGAGTATAATTTAAATTTTCACCCTTTTTAAAGTTAAGTTTCACATTGATCCTATTTGCCTTCTGCAAGAAAACGAGAAAAAAAAATCATAACAGTTTTTGATCTATGGTCAGTTATATAAAAATGATAAATATATATATATATATTTAATGTCGCAATGTTTTAACTAATTGAAACTCGTATCTGTACCTCCTCATGGAAACTGTAATACTGGGGTACAACAGCACACTCGGGAATTTTCTCAACACTCTTCACAAACTAAGTCAAGGCATATGCCTGATTCTGTTGTTCTATCACTATCTAAGTGTATTTGAATGATGAAAATAGACACCAATTTTGGTCTTTTTTTAAATGCATTGTCATTAAAAACACACATTTCTGGTGTATTTTCCGTATAAAGTTCTTCAAGAAACGAAGTCAAGTTTGCACAAAAGAGGTGAAGGGGATAGAATGTGGTCTGTATATATTCACCAATAAAAATTTGAATCCACAGTTTACAAAAGTACAAACACACTCCATATTTGCGTTTGAAAATATTTTCCGTTGAAAATGAATGTCCTTCCGGATGAATGAATATTGCAACACCACCTCTTTCAACCTGTGAAAATGTACTGTATGGTTCAGAAATTGAATTCTATGCTTCTAATCTTGATTTAGGAAAGAACCTAAATGTAGGAAGCACATCTAAAATGTTGGTATTTGATTTCAGCCAAGTTTCTTTAAGGCAAATAATGTCGCTATCGCGAACAAATTGAACTGCTTTAATATCCTCCTTATGTGGCAAAAATTATGAACAGTAAGTAAAAGGGAAGGCTCATTTCCATTTCAAGGCAACACACTTGGTGCAGTAAATGGTTCCACATCATCAAGTGCTAATGAAATATCATCAGAGAAATATATTACTTCGGGGTTGAAATCGATCAAATATAATTCAGATGTTACCCTGCTTAGAGCCACATATGCCATTCCTGCTTCAAAGTTTTTTTTTCAAAGAAACAACAAGTTTTTTCACTGTTCAGCCTTGAACTTTCTGTATTTGTTGCAGCAAAACCTAGCCTCATTAGAAATTGCTTTCTGATAGCATTTTTACCTTTAAGATTTTCATCATATCTAGTAATTCGAACTGACTTTTCTGGAGCATTCCTTGCAGCCACTTGCTTTGCAATTGTAATTTTGTCTTGATTGTCAAATCTTATGATCACTGCTCGTATTTCATTAATTTGTATTTCTTCAATTGCTGTTATTGTTCCAAATGCTCCGTTGACTAAGCAATCGTCAACATCCAAATTTCTAATAAGCATGACCCTGGCATTGAGTCCAAGTTCAATAGTATCATCTAAATTTTCACCACGACGAGTAGAAAATGGTTCTTGTCTTTGCATGAACTGACCGGAAACTGAATTTTTGAAGTAATCGTGGGCTTTTGCAAATAAGGTCGTTTGGCTTGCAAGTCTCATCATCCTTAGAATTATGATTTGCAACTTTTGCATTTGTTGGATAAACATGCGAGGCATTTGAAGCAGAATCCTGTTCTGACAAAGGCTGACCCTTCAAATGGGTTCGTATGCGATTTAGAAGAAGGGCTAATTCTGCATCATCCTTCTGACACATAATTTGTGTGAGTTGTTCAATTTTAAACAAGGGTTTTTATAAGTCGACTTGAAGGTAGGCTGTTCTCTATACAAAGGTGCTGCTCTTACAGGAGAGAGTTGATAAAAATCTCCTACTTCTAGAATTGAAACATTGCCAAAGTACTGTTTAGAGTGTTTTATTGGACACAATCTACCATAGATATATGATAACAGCTTCATATCAACAATTGATACCAGATGAATAGATTTGTTAATTAGTCAAAATAATTAAAGATTAATTTGCAGTTTTAATTAAATAACTAACATGAGAATGTGCCTGCGAATACAGCAGTGATTTGTCGTTTGTCGCCAAGCCGACTGATTTCCACTCTCTTCGAACCTTAAATGGCCATAGCCGTAGGACATTAATGAATAGTTTTATTAAATCTAACCTTTAATTAACAATATCAAAAGTAATACCAATGTTTGACAAATGACCATGTTATTGATTAAATTTCCAATACCGATCGTCTACAAAACATTTTACCGGAGTTTCTAAAATCATAAATTTTAGCGGTTTTTATTTTGGCGATTTCAGTTTGGCCGCTAAAATACGGCCAAAATTTGCACCCCGCTAAAATAACCTGTTATACGGTATTTCATATATCACAAGAATTTTTAAATGCTAACGTTTCTGTCTATGATTGTTAAAAGTACTTTCTACAAGTGCTTTGTAAATAAGTGCTAGCAGGTTACTCAATGAAAAAACCAGAAAGTAATGTCGCTCCTTTCACATTATAAGCTGTAGTTCCTGTAGGGGATGTGAGTACAACAAGGCGGACTTACAGTTTTTAATAGAATTATTGTTGCTTCTGCAAACATTGCTTTAACTTGTTCCAGCACCACCAGTGAGGAAGATGTAAAATGTTTCTGGTTGTTTATTCAAAGAAACATCAATACACCATTGTCGGATATCAGAAGAGAACACTTTTTGTTGATCGTTAAGAGTTCTTATCAACTCCTTTGTATACTTCTCAGGAACTTTTGGTTTGCTTATTTCCAATGACTGTGAATGAGATGAAATGTTTTGCTGATTTCATTGTAGAATGTCTAATTCTGGTATAACTTCCTCATCATCATCTGAAGGTATTAATTTCTTCTCCATCTCATAATATCTATGATTTTACTTCCATTTGGCATGATTCCTCGTTGAACATATTCTTCATTCAACACAAACTCTTCAGGTTTAATGGTTGCCTGTTTATGTGGAATCTAAAGTTGAAGTAATGTCATATAAACCTCTTCTGGATTTTTTTACTGTTGAATCTTGGGTACCTTATAATAATCTCTTACCCATCTTTTTACGTTTGATGAAGCTAAGTCCATTTTGGAGTTCATATACAGGCAACTTTCAGATTGCTTAGGTTTTCTAGAAGATGGAAAAACAGAAAACAAAGATGCGAAATATGCTAAGCACATGTAGTATTTTTTTTGAATTGTAGTCGCCCACACATGTTCATTTGAAGAATCCTGAGTTATTTTAGCACTGATTAGCAAACACAATTTGAGTGTATCATTACCAATCGGTATGAAAATAACCTGACGAGAAGAATCTAAGCTTAAAAATACAAACTATAGACAGTCTCTTGGACAGACACCTCTCTATTTCCAAGATACACTTGACCCATCTTGTTCATTATTTCTTTATTTGAATTGTTTCCTTCTAGAGCCTCCTTTTTTGCATTGACAAGCAACTCACTCATTTCACTTTCTGACTTGTTTTTGTGTGTGAGAATATAGGCAACACGTGAATATACGTCTGTTACATACTGTATGTCAATGTTCGCATCCCAAGCTTTTAACAAGTAATTGTTGTAATTATTGACATAGCTATCTGAAAAGGAACGTTTGTGATGAATAACATTTTTGGTTGTCACAGCATTTACACTTTCCACATACTCCTCATTTGTTGTATTGGCTAATTTTAATAATTCACCAAGTGTGAGAATTTCAATCATTTTAAGATGCTGTCATGATGGTCCAAGACTTTTATGATATTTGCTGTGTATTTGTACTGATGACACAATGTCACAGAGCTCTGTATCTTCACCGCTGTTTGGTAGTTGGCAGGATATATGTTTATCAACAAACGTACAAATCTCAAATCAGTGGATACATCAATCTTTGCGCATCTCCTATCCAAACAAGACAGTGTATATTGGGGATCCCCGCTGCTGAAATCCAGTGCGCAAAAAAGGCAACAACTTGTCCTATTGATTTGGCAGAATACATCAAGAGATGCGAGAACAGGGACTTCACGAAACTACGTGTGCACATAACTGGGTTGTCCTTAATCAATTTGCACTTATCTAACCATTCTAGATCATTGGCATTCTGAGAGTTGTGACTTATGCTCAAGAATGTTTCTATGAAGTCATTCCAACGTATTTTAACTACAGAAAAAGTCAAGAAGAAGACAAGAATGTCAATCTATCTGCTTGTTGAATAGAGATTTTTCGTGGTATGCTCTCAGTGAAGTTGATTTCATCGGAATGGCTGGGGAAACATGTACCCTATATTTTACTTGAGCAAAGATTGTACATTTCCAGGAATTGAAATTTTAGAGCGTACATCTGTAATCTCGTTTACATATTACAAAATATATATTGTGTGTCAATGGCATATCTGGAGTCTGCACTTAGAAGTCTTGCTTTGAAATATTTTGAAGGAGTAAGTTTATAGTCCTATCTTTAGAAAATCAGAACTCTACATCTGGAAATAAATGTAGAAAAGACATTGCGTCCATTCCCTCATCTTTAAAAATGCTGTGCTTTGTCTGATTTTCTGCTGGTGCTATGCAAAATATCTTCCCATTTGTGTCTAACACCTCTTGGCCTAAATCAATAGGCTGCAGACTAGTTTCTACTGGGTAAATAAGCACTTCTTGAGTTTCTTCATTAACATTGCCTTCATTTATGTTAAAATCTGAAGAAGGTATATTTTCCTCATGTTTGTCCCCTTGAATAGAATCACTCGGAATATATTGTTGTAAAGTTTCTGAGTCTTTACGATGCAATTAGTGACTATCTTCATCGCGAATATCTTCATTATGTATAAGGTTGTTAATTGTAACACTGGTGTACCATTTATTGTGTCTTACTAGGTACCGTAATGCCTCTTGAACATTTCTTTGATTTATCCATTCATACAACTAATGTCTTTTATATACACATTTTCTTTTTAATTTTACTTTTATCATTTGACATTCAATGAGTGATCTGGGTAATGATGTGTAGTCACACTGTTCACATCTGAGGGCACATTGAGGCAGGGGACTTTACACCTTTTTGACCTCCTTTGGGTAACGATTTCACATTCATAAAAGGTATTCTCAGGCACACTAACTGTCTTTCCATGACGTTTAACTTTCTCAATACTAGGGGATATCAGGAAGATCAAGTCATCTACCAAAGCTTACGGAGGCATATATTGTCAGCTTACAGATGTCTATCACAGGTATAGCAAATTCATACCTTAGACCTGTGGCATCCAACATTACAATTTTCATCACATTGATGTACACATTTCTTAGTTAGGATTTCTTTTGCAATATCAGTTAAAGTTCCCTCACTGCAATGTTTTGAACGTTTACAAAGCATGAATTGATTTTTATATAACAATCATGCACAAACAGTAATACATAAATTGGGACATCTTTTACTGATTTCCTGAATGCACTTATAGCTTGAAATACACTTTTACGATATGCGAGAACTCGGTTCTTTTTAGTCTGTCGAATAACTGTAGAACAATGATACTTCATACGCATAAATGGCTTTAATCTATTTCTGAAAAAGGGTTTGATGCATATTTCGTGATAGAGGATCCTTTCAAATTCTTTCGGAAAGAATTAAATCTCATATATCGGACTGGTGAATATGACTTGACCGATTACCTAAATGTCTTAGCTGTTGCATACATCTGAATGGAATGTAATTTGGCAGATTTACATAAATGTCTGATTTGTTGCATACTTTTGAATTGAATGCAGTTTGGCAGATTCCCAAAATGTCTGATTTGTTGCATACTTTTGAATTGAATGTAATTTTGCAGATTCCCTAAATATCTGATCTGTTGCATACTTTTGAATAGACAATAATTTCACAGATTTTTTAAATGCATCTTTTTTTTCTTTTTTTGTTTTCAGTACATTCCGTACATTCGATACAAATTGAGGGTTCTTATATTTTCATGATGAGTAAAGCTGTAGCTAGATTTAAGCTTCTTTAGTCCATATCTTTAATTAGCCCAGTAACGAATTCCTGTCATTCGGATGGAAATACCACTTGTTGAAGTGTTCTCATTTATCTTGAAAAACACGAAAAAGTCGTAAGTTAAGTATTCATAAGATAAATAACTGATGTTAAAAAGACTGTTTGGTCAAAATGTAATCCACATTACATTTTGAGATGTTCTGAACTACTTTGATTATTTTAAATGAAGACAATAAACATGAAATCAGGTCCTGATCCTATTGGCAATATCCAATATTTTATTGTAACAGCTGCTTAATACTCTAGGGTTATTGTAAAATGTATTTCTTATTGATGGCATCATGAATTTGAGGTTATACTTTCAAAAGACTAAACAAGAATATACACTGTGGCATTCTTAGACTACCTCACTCGCAAATTCAAAGTCGTGTCAAACATGATACTTAAGTACGGAAAGACTGTCAATATGATGTTCCCTACAGTTCATCAGAAGAAGCCTTCTAAATTTGTAATCATTCCCATAAGATGCTGTGAAACATGCAACAGAAGAGTTAATGTTATGCTGCATTTACATAGGTTAGTTTTATGGTTTAGTTTTTCTTACTTGGATGTGATTTTGTCTTTCCAGTCTCTTTCTTAGTTTATCCTGGGCTCTGCTTTGTCTTGTATTCTTCTTTGCCATAATTGGTCTAAAAGGAACATTTTGAATAAAAATAAAAAGTGTTAAAAGTTACAGATTATAAAATTTACTTCGCCTAAAACATGTTTAGTGTAATCAAAGATCAAGATGTTGCAGAGCCATTATCATCAAAATTCCAAAACAATACACGTATTCCGAATCCTGCTAAAGCCATCTACACCTTGAGAGCAGTCAATGTAGACAATTACTGTTCTATATTCTATATGTTACAGTACCTTTTTTTGTTATTGTTTTACATAAAAGTATTTCAATATAGTGGACTTCATGAAATCAGATATCGTCTAAAGGAATAGATCAGCTTATCTAAGATGATTTTCAAACGCAGAATCATTTTCTATCTAAATGATGCAATTTTAACCTGAAATTTTGATATCCTGTAGTAGAACCATTTGGAAAATTTTATAGAAAAAGTGTAGAATTTCTTGACAATATGTATCAAAATCGGATTTTTTCCTATAACCAAGAGTCTATACTGCATTAATTTATATAAGTAAAAAATAATGAACAGAAAAGTAATCACCAAGATTATTGTAGATGAAATTCTTTTGACTGAACAGAAAAAGTCTTATCACATCCATTTAAATTAAAATAATTCGTTGTCTTTTAATAATACTTATTACGAACGTGGATACTTATATTTGCAACTGCTATATAACCTACCACTACCATAATCATTGGCCAGAACCTAAAACGAAAAACAAACACCTTTATTTTTATTTAACGTCAAATTGACATCCTTAATGAATACCAAATAACAGACATTATTGTTCAACATAACATAAAAAGAAAAAAAATAGAAAAAAGCAAGACATTCAGCCATCCAGTAATGGCTTTATCTGGAAAATAATTTTTTGAACTGAAAATAACCAAAATAAATACTGAACAGTGCTGAATGTTACCGCCAACAATATTGTTTGTTTGTTTGATGGTGTTTAACGCCACTTTCAGCAATTTTCAGCTATATCATGGCTTCCAGTTTTTATTGGGGGAGGAAGCAATACTAGAAGGCTATATTAATATGTAATATGTATATGCAGTGCACATAATTAGGTTCATAAAGAGTGAAAGATATAATGATATGTTTGGTAAGTTACAAGGAAAGCAAATAGATGGATGATAGACATACATCTGAATATAGTGTCATGCTTGTTGTCCCTCCTGGTATATCATCATTTTGGATAACAAATTATAATTCAATAACATAATAAATCATTACAGTGCAATGCAATATTATGCAATGTCTTATAAAGTGACCCCCGTTTTCATGGAAATGGCAGCAATTTTGACAAGGCAGCCATTTTGAAAATTCCAAAAATGGATTGCAAAACCTCAGGTCACCCTTAACATTTTCCCAACGTTTCATATTGATTTGTTATTGCATCTCAGAGAAACTGTGCGTAATAGGTTGAACGGAAAAAGAAAGAAAGAAAGAACTAGTGATGATTGTGTTGGGATGCCAAGACGGAATGTCTCCCAAACGAACCCCCATTGCCATTATATACTTGAGCATGTTAAAAAAAACCAAATACACATGAAATTCTTAGTTTGTACATTAAAATTTATACATACATATCAAATTTCTTTGCAATCGAACTGTTGACGTTTTTGGGGAGGGGGAGGGGCTGGTGAAACAGCTGCCATTGCAAAATCGTTCCCGAAAGTCCAAATCTTTTATATTGATTGCACATTGCATCTTAGAGAATATGTGCGAACAAGATTGAGCGAAAAGAAAAAAAGAAAAAGAAGAACCTAGAAGAATAATAATAAGAAACCGGACAAAAACAAAATGTCTTCCAAAACTTCGTTTGGGAGACATAATAAGAAACCATACAAAAAATATGTCTCCCAAAATTTTATTTGGGAGACATAATTATTATTATGCCATTTTGGAAAATAAACTGAAAATGAATAATAATTAAAGTTTTAAATAAAAGTATAGATAGGATTGGCCGGTCAATACATAGTCACATACCGGCATAAAATATGTCAAGTCCAAAGGTGAAAAATCATTAGACAATAAACATATAAACATAATCTGTAACTCACGATGCTTGACGCACATACTAAATATGAAATCAATATCTACAAGCATGTAGAAAAAGTATATCAAACTAAAATGTTTAAGGAATTTTCCGTTGAAGGGCTAACATTTTGTCAAAAATCATTCGACCGGAACGATATTCAAACCAAATTTGTTACTCATTATGGTTGACCTCATATTTCAAATATCAGCTCAATAACTGCAAGCTTGAAGAAAACGTCCGGAAAACGTGTGTGTGTGTGTGTGACGGACTAACGGACAGATTGCCAACCTATTGTCTCCTTTGGCGAAGCAGATAAAGAACTATTAATAACGAAAATGATTCCACTTTTAGAGTACTAAAGTTTATCTAATGAGAATCAGTTTGTCATTTTTTACCATTTGTTCCGCCTGTTTATGTACGGTGACGATATTTTGTTTTGTGTTTTATGTTCCTATTGTATCTAATACATTTATATGTAGCTATTATATATTGTTACACAATTTGAACTGTAATTGATGCAATTTATTCACTCTAGACAAAATGAAAGATGGTAAAAACTATAAAAGAAAGGAAAATGACTAAACAACAACAGCAAAAAGTCAAGTGACAATTATAAATCAAGATTGAGACAAAAACAAATGATAAAAACGAAAGGTAAGTAAACCAAACCAAATCAATTAAAAAAATATGGCACTTAAATGCTGCCGACGATTAAGCAGTAAAATGCAGAAAATACAGAATACAAGTGAAAATACACAGTTCAAAGAAACAATTGCATCGCTCAAATGAAACATATACAATCAAATTCAAAAGTACAATGTAATTTAATGAAACAATGAACACAATCACAACACAGCGATTGATATTAATGTACCATGGAAGTGAAAACAAGGTTTGGAATATATTTTTTCTCGATAAATTTGTTTAGGGTTACAACTCACATACTATAGTAACGGAAACTAGAAGTTTGGCATGTCATAAAACCTGGTTTACCCACCATCTCTTTTGAAATACTTTAAATGATTTACTTTTGGTTGCTGTTTTCTTGGACTTTGAATTGTGGATTGTCAATTTGGATAGTTTCCTTGGTGTTCTGTATTTGCCATTCATTTATTTCCTCATCTGTAATGAATTTATATTGTTTATTGGTACAACAATGTCATGAGGTGTCTTATAATACTTAATTGCTGATGGAATTTCAAACCATACTTTTAAAATTGTTATATTCTAATAAATTAATTTCTTGTCCGATAGTAGTGTTAATTTAGCTCTAGTTATGGTCTATCCCACTTGAATTGGAGTGGGAAGACCTTATTGGTTTTGCTTGGATTAATATATTTTCTTTTTTCCGCCAACTTTCAAACCAAACAGTTTAAAGAGTACGCGACATATCATTCTGGTCTTTCGCGACTTTGGACACTGCCAGTCTATTCGGAATTCACCCTGTGTAACCGATATAATTTTCTTTACGGAGTTATCTGCCCAAACACCGAAAACCTTGTTATCTTTGGAACTATAACAGATACAAGAAAACTGAAAAGTGACATGTGTTAAGGAACTTTTGAGACAACTTTATGACGGAGGCGAGCGGTATCCCTTGAATGTGTCAAGGACTACGTTTATAACAAAAACTCACAAACCGTAGTCGAAATCACGAAAGGTCTTCAACATTTGTCGTTCTGTTACATGTCCTTTAAGAAAATCTCAAAGTCAAAGTTTAGAAGTGACTTCGACTTTAGGCCTCTAATCTTATTATCATTACAACTCAAAAACTTAAAAAGACAGAAGAAGACAATAATATGAAAAATACTTCTCTCATCAAGACCCTCATATCATACATTTGGTCCGAAACTGTGCGATGAACCCTTGTTGAGTTAGAGGCCTTGACTGATTTCGGTTAATAAGTTTTTTGCATACAACTTCAAAACGTTAGAGATAATATAGTAAACATTTACGTTTTATATGACCACCAAGTAAGTGCCTAAGATTTGAGCCCCTTTTTAAAGGTTACTGGTCAAGGTCATACCATAGCAACAAGGTAACCATTACAAAAAGTCCTTAGCAACCATATATTTTTTTAAATCAAAATGAAATACTTTACTCAAATGTTTTATTTTATAACCGGAAATGGCATTTTGTCCATAGCAACAATCACAAATGAAGTCCTTGAAGAAAAATTTATTTTTTCAGGAATCTGTGAAAGACCTTACTAATTGTTCTTGAACAATTAGTCCTATCTTTTATACTGCATTAGTTGTATTAAAAATTTGTTTTAATCATCTCTCTTTTCATTTGCGTAATTATAAGCATCCGAAAAATCGTTAGATGCGCTTTTGATGGTCAGTTAGCATTAAAATAAAAATATAGATCGGTTGGTTTCATTATATTTCGAGTTATGACTGTTTTTATGAATATTTGTGCTCATTTTGAATTTAATTTTATCTAGAATGTTAAAACTGTTGCAGATTTTGAATTAGTTCTTGCAACGATCTTGATAAAAAGTATCAAAAATATTGGCCAGTCGCATTTAAAATAAATAATTCAACCCCCCCCCCCCCCCCCCGCCGCGAAAAAAATTTAGCAAGCATAAAAAAAATCAAAAACAAAAGTAAAAACCTTAATAATTAAAGAACAACATAAAAAAACGAAAACGTGTAACACAAACCTAACCACAACATTAGTGCACATAGGTGCTCCAGACAACACCTGTTGGGTTATTAACAATAATGTACACGAAAAAAATAGAAATAGAAAAACGCACATGGCTCAGTAAAATATGACACTAATAGATCACCAATATCAAGACAGATACACGATTTCCACAGCCTCATAACATACAATGTTTAAAAACTGCTTCGTACTAAAATAAAGTTAAGCACAGTTGTCAACATTAAAGATAAATGCAGACCCATAATGTTAAAATCTCTTCCGGTTCATTGCAGCAAACTAATATTTTGTAAATAACTAACTTAAAATACCACACGACATAACACAATCCTGATGTCACTGTTTAAGTGCTAATACTATTCGCTGAATTAACCCAATTGCCTTTAAACTGTTAAAAGCGATTCTTGGCTTAAAATTGTATATGTAGCTTTTTAAATTGAATATTGATTTGGACATGATTATGATTTATTACATTCTTTATTGTATTGTTTGTATAATTGTAAAGACATATTTACATTTGCAACCTTTTAATTAATTTAAAATATAATTGTGGATGATAGTTTTCAAAAGTATATACGTATATAAATGGGGTTCTGATGCAACACGTCACAGGTTGGTAATACATTTTTTTCTATTATAATGCTGATAAGGTTATATTTGATTTGATTTACACAGACACGATTCTAAGACAAAAGGAAATATGACTGGATGGTACAAATGTAGTTTCGAAAACAGAAAATCAGTTTTAATATTCTAAAAAATTAGTATTAAATAATTATTATTGGAAAGAATACATTTTTTAAATTATCGGTAGGACAATTACAATGTAGGTTTGTAGACTTTTTCCAGTGTATCAATCACATTTTTGTCCTTAAAATTGTATACATTAAATGAGATGACCATCTGTAATTGACATTACCCAACTTACGTAAAGTCAATTATTCAACTACAAATATAACAGGCCTAATATGAGTAATGAAATTACAATCCGTATTAATAAATTGTAGTTTAAAGTCTATTACAAGTTAAACAATCCATCCACACCGTTTCGTTGTCAATGTAATGACTTATTACCTTTTATAACTCTAAATATAACAATGCAACTATGCCAAATATCGCATTTGAACCCCGTACATCTCTTAAATATCAATAACAGTTATAGTTGAGCTTATTTTAAAATATCTATAACAGTTATAGTTGAGATTCTTTGAATATTTCGTCCTGAATATAGCCGAAATACTGTATAAAGCAAACATCAATCAATCAATCAATCAATCAATCAATTAATCTTTGACTATTTGTAAATTTAACTATAGAACGTTTAAACTTGACTCTTTGATCTAAGATCTAAGATGTGTATATTTATTTTGCAGTTGTGAACTTAGCTTATTTGTTCTAGTCTTCGTATGTTTATATATTCAAAATCAAATATATCAATAATCATGTATGCATGATGTAAGCAACAGATCACAGTAATGGTTTGTCATAATTTCTTTCATTTACACATGTCTGTATAAACTTGTAAATTATTTCTATTTTACAAAATAATTTTTATCTTTTTTTTTAAAAGAACGTGACAAGGACAATTCTGTTAGATAAAAACATGTAATATAAATTAAATATACTTATTCAAAAACTCTTTATAAGACATTTAAGTCCAACATATAATGTGTCTATACTAACCAATCTATCGTTGAGGATCTGTAAACTAAATTGCCTATAAAAAGGGTTAATTGAAAAATAGTAAATGTTATCGTATTGAAAATCATTGACCGATTTTTTTTGGGTGTTATATACGTATTTCATGAAATAGAGTTCATGTTTGGTTTTATATGTAACGAAAAATATAATCTACGTCTTAATATTTGTTTTATAAAATGCTTCTATATTGTCAGCAAATATTAAGTTTTCTTACATGTGTGTAAGAAACACAGTGCCGGTATTTTCTTTTTTTCTCATTTTGCTATTTTACGAGAAAGTAATCAAGATTCCCGCGTCATCATGTTGATAGCCCAAAAGAATAAATAAATGTTTTATCGTCATAAGCATAGCATTGGTACAATTATAACAGACAACAGATTCTCGGTATATAAATTTAAATAAAAATAAAAGGATTGCCAGCTTTTGTACCAGGACCACTAACGTCTAAAAACTAAATAATATTTTACTAGGTCCAATATTACCATATTTTCACTTGGCCAATATTACAGATATATATTTGTATGTAGATGTACATAAAATAAAAAAAAAGATTTTGATTCAATTTTGTGTTTTTATTTGTTGTTCCTTATTGTTGTGAATATACATTATGAATGTATGCTCCTGCTTTGAAACGAGCTACTTGTACACAATATTTATTCTGGTTCTTGCAACAGTTAAAATCTTAAAGTGAATTATACTAATGCATCGTAACGTCTAACATGATGATGAAATGCAATTAGATCAACAAAAGTTACATAATGCTGTCTGGAATACATGTATATATCTTTTTATATATTACAGAAATTGATGTTTCTTGTTTGTTGGAATATTGGTTAACGCTACTTTTATCATTTTTTTCAGCTCTATCATGGCGTCCAGTTTTTATTGGCGGTAGGAATACAGAAGTTTAACAACAGCTAACTTGCCACTGAGGAGTGGGGTTATATGATAAAATAAGGAACATTACGATGCACAAGTTGTATCGCTTTAATAATTTGCAAAATACAATTTTCAGAAAATTACTTTAAAAATTAGTGGGTGTTGCAACAAGTTTAATAGGTTGGATGTTAGTTTGGATCAACTAGAAGAGACAATAAAGAGACAATTGCTTAAAACGATTGATATGTTCAGTTGAAACTACCTGAAACTGTTTCACGATGGCAATAATAGCATTTTTCATTCAAATACAGAGTCAAAACGTACATATACGAAACTTGTTAAATCAGCACAAAATGCATTTGCATTTATAGAATAGGTATACTACAGAGGAATCGTCATGATATCAAAAGGCAACGCACATTGTTTTGAACACAAATCGTGTCTGGTTGGAACACAGCTACGCATTTCCACAGTCGCTAAGCCTCATACAAATGCAATCTATATTTTGTCGACAACACACTAATATTATATATATATAAGTTGATTTATTATAGTATTATTTCTTGATCAATAATATGCTTCTACAAACAATTTCAAATAGTTTTATTAATTAAAATAGGTAATACAAATAGATATATATATATAAATAAGGAGTTATTTTAATACAATTATTAACAATTATTTGCTGTATGATCTTTAACAAATCAATAGAAAGATTTCTATAAAAAGTAAATACTGTACATACATGTATGCAATATAGTTTTATAGGGAATTTGTTTATTTTAAATCAACGTCTAGATAGGCATGTATATTATGCATGTGTATTTAAAACTGTAATATACATTTGTTAATCATTACTAGTCCTTGAACGTAGTGTATTTATGAACGTATCTTTAATTGAAGCATTTTCGATTTATGTAAAGTGATACAATTTTAAAAGTGTCGATAAGTGAACTTGGTTATTGCAAGTTTATTATATCTCATTAACCATATGCGATAGATTTTCACTTTTAAAAAGGTCGCAAGGAATAGGTCAAGATCACATTCTAATTTTTTGAAATCGTGTGTGTGTGCAAAGAAATATATTCACAAAAGAGAAAAAGCGTTGAAAATTCCCCTAAATTAACCAGGACTTTTTACGCAGATTGTTATCTGCGGACTTTAACCTTAAGATCAATTCTTAATGATTTATAAGTCGAATTCACAGGTTGTCATATCCGTTACGTTAAGTAAACAGTCTATCTGCAAACAATGATAATCCAAAAACGAAGAAAGAAAAGGTTTTTTGTGTTATTCCAAATCGATATTTATAAGTTGTTTTTTTAACACAGGATTTGCTGAGATAAATTTATTATATTAAAATTAGAAAAAATAATATAAGCATCAACTCAAGATTACCTTTTTCTAACTACATGTATTACTAGTTTGGCAAGTCAATCGTTCGTAAGCCTTTAAAACTGTCATTTTGAAAATATAAGTGCGTTTGTTTTAATGTGCATTGAAGCCACTTTCAACATATTTACAGCTATATAATGGCGTTCAGTTTTAATTAGGAGAGGACGCCGGGGTACTCTGGGAAAACCTCTGACATTTGGGGGTAAAATTTCATTTAATATTAATATGTAGTGTTAGATATCTCAAATGATTGCTACCTGCAATTTGTTGGCAAACAATAAAACTAATTTTGAAAAATTATTGAAAACGAATGACTAGTTATATTGGTATGACTTTTGTGTATTTCAAAATAGAATTTTTAATATAGATTGCATAAATCAAAATATCATAAATTCTAGGAAAGTTTGACTTCTTTATAAAAATAAGGCTTTTGTTCTTGTTAAAAAAGTTGAATATCCAAATAATTCATCATAATTAATGTAATTTAAAACAAATTCTGTGGAGAAAAATTCAAATGTTTCTTTTCTATTATTAATTTACATGAGTTAAATATATATTAAATAAGCATTTAATTTAGAGTCTATACTAATTTACAAAAATAATCAAGATTGGTAAGGAGGTAATAATGGCTCCAGTATAATTAAAAAAGACCCGAAACAAACGCGAAACGCGAAACTACACTTTGGAAGATGTAAATAAAGGATTTGAAAATTTCACATTTCTGTTGTTTAATCCCGTTTTTGTACGACTTCCTCGACGACATATTTTGTTTTCTATCTCAAAAATGAAGCTTTTGTTCATATTAAAAAAGTTTGTTGAATATCCTAGTCGAAAAAATGCTTTTATTCGGTCGTCTTGACAATCGTCGATATCCAATTCATCATAATTAATAATGATTATGTTCCTGGTTGAATCAGATCTAAAAGTATTCCATATATACTTCCATTCTGTAACCAAATGTGACATTTCCAAGTAAGTATGAGACAAAATTACAATATATGTTGCAGAGTTGTTAATTTCTTTGCATACTTCGGCTTCTCTAGGTTCCCCTACATGGCAGTCCCTCAGTGGATAAAATATTTTAAAACCTTTTCCTTCAAGATACTTAATAAGTATTTTTGTGACCCACAATCTCAGTTCGTTAATTTCTCCATCAAACGTAATATATACATCATTCGTTAACATTGGACTAACTCTTTTGTTAGACCATCGAAAAAATTTGCGATAAAATAAATACAATTCAAAACGATATTTTAAAAACAAACCCCAGATGACAATCACATGTAAAACGATCAAAGCCAAGATAAGTGTGTAAAGCCACGTAATACTGCCTTCCACACACAGTCGATCAAATTCATTAGATGTAGCATTAATTAATTCATCTTTTATTCGACATATGATCTGATTTTGTACTTGACAACCTTTATGTTCCTGCTGTAAAAGCCAAACTTTTAGCCAGATCATGCTACAGTCGCACCTCATGGTTAGCTTTCCAATCCATACAGCACATATATGAAGGTTCTGAACTGACTTGTCCAATGATATTATCGGATTATAAAGAAGATTCAAAGCCACAAGTTTGTTAAAATCAAATAAACGGAAATCGACATGCTTCAAATTGTTATTAGCAAAATTGAACTTTGTGACCCTAGAAAAGTAATCATGTTTCTTTATTTGCGTAATTTTGTTGTTGGAAAAATCAATTTCAAGATTATCGAAATCGGGCATGACATTGTATTTGACTTCTGTAATGCTCTGACTGGAGCAGTCAACAACAGTTCTGTTTCTGGTTGGCTGTGTATAACAGACACAATGGATCGGGCATTTTTTGGAAATGGACAAATTGCAAATCAGCAAATCATAACTGTTGTTTTTACGGAACGCGGGTATTGTAAAATGTTGCAGATTGGCAGGGCTTGAACATCTTGCGTCATATTGATCAACATATGCTGGGAAGGAATCGTAAAACTTTAATGCCATTTCTATGAACGGCCAAAATAGGCAGTCACATGACCAATCGTTTTCTCGAATATCTAGTCCATAATACGTTGCAAGTTTGAACACATGAGCCATTTCCTTGAATCCGATTTCAGTCAAATTGGGAAAATGCGTAAATTTGTTGTGGCTAAGGTCTACATGTCCCCCTTGAACATGTGCGTCTTTGCAACACTGCCAATTTAACTCGTTTGTGGCACAATGCAATTTGTTAAAGGAATAGTCAATAAGGAAGAAAAACTTTTCTATTATCGAATTTGTTACATCAATTGATTCTAGTTCATTGTAAGCTAAATACAGAAACATTAAACTTCCTGGTTCAATTAAAAAAGACTTTGGTTCGATGTATTTGATATTATTATGTCGTAAGTTTAGTATTCTTAGGTGCAGAAGTTTTGTAAATGTTGTATTGCTGATGTATTCAATGTTGTTTTGATCTAGATGTAACTCGTCCAAATCCACAAGGCAGTGTATATCGGATAAATCCCGTATTTTATTTTTCGAAAAAATAATTTTTACAATTCCTTTAAACTTGCAAACATTAGATGGAAAGTCTCGAAGAAAATCATCAGTATGATTAACTTTGAATAACATAAAACTAGATTTATTTTCATCAATTAAATTTGCGTTTCCATTTGGTCTCTTATATTCAACAGATAACAATCCAACACGTTTGTCTCCGTCGTTTATATTCCAGTAAGGAACGGCTTGTTGAAAGCAACATTTTAGAAAAACAGGCAATGTTTCTATCATAGAGTATTTACACGAGTTGGGACAGAATAACTGTTTAGAATATACCGTTTTGTGTTCCCAGTGATACCAATTGCTAATTTGTATCGGCGTAGCGGAATCAAATATTGTTGTCCCAACGACTTTTAAAAGCATCAGGGAAAAAATCTGTAAAATAAAAATATTTAATAAAATAAGTGAATTCTTCAAACAAACAGCAGAAAATGTTTTCTCTAAACTTTTACTAAAGGTACATTTATTATGTACAAGCTTATTTGACAAGATTATAACAGTTTTGTTATTGCACATTAACTAAATAAATTTTACTGAAAACATGAACATGCCTGAATCATCATGATTAAGACTTGCGATAGACATATCAGTTAGTTAATTTGATTCGGCCCTAAATATTAAATATGTTTATAACCTAACATTGACTGCTAAACAAAAAAAGTGTAAAACGTAAGTATTGTTTTAAATTTCACTCTACTAGTCTGACTCGCATTTTAATTTGTTTTTAAATGCAGCGTATTTTTTCCATTTTGATAGAAAGGTTTTCATAGTAAGTCATCTATTTTTTGTTTTTAAAGGGATCTAAAGTGTTTACATTCTTTGGTTTGCTTTCGCGACGTACAATGGTAATCGTACAAATCGCGAGATTTTCCCGCGGCCTGAAGGATTTCGAATACGCAAAACAGACTGCACCTAAGTTACATTTCCGTTGTAATTTAGGTCAAAATTTACTATGGAAAATAGCCCTATCAAATTGAAAGAATAAACATTTTCTTAATGCAGCCCCCTTTCTTCGATATATGATATTTGTTCATAGAAAAAAAATTGTCCCAACGAAAACTTCTCTTTCTAATGGACGACTACATATTTATGACTAAACAATAGTTCTCAGACAACAGCCCTACAATAAGACAATTCAAATTTAAAACTATCTTGGCAATAAAGCAATAAAGATCACTTGGAAACCAAATTTAACGACAAAAAGAATTATTTTAACTAATGTACTGTGAGTTTCTCATCTTTGTCCTGCAACAGATTTCCTTCATAGAGGATGTGTTGACAGAAAGGCTTCTTATCCAAGGGTTCATTGTCGTAACCACTCTTACTAAAGGTTTGTTTTCGTGTTTTGTGTCCTGTTGTTTTTGTCCCTCTTTTGTTTGACCATAGTTTTGCCTGTCCTTGGCATTTTGTTTCCTGACCACTCTTCGGTATAACCGATTCTTTTATATTTTTGATATATAAGCTTAAAAATAATACTGTAAATAGAGGCTAAGATCACGATAAATACATGAAAGAACCAATGTTAGTCGATGGGATGCTACAGGAATGCGACAATCTTTACACTTTTACAGTTTTGATTTTTTCCCATTATTTTGACTAGTAAAAAACTTGTTTACGCTGGTAGGAGATAAGGTGGTTAAAGTACTCCTGTGTGTTCTTTAGTTAGTTTATTTATTAAATTGTTGCATACGTTACCGTGAATGCAACGCTTTGACTGGTAAATGATTGGTGACGGAATTGGTGACAACATGTATCAATCATTACGCGGTATCCGTCAGCGTCTAATACGATCAGTCGAATATAGAATCTGTCATTGACAGATACATATGTAATAACATTATTTAAAAAAAAGAAATTTATTTCATTACACGTATACACATACGCATTATTAGAAAATGCAATAATAATGGGTTTTTGAAAACATATCGAATAATTTTGTGACTGATTGAAATGGTAAATTTAAATATATTTTAAGACTTGTACACGTACACATATAGTTTTTTTTTTACATATAATATATAACAAAATAAAATGGAAAAAGTGTTTTCAAATAAATTAATGCGTTAAAACAAAAATGACGTTTTGCACAATAAATGCATTATATTTTTATAACATGTAGAAAACATTATTAAATGTTAATATTTGCCTCAATGGATTATTTATTTTGTTCCAACCTAGCAATTTTCTTTTTGACATTTGCGACTTTTTACTTGTATTTGCGAAAAATCTTTAGTTTAGTAGAATTTTTACGTTGACGATGATCCGCGTATCAATTTTGACCTTTACTGTTAATATATTGTCATAGTTAATTGTTACGAAATCACGGAAGATTGTCCTATCTTGGATAAAAACAAAATAAAAATTTAAAGACCGTAAATACAAACATATCTCGATGATCGATGTGTGCGGCTTTTATAACATTCTTAAAAATTTGGCTGTCATTAACGTGTACCAGATAATTAACAAAACAGGATTGGATAGGTAGATTGCTACATTGAAGACAAATTTAATCGAAAAATATTTTTAAACTTTACGTTAGTGTTTTAACATCTTCAAAACGAATATGAAATAATAGTTCTTATATGATTTCCATATATAGAAAGACTTCATTTGATTGGTCGAAATTCCTTCGTTTGAAGTTTTCGATTGAAGTGTTTTCTTTATAAATAAAGTTGACTAAATGTATTGTGGACCAAACTACGTTTAGTGTAACATGATGAACAAATATGGCGGCATTCAGTACTTATGGCGATAACATCACATGTTTTGCTTTGATGAATTGTTAAATTTAAAACTTTTCTTGTCGTCGTCTGAGAAAAAATGTTGCACGTTTAAGTTAAGTCTAATCAGAAGGCGGCTTATTAAATAACATTTCGTACGTGAAATTAACAAAATAGTCATACATCAGGTCATTTCCGCTATCAAATTACACAAGAATTAAAAATATCTTTAGCAAATTAAATTGTTTATGCCAGTTTTAAGATTTATAAGGATTGAACACCGTTTTCTAACTTACAAACATATCATAAAAGTCATTCAGACTTTTAATTGTTTGTGAGAATATATATATGTTGGTGAGTCTTTGCAAAGGTTCAGCAAAAGAATGAATGGGCACAGAAACGACACAAGATGCAAACCCAACTTACCCCTTAATAGACATCTACGTACGCACGGCACTGCAATAACTGACATTTTTAATAAACTAAGAGTGACCCTAAAAGACCATAACCCAAGATGAACAGACAAACAGAGAAAAGAAAAATAAAGTTTTTCAATAAAAAACATTGTGAACATCATTTCCGAAGGGAATGAATGAAAAATGATAGGAGTGTAGACCAGAAAAAAATCATTGGTCTCCGAATATTCATGTCGTTTTATTTATTTTAAAATTGCTTTATATATATATATATATATATATATATATATATATATATATATATATATATATATTGATTGTAACCTTATAAATATTGCTACTTACTTATCCACCTGTACATATGTGTAATAACACTGACACAAACCTGTTTTTGTTGCTAAGAAAAAAAACCGTATACATCATATACGTATAATGACAAAAACTTTGTATCTGTTATTGTCATTTGTTATCATGACCGTTCTTTCAATAGTTTCATAAACTACCGACTTTGATTGTACACTTTGACAATTTACATATATAAATAAAACGAATGTAGGACAATCTGCATGGAACCATCATATTCATCATATTTAAAAATGTTAAAAAATCTTATATGAGGCTATAATACTGCAGAGATATTTAAGAATCCCGTAAATAATATTCATTATATTACTATCAAGACTAGGCTGTATGCTGTAGGCAGAGTGTTCTGTGTGGTTGTTTTATTGATTTTTTTGACATTCTTGTCACTATGCAACCGTTTTTAATTATGGCATCATTGTATCAACTTTTGTGGGTGTATTTGCGTGTGAAAAATCACATGTAACCCTATATCTTAGGGTTTTCAAAGATTAGAACGTTTGTGTCATATATGAAGAAATAAGTACCTAGATAAATAAAGCAGATAGTGTCGACTTTTAATATTTTATCAAAACAAACTGTTGTTACAAAATAAAGGGCGACTTTGTTGTAAATGTAGTGCTTTTAATGTTGATATTCGGTTCAGGTACGCTTAATAGATAAAACTAAACTAACTAGACCACTATGCCATAGAAGCATTATGACTCTTTCAATGTATAAACCAACAAATTACAACTCTTCATCGTGCGAGTGAAGTATTTATGAATTGATTCATAGTTTTTAAAAGAAACTTTACAACAGGAAAACTGCAATCACCACTTTTGCCAATATCAAAAGTAGGATCTTAGTAGATTTTTAGGAAGAAAATGAACTATTTAAACTAAATTTACAAAAGAAAAAAACAAGAGTCTTTCTTATTGTGTTGAATATAACATTGACACATTATGTGGTTGGGAAAGAGAAATTTTCTCCTTCCGTGATACATTGTGTTTGTATCTGATAAAACTGCAATGTAGCCTAACATTAATATACCTTTGACTATGTTCAGTGAAAAACAAATATATTCACTGGGAAAAAGCATCATTATATGCAGCACTTGAATCTATAATAAACTGTTTTATTACATGTAAAGAGAATCAGTTTTAAATCACGATATAATTAAACTCTAGCTCACATCGTTATGAATACTTGCTATCGACAAATATCTGAAAATTACGATGTGTAAAAACCAGCAGTAATAATTAAAAGATTTGAATGTTAATTATTTTAATGTTTCCATCAAATATACGTCCTTATATGTATTTGTTACTTATGTTATTTATAATGATTTAAAACACACTATATATTGAAACAACATACTACACTGTGGAAGGAAGAATGTAAAAATATTACATGTCTGTTGTTTAATCTAGTCTTTTCACAACTTGCACGACGACAAATTTGGTTTTCTATCGTAACAATCAGGCTCTTGTTTGTGTTGAAAAAAGTAAATCGATATCCTAGTCGTAAAAATGCTTTAATTTGTTCGTCGTTACAATTTTCGATTTCTAATTTATCATAATTAAATAGGATTATTACTCTGCTTGAGTCAGATCTAGCTACTTCCGTTTGGTAACCAAATGGACATTTTCAAGTTGTTAATTTTTACTTCATACTATGCCCTACTTGCCAATTCCGCAATTATTGGTTGTTTGGTTGATTGTTTGGTGTTTACCGCCACTTTCAGTAATTTTTCAGGTTTGTCATGGCGTCCAGTTTTTTTCGGGGAAGAAGCCGGATTACCCGGAGAAAACCATCGACCTGCGGTAGGAAAACTAACAATCCTTGTAAATGAAGATTGGAGTCGAGTACACCCTGCCCGCAGTGAGACTCGAACCCGTAACCTCAGTGTTGACAGACCACGTGATCAATAGTAGACGAAATAACTTAACCAGTCGGCCACCGAGGCCCCCAATCCCGCAATGAAAAAAAACCATTTTGCTTCAAGATACTTAACAAGTGTTTTCGTGACCCAGAGTCTTAGATCGTAAATTTCTAATCAAATTAAATGAACGCATCTTGCATTAAAATTGCACTAACCTTGTTGTTAGACCATCTAAACAATTTTTGATAATGTTGATAAAATTCATAACGATACTTTTAAAACAAACGCCAGATGACAATCGCATGTACAGAAATCAAAGCCAAGATAATTGTCAAGTCGTTTTTTGTTTTTTAGCACATCGATGATTAATTTCGACGGAAGTTGCATTAATTATTTCATCTTTTATTCGGTTAGTGCTCTGATTTTGTACTTCACAACCTTATGTTCCTGCTGATGGCATACAGCACATATATTAAGGTTCTGAACTGACTTGTCCAATGATATTATCTGAATATGAAAACGATTCAGGACCACAGGTTTGTTAAAATCAGAAAAAGGAAATCGACATGCTTCAAACAGTTATTAGCAAAATTGTGTAATTTTATTGTTGGAAATTTTTCGTTTCAGGATTATCGAAATCAGACATAACATTGTATCTGACTTCTGTAATGTTCTGACTGGAGCAGTCTATAACAGTTCTGTTTCTCGTTGGCTGCGTATAGACACAGTTTACTAGGCACTTTTCATAAATGGATAAATTGCATATCAGTAGATCATATTTGCTGTTTTTAAGGAGCGCTGGTTTTGTAAAATTTTTCAATTCGGTGGGACTTGTTCATAATGCGTTGTACAGCATGACCAGATGTTGCATCGAATATCTAATCTGTAAAACGTTGAAATTAAGGAACATGAGCCATTTTCTTAATTCCGACTTTGGAAAACTAGTAAATTTGTTGTTAAGAATGTTTACAATTCCTCCTGGAATCTATGCATCATGCAAAATCTCCAAATGAACTCGTTGTGAGATGTTGCAATTGTTGTAGGTTACGTGGATAAGGTTGAAGAATTTTTACTAAACCAAATTGGTTACATTACTTGATTCTAAATCATTTTAAGCTAAATGCACATACATTAAACTTCCTCGCTCAATTAAAAAACTTCTATGTATTTGATATAATAGTGGTAAGTTGCAAAATAGCAAAGAAAAACAATCGAACAACAAGAGCCAAAAGTCAAGGGACAGTTATAAATCCGGATATAGACAAACATGCACAGCGCAACACAAAAACCAAAAACAGAAAAATATAAAGCGAGCAAACCGAACAGAATAAAAACCAAGTTTTTTATTCTAAAATGAGGAAGTTTCGTGAACGACAAATTGCGGATGCATTCAATGTTGTTTTGTAGATTTAATGCGTCCCAATTCACTACGCACTCTATATCCGACAATTCTATTTTTCGAGAAATCAGTTTTAACGATTGGTGAAAATCGCAAACATTAGATGGGAAAATTTGGAGAAATCCATCATAACGAATTACTTGAAATAACATAAAATTGGATTAATTTTAATTAATTAAATAAACGATTCCATTTCGTCTTTATTCAACGGATAAACCAAGAAGCGATTAACCATCGTGTATTTCCCAGTATTGGCTACACTTCCAAAACAACGTATCAGATTATGTGGTAAAGTTTCTGTTATCGACTTTTCACATCCGTGTGGACAAAATAATTGTTTAGAATATACCGTGTTGTGTTCCCAGTTATTCCAATATATAATTTGTATCAGTGGAGTCAATAAATACTTTTGTCGCGATTGGCTTAAACAGCAGTAAGAAAAAAGTCTGTAAAATTCAAACGACTTTACAACATTATTCTTCATACTTTCAAAAAGTAAAATAGTTTTCCTGTTAGTTTAACTTAACTTACTATCAAAAACAAATTAAAAACAAAACGTTTATATAAATCAATAACAGGAACCAAACAAACAAAAGAGGATAATCGAAAGAATAAAAATAAATTAAACGTCAAGAGATATATTGAATGAATATGTTTTTAGACTTATTAAGAAAAAAACTAACATAAATGAGATAGAAAGAATCTTTACACACAAGCTTTGGCGATTCTTGAAACTTACCTGCAAAAACATTGTTGCTGAATTGTCGTTCACTGATAGAGCATAATTTATTATAAATCCTTTACATAAGCTATTCAGCACGTCAATTTGATTCGTATCTTTAAACAAGGTAAACAAGTATAATATTTAAAAATCTCACATTTATAATGCATTGTTTTATTCAAAACTGATAACAAACTTTAACACAATTTATATAATAAAGTAAAATAGTAAGATCTATTCACATTGGCAAACTTCTGTAGAAACATGTATGGTGATTGTTTAAAGAACTATATGACATATTGTAAAATAAGTATTTATATGATTTTTTTTAAAACAATTTATTCACATTGGCAGACTTCTGTAGAAACATGTATGGTGATTCTTGATTGTTTGAAGAACTATATGACATATGGTAAAATAGGAATTTATATGAACATTTTGACAATTCTAGAGCACCTCCGTTGTGCTCCTAGTTTTTAAGTTGGGTTCGAATTTTCGTTCTCATTTTTTAATGTCTATTTTTATTTGTGTAATTAATTCTGTTATTTTTGCTGTTGATAAACACTTTCAAGCTTGTTAATTATGAAGTATGTATCGTGATGGATATATTTTGATCATGATCACGCATTTGAGTGCGTAAATGTAGTTAACTTTGGCAAGTCAACATTTCAGTCGTAGCAATTAATTTAACAGAAAAAGGCATGGATCAGCTGATTTTCGGGTATGGGTTAGGACTTTTTAAACAAACTGTCAATGCATTTTTACTGCATTATTAAACTGTGTAAAACATGGAATTAATCTTGTCAAGCCTGGTAATGAAGAAAAGCTACGTTGACACAATTAGTGATATTGTTTTAATAATACAAGAATACAATCTATTAACTTTCAACACCGTGCACACATAAAAACTCACAACCCCTTCAGATCACTCCCACATTTGTACAAAAAGATTAAATATGTCCAATGTCCGCACTTATCACACTTAGCCCAATTCACAATTTGTATTGACAAACTCTTCATCACTTCTTCAGGGGTAAATTGACCACACACACATTAATCTTCGTCTCTAATTTCAATAGTATCAACTTCCATGTCAGAATCCTCAACATAAATGCGACTAGGTCCAGGTTCTTGGGACAAACTCCCATTCTTTTCATTGCACATCTTTCTTTCTTTTTTTGTTGCCTGCAACCTTCCCCCTTATTTCCACATCTTCTTTCTCTTTATTAGCCTTAGACATTATACACTGTTTACTTACATGCTCTCAAACTTTCTTAGCTACCTCACATTCAGTAACTGTTCCACTTACTATTTACTTAAAGTATTCCTTTTCTAGACAACTTTATCTATCACTTAATATTTCTCACACACTGCATGTTTCCCTAAAAGAAATCACGTTCACACTAATCATGTAACTCCCTTTCTTCTCTGTCGTTCTGCAAATTCTCAACAGCTTCATCGGTCTTCACATTTTCACTTTCACTGTCATTCACAAATTTAATACAAACACCTGATGGACATTCCTAGAACACCTCAGACCGCAAACAACTTATTGTCAATAATGTTTCTGTTAAATGAATAAATACCCGCTTTAGTCCTCATTCTTCCAGAGCACCTACGTTGTGCACCTAGTCTATAGTTCGGTTAAAGTTTTCGTTGTTCTCATTTGTTTAATGTTTATATTTATTTTTTGTAATTTATTCTGTTACTTTTGCTGCTGATAAACACTTTCAATCAATATGAAAAGCATTGTATATTTATTTTAATGTTTTAAATATAATCAATCACACAGCTTCCATAGTTGCCATACACGTTTGTCTCATTAAAACAAATATTAAGAAAATTTTGCAGATACGTGCTAACAGTTTTCTGAAACAAAATCGTAAGAAACAGAAATTTAATTCCCACACTGTATCGGCTACACACAAATTTACTTAAGTAGTCTTAAGTACTTTAAATATATAAACTGCCTACTTGGAATATTTCCTTAAAAGGTGTGTTTACCAACCCTTGAATGACACTTTTTGTGAATTATATCTACAAGCCGACCCTTTCTATTCAATTTTATAATTTTTCCTCTGTGACACATGTTAATGAAATCCAAAGCGTTTCGTGCTATGTTAGGGCAGAAATACTTCTCTTG
The DNA here is from genome assembly GCA_944474755.1 of Limnoperna fortunei. Classification (NCBI taxonomy): domain Eukaryota; kingdom Metazoa; phylum Mollusca; class Bivalvia; order Mytilida; family Modiolidae; genus Limnoperna; species Limnoperna fortunei. The sequence continues at coordinate 47,564,024 of OX104118.1, read as the reverse complement.
TTTGTTAGTTTTTCCATGGCTTCCTTATGGGATTAATGGTATAACATTTTGAAAGTCTTGCAAAAACCCAATAGTGTCAATTTAATAAAAACGTTATTTATCCCAAAAAGTGAAATACTTTTAATACATTAGATGAAAAAGTAATATGTATAACCTTAAACTGCTAATCTGCTGTACGCAAAGACTCCTGTATTGGGCAGTATTTACAAGAAGAGAAAATAGGCTGCACTCCTAAGAGAGACATAATCTTCGGATAAGAAGCAGCATCAATATGAAACATCAGACCTCAAAAACTTTTGGTTACTACATCAGCGTTGTGAATCCACAAAATCGAACGGTGGTGGAATTGCGTTATTATGTAAAATGAAATTAACGTGACACGATGCCGAAATAATGCAATCTTAGTTTTGAATATGGTATTTGGAAACTTATCTTCAAAAACATAACTTTGCATGTTGGAGGTATTTACAAGCTACCGGCACTTGCATCTTGTGAACAGTTTGCTCGGATTTCTCATACTTTATTGGAGATATCATTCCACAATGCCCATTGTCTTATAATGGGAGACTTCAACATCCACATCAACGACCAAAAAAAAACGCTGGTTCCAACTTCAGAACTACTCTCTACGCCTTGGGTCTCGACCAGCACGTTGATTTTAACACACATACGGAAGGGAACATACTGGACTAAAAAGTATTCGTAAATATTTGAATTGAAAGAGGATGCTACAAAAAGTCTTCTTTTCTTAGTAATATCTCATCTAGACTTTAGTAACTGTATGTTGTATGTTTGCAGAAAGTGAACTAAACAAACGGCAAAGAATTGAAATATGTGTGCAAAACTTGTGCTCAACAGTGGCAAAATTAAAAGCTCCAAAACTGGACTTAATGAACTACACTGGTTGCCAGAAAAAGCAAGAATCAACTTTAAACTGTTGACAATACTATACATCTGTTCAATCGGTAAAGCGCCAATCTATCTTATACAACTGTTTAAGAAGCATACCATACAAGACAGGAACTAAGATTGTCCAACAACATGGAATCAATTTACGTTGTTCCTTTCAATCAGAGGAAGTCATTAAGCGATAGAAGTTTCTGCTTGGTAGGCCCGAGGCTTGGAAACGCACTGCCATTATATATTAGACAGTCTAATTCACTTGAAGCGTTAAAGAAAAATCTTAAAATATACTACTTTAGGTATTTTTATGCATTGTTTTAATGTAAATGACTGCGCATCTTATTCTTGTTTAAACCATCGGAATTTTATATCTTTTGTAATGTCTTAATTGTCTTATAGGGACTACAGTATAAAACAATGTTTTAGAAAATTATTTTACGTGCGCATGCTTATATATTTTACTCTAAATTAAAATAAAATTTTAATTTATGTTTTAAACATGTATATTGTATTGTACAACGCCATTGAATATGTAGTAATATATAAATACGCAAATCAGACCACATTTTCATGAGAGAATAGAACCAGCGAATGCTGAAGGAATTTGCTGATGTTCTTAGATTCAAAGAGACTGCAAAGTCACTAGCTAAATCTATCACTTATATATACATATAAGAAAGTAAAGTTTTACTCTGAACATATCTTTTACGTATAATATAGAATTTTAAAGATATCCTAATACTACAATCTTAAAATTCTAAAACGTTTAACTTAATATAATAGCGAAACACTAAGTATATAGCTTTAAATATATCCTTATTTATACAAATCAATATTTTTCTCGTTATTAAGGATTGTTTCTACTTCGGTTGAATGTTAGATATGGGTTTACTTTAATGCAAAATAATATAAATTTTTACATTACTAGAAAGACGGCTTGTTAATATGACAGGGAAGGGTTGCTTTTGCACAAATTTGGGGTCGTTGTCTCTCAGAAATTTACCAATATCTTTATCATCTATACTACTAAAATTATAGACCCCCCTTTAAGCGCGCATCACAAAACACAGAGAAATAATTTAACAATCAACCTTATCGATATCAACATTAAATATTTTTAATGTGCAACATCAACTGCATGTTACCTTATACATATTGAAGAACGAACTACAGCTATAGACTTCCGCAACGTGAATCAAGCGAACAGTTCGTTCTTGATTAAATTCAGCCGGCTCACTTCAAGAAAACGCTTGAAATTGAAGGGATTTTCACCAGACATGTCTGGTAGATCATACAAATTTTGTTTTCACTGTGATCAGGACTAACATGACATTAAACAAGAACTTAAGTTATGCTTTCACTGATTACAAATTTACCTCGTTATAAATGCCTTCTAATTTAAGTTGCAGGTGGGGCAGGCGTACGTTTGTTTTGTACCCCTCAAGGGTTTTCATTGCCCCGGAAATAAATTGTTAAATGTAAAGGAAGACCTTATCCGGTACAAAATATGCGGACGTAATTAATCGTTAATTGCTAATTATTTAAAGCTATAATCGATATAAAAATTAAATATTTTCCATATGCAACATTAACTGCATGTAGCCTTATATGGGTTAAAAATGCGTTATTTCTCTGTTTTGTGATGCGCGCTTAAAAAAGGGATCTATAATATTAGTAGTATAGATGCGTTTGCAAAAATCTTCTACGCCGCCGCACAGTTTCTTCGTTTTAACAGAAATCCTCCTTAAATTGTTAAGATAATCAGATTAAAAAAAATTTTCCAGACCGGACACCGTCGTTGATTATTAAGCTTCTCAATCGGGGTTTGTTGTAATTAATGTAATTTAATTAGACAAAATTAAATTCGTTATTATAATTATTTTACCAGTTGTAACTCTCTTGTAATTCTTAAATTAACTAAGCGGCACTAAGGTATAAAAACGCTGCACTCGATTACCACGGTCTTTTCGTGCATTTGACACCAACGCCACGTTTCGTTTTAGGAAACAAGGCATTTGAAGACAGTTTGTGTAATAATCAGTATGTAATGTTTGACATGATAAAAGTATTTATAAACACCTTATTACAAGAATAATTTTCAAAACAAAAGTTAGGCATTTCGATATCACATGAAACAGATTTCATGTTGTTTATAAATAATTATTCTTATTGCAGAAATATTTAACAATATTATGGCATTTTTCTAAAATTTAAGTTTATTTGTGTATTTCAGTTGCCTCATGTAAACAGTTAGTATATATATTAATAACTGTTAATTTAATGTTCTATTGACATTAAAGTAATTGACATGCCTCGAAGACGTGGTCGCGGGGCTTTGCAACGAAGAGGTCTGTATTCCTTACGGATTAGGGTCCCAGAACTACAACGACTTATACCTGAACCATAGAGGCTCGATCCAAAGCCACCATTTTCGGTGCACGAGCAGCATGATCCTGTCCCAGAACTGCGGAAACCTGATCCCGAACAGGCAGTCCCAGTTGTCCAGGTAGTTCAAGGGCCGCCTGAACAGCATGTGCCTCATATTCATCCTGCAGTTATACAGGGTAATAATTCTATTTTAATAAATAATTTTGAAACTTCCACATCGGTAGCCTAAAATGAGCCGCTGTGAATTCCGGTGTATTAAAATGAAACGAGATGTATTTAAAACTCGAATTTAAAAGAAAATGTTTGGAATTGCGATTATGTTGAACTTGCTCAACTTTTGAGCCAAAACTTAAATAATGTTGATCAAAGAATCAAGCAATTTAGAAATAAACGGCAAACTTGTTTTGCAACCTAAACTACGAAAAAAAATCATAGATTCTTAATTATGTATATATTCTGGTAGAAAATCATCCACATAAGGCTGGTGAGCTTATTCGTTACCTAATGCTTATTAGAAACGTGGCTGAAGAAAATCCGACTAGCAGGTGGTTACTTTATGACCAGCAATTTACGTTGAGAATTTCCATGAACCCATAAAGTCGTGGGATTATTGCTAAACCTTTTAATAGAGCTACTAGCCAAAAGTCATCTTATAAACTGTAAGAAACAGCTGTTATGATTACAACCTTAAGGGTATATGCAATAAATTCAACTGCACTTATCGACATGCATGCTTTAAATGTCAGATGAATCATCCTAGTATAAACTATTTAGCAGTTTCCAGCGAAGCTCAACAAAACCGGAATATATATACATTGCAAAATCCAGCCATTTATTTAAGGCTATGCAGCCGTCGAAATAGCATATAACTATGTAACCGTAGAAGTTTTTGTTTCATTATTGCATAATTTACTGGTAAAGATGAGCTCTGGTCTTTGGATAAATCACATATAAGTGTTGTTTAATTATGTCGTATGTTGAAGTATTATCCTCACTATGATAGTCCTTCAATTTTAGAAAATGGTTTCAAGTTTGGATTTCCTATATATTACACTGGACCAAAATCAGCTGTGGATTGTGAAAACCAAAAATAAGTTTATCAAATAAGTTCCTGTTTTTGTCTCACAAAAACTTTAAACTGAAATCGAATTATGCCTAATTTTAGGACCATTCTGCGAAAGACCTATTTCAAACGAAATTGCAGCCTGATTGGTATAGGGAGGCTTTACTTTAGACCTATAACCTACTTGTCTTATCCATTATGTAAGGAATTATTGCCTTTTTACCAGTTTCATGCTACTTTTCAATACTCCTCGTTTGATAATGCCGTCCTGTATTATTCAGTGCATAGGTAAACATGCACTTTGTGTGAAATGTGATGTTAAATCGGCATTTCGCTTGATAACAATGTATCCAGGGTCTTTTAACTTATTAAGTATTTAATCCAATGGGAATATTATATGTACAAAATGTTTCCAAGCGGACATATTGTCTATGCATTACTAACATTCAAATAGGAGCTTGACACTCTTAAAGACGTTATCTACAAACGGTCTTTCGGTATTATTACATGGAATCTCAAAACGGCAGAATCAGTTTTATTTCCCATCTAGGGAACGCACTGAGCATCGGTTTGTCGAGTCTACGTAATCCCCAAGGCAATTATTGAATTAATTGATTGTTTAACTGAAATGTTTAACTTTATAAGAAATGGTCGCACCTTGACAACTGTGTTTAAAAGCTCATTATACATTATAACTTTACATTATGTTAATAAAGGTAATAATGACCCAAAGGTTGTGACATAACGTCCAGTAGTTTATCAAAACAATAAATCAGTAAGAGAAATGTGATTAACCAATGGATAATACGGATAGGTATAGTCTGAGAATTCATCGGCTGCAGCGCTTCTACTTTTTCTCTAGGTCAAGATATCGTACAAGCAGCGTGGCCCGCAAAACACGTGACGCACTAACGCTCGTAGCCCCACTTTCCATATTATAACCAGTCAGTACCGAAAAAGACATTAATTAGCCACTAGGGGGCACGCTGATGAGCTGTTTGGGGTTACTCTGGGAACTTTCACAAAACACAGCAAAAATTAACGTTACTTTAAGTTTTGTTTTTTTTAATTTCCAACATTAAAGTTCTGGGTGCGCTTTGTCTTAAATCCGATATTTTCTCTGTGTTTTTATAATAACAAGAACTCTTTCTATTTGTTTGTAAAGGAATTTTTACAAGTTTCAATTTTCACATTAATGGAACGGTCGTCCTTATATTCCTACGTAATGAATGTGAAATCATTTTACAAAGATAGAGGTATCTGGAACGCGCTTGGTAAACAATAATAGATATGTTATTAAGATTACCTTTCTGGCAAATATTATACGTCACAAATTTACATAAAGCATATATACAATAATAACTTATAGGGGGATAACTGCCATAAATCACGGTTGTATTTACATGATTGTGTTATATCCCTTTAATCGAATATAACTTATTTATTCAAACACATTCAGCTTTTTACACATCGTGAATGTTCTGGTTTTATCATCTGAGCTTCGTGTCATTACTTGTTATCCTTTTTTTTTTCTTGTTGTTGATATCCTCTTTCAGTCCTTAAATCTTTTGGGCTTCACTCCTTGAACCTCATACTCGGGCTTTGTGGCTGCGCCACCTAACACTAATTCCAGGATCCGCGCCTGGACACTGAAACCTTGCCAAGCTATAATTTAGGAAGGGAATTTTAAGCTAATTGTGAATTAAAGATGATTGCATAAAAAGAAAGGTGGAAATAATAATGTGATCATTAAATTTTGTGAATTTTTAAATATTAAACGGGCTATATTCACAGTTAATATTAAAAGTTCATGGAGTTTAATACATTGTAGTACATTGTAGTACATGTAATAAATTTTATTTTTTTGGGGGTAACATTCCTTGTACCTAACCATATCTTCATTCTTTTACAGTAGAATTCAACATTTTCTGCTGATTACTTCACCTATCTTTGAGTTAATTTATTCACATTAACTTCCTGGTATTCTAAGCATATAGCTGAAATACATGGTAAGAGCAATTCAATAAATCAGTCGTATAAAAAATTTAACTACGTGTAATCACGCCAACTTCCTACACAAACACATTTTTCTTCTGTTTTACGATTCATTCTATTTCTTTTCTTATTAATTTTTTGGTTTAAACTTTTTTAATATGTAACAATCACATTTTTTTTTCACTTCTGTCTCTTTGTCTATTGATACATTTCTCTACTGTAAGTGTAAAGGGACCTCGGTGTCCGAGTACTTAAGGTGTCTCACTGCAGTAGGTTGTTATCGAATCTAATCTTATTGAAATTGATTGCCCGGTGTCATACTCTGGCCTCCTCCCTAATAAAAACTGGACACAGAATACAGCTTAAAACTGTTGAAGCTGGCGTTCTATTTCATCCAATTAAACAATCATAATGTTGTCCTTCATTATGACATAACTATATCATATACTAATGTCTGGTTTACTTACGGTGGGAACATCTAGAGTTCGATAACTCGTGTCTTAATCAATTTGTTAAAATTTGTGTAAACTAATGTGTTGGTATATTACTACGTGGTTACGCAACTATATGCAAGGAATGTAACCCCGGCCATCAGCGCCTGGGGTCCTTTGCATGTTACTCAGGTACAGACTTGTTATGCCAGTGGCCTACTCAAATTTAAATTAACAAAATCTTGATTGCTGTTTTGTAAATATATCATTATTCGAGTATAAACTGTAAAATACAAAGCATCAGCAGCTACTTTCATCGGTTGGGTTAAGTGTATTTAATATACAAACAAGTCAATGACTCGGAGTTTTCCTTCACCTTCATCCTTCTCCCGCTTGAAAAGTGGAAATAAATAGTAATTAGAGTGTTCGTTCGATATACTACATGGAATTCAGTCGAACATACACATAATCTTGTCGCATGTTGCCTTTTTGCATTTGATATTTGAAATTTTAATTCGAACGATATTTTGTCTATCACAGGACAATCCAGTCGTATAGCGGAACCAGCATCTATACTAACAGAGATGGCTTACGAAATAACAATCGCTACGATGAAATAAAAAATATCTAAGATTCTTCTTCGAAAAGACCTATTACTCTCTCGTTGTTGATCATTTCAACGATCGACCTGAATCGTAAAATGCATGAAAAGCCAGTTACACATGTCTTATTGATGAACTAGTCTCCGACTCGGAACAACTAGACCTTCTCGTCAAATGGTTAGGGACCAAGTCATCTAGACATGCAGTTAGTTTAAGCGTTTCGACCAAGGGCCTTGTCTGAACTGTGGAACCGTCTCAATAAACGCTACGGTGCACCAGAGTTGGTGGAGGCTTCTTTAAAAGACAAATTGTTGAAATTTTCAAAAATCATGAACAAAGACAGTAAACTTCTCTACAAATTAGGTTACATACTGTCCGAAATTAATAACAATAAAGAGAATACTATTTTAAGAAATGTGCTGGCTTGATTCGATTCCTCGTCCGGAGTTAACCCAATTGTTAGCACACTAACCTTCAGGCTATAAGGAAATGTTTCACAAGAGCTACAAAGTACAAGACTAAACACAACGTGACATTTCCATTGTTCAACCCGAGATCTGTGCATTTATGAAAGAGATGCGTCGCATGACACAGACATGAGCTTTGCAAAGGATTCCACACGAGCTCCCAGAAACATCTGGAAAAAGATTTCTTAAAGGAAGAGCTATGACACTGCAAACAAAACTGCTATTAATCAGGCATCCGGAAACATAGGGTGACCATGTGTCACGTTTAGACAGGTGATACATGATCATTAGACATTGATATATAGATTCTCCTTCAGGTTCAAGTGGATTACAATATTTTTTTAACACCTGAGATAGTTTAAATCAACATTTTAAACATGTGAACAAGAGGATATTAAAAATCTTGATTCTAACTATCAAGAGTGTAGATGTTTGTAGTCCATGACTACATGTTTTAAATGTACTTGCTTTTCAATCTGTGTTAGTGACGTCATAAGGACATACCTTATGACGTCACTCTAGGCATTATATGAGACTTTTTTTTATCCCCTCGTGAATTAGATTATTTTGATTTGGTTGGTCGGGCGGTTTGGAAATTCTCAAAATGGGAGGCAAGAAATCTTTTAGTCAAAAATAAATATTTAATCAATTTTTAATTTCACATGTTTTTTTACATTATGTAATGCTAGTAAAATAATATATTTGGGAAGGGCTCGTACAAGTTCAAGATGGTAACAAGTTTAATTATTGCGACAAAACACAGTTTTATAAAACAGATCGCCATGGACCGTTTGGGCGAAAAAACCAACACAAGAATATATAGAAAAAACAAAGTATTTGTAAAAATATGTTTTCGCACTTACTGTTAAATACATTATATGCTATATTGGTAAGTTTTTTGACGAAAGTAGTGATATACCTGACAACAATAATAATACTCTAGTTGGCCAGTTAAGGTTGCAAGAAATGTTTAAAACAAGACTTTCTAGGCACATAGCACACAGGCTAAAAATAGTACTAAATCAGTTGGAATGGTTATTACAAAGGATTTTGATGTAGTGGTAGAAAAAAAATGTTTCAAGAATATGATTATAATACTGTTGTATTTCCAAAACTGTATCTAGAAATGAAGTCTAAAGTAGAATCTGAATTGGAAAAAATCCCTTTTTTCGCTTCTTCTACTGGTGGGTGGATTAGCAACGGAAATTTATTGTTACTGCTTATTTTATTGACAATAACTGGAAAATGAAGGGTTATGTTTTACATACACGAACAAGGGGAAAATTGCATACTGTTTAAAAACGTGCTGTATTGCTACATAATGCAGTCAATTTGTAGAAATTGAAAATAATTAATAGTGAACCTTCAGTGACTACCCTCTATGCTACTACTATGTTAATGTTGTCAGTGATGCTCAACTGCCGCTACACACACGAGCTTGGCCTACACATTGAATTTAGCTACTCAAAGGAATTGGAAGTTGCCCAAGTGGATATATTGCTTGGACGAATTAGAATAATTGTGTCATTGTGTCATTTTCCAAGCAGCAATGTGGCTACAGCTTTATTACATGCTAACAAACCTTCTTGAACGACCAAAAGACAGACAGTGTTCCAGTTGTGGTGTGATTACGCTTTTTAAGAAAATCAATGTGATGTTGATGCTGTGCTTTTGACCAAAGACATTAGGAAAAATGCCAACGATATCAAAAATTTATCATTAGGTGAAGTCACTCCAACTTAAATGTTGGAACGAAAATAGTTCCAAAATTATGTGTGGTGAAAAAATTCCTGTAGCTTCATTTAGTCATTAACTTAAAGAGGTAGAAATTTATAACAATGACCGAGCCATTGTGTCAGCGGTACAACAGCTATCATGAATGATCTTAAACTTAGGTTTGTAATTAGTTATTTATAATCAGTTAAACCAATAAACTTGTGGCCTTAGATGGCAACGCTGATTTTGAGTTTGGTGAGTAACTATTTTTATTATATTAAATCTAATTTAGGTCCATTTGCAAAACTTTTACAATGATCGGTGACTCGTTGTTTTATTTGCAGATTTTTAATTATTGTTTTGTTGGATTGTTGAGATGTGTAAATTTGTTCCACATCTCAGTATATATTCAAAACAAAATGCATGAACAAGCACCTGTACTTTTGAATGAACATTATACATTGTAAACTGTCGTCCAATAAATCAATGAAAAAGAAAAAAATATTAACAGCCCTCACTATAACTATGGTATATCAACACATGTCTGTTATTTATGTGCCTGTAAGTAAATTAAAACTATATTAAAACTGTGATTTCTTCTCTGAGACCACACTGTGAGCTTAACATTGATCGACCCACTGACATGCCCAGAGCGTCTCCAGTTGGCGGATAGGGATGCCCTCTCTTTTTGACAGTTGTATGGTCATAATGCGAAAAGCCTGACCGCGACCAACCAAGTGGGTACGTGTTTGGGTCCATGCACCCTAAAGACCACTTTTGCATCAATAAGAGTAGGCTTGTTGTAGCAGATACAAAACGCATCTTTTACCCATACATAATAATAGGTTTGTTGTATGTTAACTTGTTCCCGTCATTAATATAACTGAAATTCTCCTCGTCGGAAGTAAAGAAAACATCCGATCAATCAATAAATCAATTGATTTCTTCTAGATAGTTTTACGTAAAGGCTGACCCAGCTGAAGTTCAACCCACAGATGAGTTGCCTGTTTTACTACATGTGCCACAAATAGAAGTGGAAACTTTATATGATTAGTTCGCAAAACCGAGAAAACAATTACAACACCACCTCTAAAGAAACCAAAGAAAACTAGTGGATGCAAAAACATATTTGGTGATATTTTTATAAGAAAAGTTTGATCATGCTTACAATGAATTCAATTGATATAGGGCTGAACTCAATATTGTATTGAACTTGATTATGATCCTCTTTTATGGTGGTGGAGTGCTAATGAAAACAAATTTACATTATTGTCAAAAATTCTTAAATAATATATTGCTTTTACATGTAAAGCTACTTCTATAGCAAGTGAGTGGATATTTTCAACTGCGGAAGATGTGGAGCACCGGAAGCTTGACTGTCTGAAAATCACGCCGACAATTTCATTTTTCTTTAGAAATGGACTTGCCAAAGTTTTACATTTGTTTAACCTTCTGTTGATATTATGTTTACATATGTTCAATCTGATCTTCTATTTTGGTGGAAATTTATGAAGAGAAATTCCAATTAATGTAAAAAATTGTTAAACAATATTTTCAAATCCAGTTACTGAAAGCTTGTCTGTCTGGACATTCTGTTGACATTAAATTTTTTCTGAAAAATAACTTGCCTAAGTTTTAAATTTCTTTAACCTACTGTTGATATTAACAGTTATTTTAAATCTTTTCAGATAGTTGATAAAAAAGGAACATTCCATAAACTGTACACAAGACACAAAATATAAAGTGTGGAATTTTTATTTCGGGTTGGAACAATATATAGATGATACACTTTCTTCGAAGGTGAAATTTGAATATATATCACAAAAACACACAAATTAAAACATGAAACATGGAACATGGAACAACAAAGACAATGCTGCAAAGTAAAGCTTGAATATAAAACTGTATCCCATAAAAATGACCGTTTTATCTCTCTAGAATCACGATAAATATCGTATCGTGAGGTGCGTGCATCGTTACAGATCTAGTAAACACCAAGTCAAAACCTTCAATATTAGACCAAGGTTAAATGATTATGTACCGCCATTGTCACCGTAACTGTTTTTATTGATTAGTTCAGCCTAGTAGCTAGTAGCCTAGTGTCCTTTCCACTACTTCCAGACAAATTTTAATGTTACCATTAGAAATAACAGTTTTCCATTTTTGTTTATTTATGATTTATTTCATTCAGAGTTGATATTATAATATATTATTAACAGGACAGATTTCTATTTTCACGATCATGTAAACCGTGCAGTGATTAGTTGAAGGGTGAAATAGTAAACAAATACCATTCGTTGTCAGAAGATTGATGTTTTTTATGAGCTTGAACGCCATTTTCAACAATTTTCCAACAATATCATTACATCCAGCTTATATTGCAGGAAGATGACGGTGGTTTTGGTGATACACAACCTTCGTCATATATATTGGTATATACTGAGATTTGGTGTTGACAATATGTGCTGGAATCTAATTTGAATTGACAAGAATTCTGCCAAAGTTAGTAAAACCATAATATATAGTAAAACAAATGCTCATTACGAAAATAAACCAGATACGTATCAATAATCTTTATTATTATTCGAAGCTTACTATAAGTTAAAAAACAAATATCTATAAAGCTACAGCAAGTATACGAAAAATATTTAAAAAAAAACAAATAAGTATTTAATAAACCAACTTATTACAGTTCGTACACAAATTTGTTAACAGATACAGACATCTTTTAAATGCTTACATCTATAGAAATTTAAAATTAAAACCAAAAATGTTCTTAATCTGTTACATGAAAAAAAATATTAGGCAGAATACAAATATTTTTAAGTTTTATTAATGAAATAAAAAATTTATAAATAAAAATGTCTTCCAACCCAATAGTTTATGTTGTCGTAGTAATTACTTCTGTTTTGACGTTTGAGAACTGTGAGTGATATATTGCTATGACAATTACTGATCATTTTAATGGAGCGGTCTGTTTCTTCATCTTTCCATTGTCAATCCTATTTTTGTAATTATTCAGATTTGTTGATGTTTTATTACATTTGTAATCCTACAAAATAACACTTGTCATCAAATTTAACTTTTAAAATTTGCGCATTGTGGCATTAAAAGATATAAACAGTGTTATTGATTTTAACCCAAACAGTTGAACATAAGATCACATGAGCGTTTTTGTAATACTTATTTGTAAATACATGACTGTTAGTCTTGTATTTGCTTTCTTTTTTTTTTCATACAAAAAACTGACGAAGACATGTAGTGTGTATGAATTTTGCAAGAATATAGGCCGCATAAAAGCCGTCTTTGATGACAACCACTGATTGTTATCAAAACAGACAAACACTTTACATTGACCCTGGTGAATCAACGGTTTAAATTTATTATAATTTTAATTAATTGAATTGATGACTTAAATACACATGTAGATTTGGATTTTTGCTTTGTTTAATTTGTTTATTTTAATTAATATTAATTAATGCTAATTTAAAAAAAAAACTTTTGTGTAATGTCAAAGTAAATATGTATGTAAACATAACAGGATACGGAAACAACCGTTTCATTTTTGAAGCGTGTTGTATAAATAAAATTGCCAGGGCTTGTTGGTAATATTCGCGAATTGCTAGTGTCTAGGTTCGCTTTTTATTCAGACAGAAAAGGGGAGCAGGTAGATGTTTTGGGGAGATAATTACTATAGTTAGTTAAATGCATATTTTGCGTGTCGTCAAAGTTTATTCTTATATACTTATGGTAATTTATACAAATAAAAATCTATTATATATATTAAAGAAATTTCAATAAATTAACATATTTATTTTTTATTTTATTGAGAAATCCAAGCAACAAACCATGCACGGATTTTTCGTCTGCTTTTGATAACACTGTAACTACATAAACCATATATTTTGACCCATCGTATAAAACAGTTATACCAATGACAACTCCTACAAAAAGTACTAAGTCTCACTAGTAATAAGACTCTTGCCCATTGACCCACACCTCACCATGTATCCAAAAGATTAAATGTGGTATTATGAAGTATATTTATTAATTAAAATTTAGGAATATATTTTACAACATGACATCAATTAATGTTGGAGATAAACATACAAAGTCATTATGAGAATAGGTGTACTTATTATTATTATTATCGAATGTTCATATTTGTCACTTTAATAATCGCTGAAACAATATTAGTTGAGTGAAAGCAGATCTATAAAAAAACAAACAGACCATATAATTTTGGCATACCATAAACAAAAAAACTAAAAACCTATATACAAATGTAGCAAAAACCATAACCAAGGATATCATATCAACTATTATTATACATTATTAAAATTAAATAAGATAGAAAAAGCAAACACTTAACATTTTAAGCATAAAACTATAGGCAACAAAAATATCGGACAATGACACTTAACATAAAGATATTTGATTGTAACTGAATGCGAAGAAAGATTTTCGGATATTAAAAACAAAATTATGTAGTCTGGTTCCATTGATCTGTACAAATTTAAATTTAAATATGATTTATTACTTCATAGCTTGTTATATCGTGTTTACGTCAAGGCTTTAGCCCAATCTGGTGCAAACAAATATGGAAAACACAAAAAGAAAAAACTATCCAAAAATCGTACAGAGTAAATGTTATAATTCATAATACAATAAATTTAACTGACATGATTACGAATATTTGTTATTTACAAGTATAGACACATTAAAATTTTGTGTGAAAATCGACAGTAATAGTTTAAATCATCGATTTAATATTCGTCCTGATATGTATTCGTTAGATATATAATTAGTAAACATTTTAAAACAAAATACTACACTGTGGACGGTTTTACAAACGGATGAGAAAATATAACATTCCTGTTGTTTAATCCAGTCTTTTCACTACTTGCACGACGACATATTTTGTTTTCTATCTCAACAATCAGGCTTTTGTTCATGTTGAAAAAGTTAGTAGAATATCCTAGTCTTAAAAATGCTTTTATTCTTTCGTTTTGACAATTTTCGATATCCAATTCATCATAATTAATAATGATTATGCTCCTGGTTGAATCAGATCTAAAAGTATTCCATATATACTTCCATTCTGTAACCAAATGTGTCATTTCCAAGTAAGTATGAGACAAAATGACGATGAATGTTCCAGAGTTGTTAATTTCTTTACAAACTTCTGATTCTCTTGGCTCTCCTACTTGGCAGTCCCGCAGTGGATAAAAAATTTTAAAACCTTTTGCCTCAAGATACCTCACAAGTATTTTCGTGACCCACAGTCTAAGATCGTAAATTTCCCCATCAAATGAAATTAACACATCCTGTTTTAAAATTGAATTTACCTTGTTGTTCGACCATCGAAACCATTTTCGGTACAGTAAATAAAACTCATAACGATATTTAAAAAATAACATCCAGATTATAATCACATGTAAAGAAATTAAAGCTAAGATGATTGTGTAGAGCCATGTTGTACCTTTTTCTACACAAAGGCGATCGATCTCAGTAGCTGTAGCATTAATTATTTTATCTTTTATTCGGCAGGTGATCTGATTGTGAAAACGACATCCTTTATGTTCCTGCTGTAAAAGCCACAATTG